>JANAVB010029816.1:4987306-5346207 GCA_029216955.1 Iris pallida | reverse complement strand
ATAGATATATATATATATATATATATATATATATCTATATATATCTATAACTGATTTGTATATATATATATATTTATGTATATTTATATTAGATAGTATATATATATATATATATATTTATATATATATATATATATATATATATACTATATATATAATATATATATATCTATAATATATATAGATATCCATATATATGTATATAATATATATATTTATGTATATATAATAGTATTTGTTGTATAAATATGTATATATTTTCAAATGCAATTTTAGTGCTAAATATTATTATGTAAAATTTCACAAGTTATTTTATTAATAATTTTGTGACTTGTTTATTTTACTACTTCAAAATATATTATTTATATTTAAATTCTTGTATTTTATTAATTATGACCAATGATGTCCAAACCTAGCATGGGTTTTTGGGTCCAAATGTGTCTAATACATTCAGAGTCTGTACAAGTATATTGGACTTGATTCATGGCTCTGGGTCCTGTATCTGGACTTCGGTTCAATTTCGAATACATGACAAAATAGTGAATAATTAATTAATTATTTTCCAGAAACTGTTGCTTGCTGTTTTGATTTTTTATATATTTTAACTGCTGTAAAAATCTAAAAAAATTGTATTTAAAAACTATGTTAATTTAGCTAAATGTATTATAATTTTTTTAGCATTAATAAGTACTTTTGGTATTTTATAAAAATAAGAAAACTGAACTCATTTTAGGATACATATATTGCTAATTTTAATAAATATTTATGAGGGTTTATAAATTCCAGAAAATTAGTATAAATTTCTATAATTAACAAGGATCATTTTGGTAATTTATTTTATGTAAAATTAGCTTTTGTCTATCTCAAAAATTGTTGGAACACAGTGTACAGTGATTTATTTATTGAATAATTACGACTTGCAGTATTTGTGTTGTTTTGAGTTATAGCGTGTATTGAACCTCACCCGCACTAGTGTAAAGACCCTAGAAAGTTAGTTTGGGTATTGTGTCACTCCACGTTGGTCTCCTATGCTAAGTCATCATTTGGCAGGTGTCCAGTCATAGAGTCGTGTTGCACCACTAGTGTCTTAGTGTTTAACTTAGTGTAAAAACTAAGTTTATGTGTTATTTCTACAGTGACGAGTCACCAGACATCTATAGCATTTCTATCACTGTTTTGCTTTGCTAAAGGCAAGTTTTTCTACAAATTTTACATACTGCTATAACAATAAACTGTGATTTTCTAACCATGTTAAATACTGATCCTTGGGGTAGCAAATTAAATCTTCACATGTTGTATTATTTTTAGTCTCTACCATGCTTAGGACAGTTTCATATCTCTCACATGTTTAAATAACGGGTTAAGGGAAAACTGTTAGTAGTGTACGTGATCATGACCCCTTCTCCGTATGTATTTATCGCACACGGTAACATTCTATATGTAACTTTGTCTTATGTTCTGATCTCGCGTTTGTGTATGGATATACACCGATGTCGTTCGTGCACGTATATGCATGCCAGAAAAACTTGATATGTACCGCTGTACATCCTATCTACCTATTGACCGATCACGTACATGCTACAGTTTTAAACTATAAAACAAATAATTATTGCCATGATAAAATGTATCTAAAACTGGATAAAATAAGATATGTCATTCTATCTCTTTCCATCATATAATCAGTATTATATGTTTGTTAGATTCAGTACTTGCTCCCGTCCTGACAGGATAACGTTATAGGTATACTTACTGAGGAGGAGTTGCTCTGCGATTCCTATTATGGAGTTGCTACCGAGGACCAGGCCTTATCTTACGAGGATGTACCTACGGAGAAACTCATCTAGTTGTCTATTTACTTTGGACTTTTGAGAGTAGTCATGTACTAGACTATGTATTTTGTGTCTGGACCTGTATCCAGCTTTACATTTCGGACTTGTACTTGGAACCTTCTTATATACGAGATGACTGTGTTTGGAACTTTTCTGACTCTTTATTACATATAGAACTGTTAGCACATTTTTGTCTTATCTTGTATCTTTAGAACAGCTTACTACGCTTTATCTCAAGCGTAGGCTGGACATGACTCGGCTTGGCCCAACAATTTGGGTAGCGGATTGTGACACAACAACTGCGAGGGAACCACCCGTTCCCGCTTGATACCTTAGAGGTTAGTCTTAATAATAAGCCTTAGTCATTCTTTGCATTACTTGCTATATTAGAATGTTTGTAGAGTTTTCTATCCTTGTAAATTTCGAGGACGAAATTTTTCAAGGAGGGAAGATTTGTAAGCCCCTAGATTTCAAAATAGTATTTTTATAATTTTAAATAGCTTTTATATATTTAAAATGAATTAATATAATTATTAGGAATTTTTCTAGAATTTTTAAATGAGTTTTAAATAATTTATAAATCAAAATATATTATTTTGTAATTAATTGATTTATTTTAATATCATTTTGTAATAGTTTTAATTGTTTTAAGTGTTGTTTGCAAAATCCTAATTGTCTGTGCAAATTAAATTTTGCACAGAACCATAGCGGGGGTCTGCATGCAAATTTGATATTTGCATTAACTAAGGCGGTGGACATTTGTGTAATATCCCAATCTTCGGGGGATTTTTCTGCAAAATCCTAATCCCAACCACCCCCGACGACCGCCGCGCTGTCATCGTTCCCGGCTAACCCTCGCCGTAACCCTAATCCTAATCCTAATTCGAACCCTAATTTCAACCGCCCTATCTCCCTATAAATAGCCTCCGACCCCCAAACCCTCATCCTAGTCTATTTTCCGACCACCACAGCCCCATCTCTACCTTATTTTTTCTCGCTGAAACCCTAACTCCGGCGACCCCTAGCACCACCTCCACAGCTACCTCCACCACCATCGACCACCACTACCAAGTTCGCCCCGTCAAGACGAGTCCAGCGCCGCCCTTTTCCGGCCACCACGACGCTTCATCCGCCGTCCAGCACCCTCCACAACCCCCAGCTTGCCGGACACGTACGTGTCATCTCTCTTTCGTGTCGTTCTATGTCTCATTTTAACATATGTAATTCGCATTGACACGACGACTCTAGTGGTAAGCTTGGACACGGCAAACTCGTGTCGTGCATGTCGTGAATGACCCGGACACGAGACTCGTGTATCTTCGTGTCCTTAACTGTCAGGACACGAAGACACAATACTAAGGGTTAACGGGTTTACTAGACTGTTATCGAGTTTAAAACCCATTAACCTAATTCATAACAAAACTAAGTTAAACCCTTACCTAACAGCAAGCCCGAGTTGGCCTACTGGTCAGCGCGCGCGAATTAAACCCCCCCCCCCCCCTCTCTATGACCGAGTTCGAGCCCCCCTTTTTCCTTTTCTTTTGTATATATATATATCCATTATATATCCATTATATATATATATATATATATATATATATATATATATATATATATATATATATATATATATATATATATAATTGTGTTTGTTGTATAATTATGTATATATTTTCAAATACAAATTTTAGTGCTAAATATTATTATGTAAAATTTCACAAGTTATTTTATTATATAACTTTGTGACTTGTATATTTTACCACTTAAAAATATATTATTTATATTTAAATTCCTGTATTTTATTAATCATGGCAAATTAATGTCCAAACCTAGCATGGATTTTTGGGCCCAATTGTGTCTAATATATTCAGAGTCTGTACAAGTCATATTGGACTTTATTCATGGCTCTGGGTCCTGCATCTGGACTTCGGTTCAATTTCGAATACATGGACAAAATAGTAAATAATTAATTATTTATTTTCCAGAAATTGTTACTTGCTGTCTTTGAATTTTTATATATATTTTAATTGCTGTAAAAATCTGGAAAAAATTGTATTTAAATAATATGTTAATTTAGCTAATTTATTATAATTTTTCCAGCATTTAATAAGTAATTTTGGTATTTTATAAAAATAGGAAAACAAAACTCATTTTCAGGATACATATGTTTGCTGATTTTAATAAATATTTATGAAAGTTTATAAATTCCAGAAAATTAGTATAAATTTCTATAATTAACAAGGATCATTTTGGTACTTTATTTTATGTAAAATTGAGCTATTTGTCTATCTCAAAAATTGTTGGAACACAGTGTACAGTTGATTTATTTATTGAATAGTTACGACTTGCAATATTTTGTGTTGTTTTGAGTTATGGTCGTATTGAACCTCACCCCACACTAGTGTAAAGACCCTAGAAAGTTAGTTTGGGTATTGTGTCACCCCACATTGGTCTCCTATGCTAAAGTCATCATTTGGCTAGGTGTCCAGTCAGAAAGTCGTATCACACAACTAGTGTCTTAGTGTTTAACTTAGTATAAAAACTAAGTTTATGTGTTATTTCTACAGTGACGAGTCACCAGGCTTCTATAGCATTTCTATCACTGCTTTGCTTTGCTAAAGGCAAGTACGTACTTCTACAAACTTTACATACTGTTATAACAATGACTGTGAATTCCAACCATGTTAAATGCTGATCCTTGGGGTAGCAAGTTAAAACTTCACATGTTGTATTACTTTCAGTCTCTACCATGCTTAGGACAGTTTTCATATCTCTCACATGTTTAAACAACGGGTTAAGGGGAAACTGTTAGTAGTGTACGTGATCATGTCCCCCTTCTCCGTATGTATTTACCGAGCACTGTTACATTCTATATGTAACTTTGTCGTATGTCTGATCTCGCATTTATGTATAGACTTACACCGATGCCGTTAAGGGTACATATGTACACTTCAAAAAATTGATATGTACCACTGTACATCCTGATTACCTATTGACTGATCACTCACCTACTACAGTTTTAAACTTTAAAACAAATAGTTATTGCCATGATAAAATGTATCTAACACTGGATAAACAAGATATGTCATTTTATTTCTTTCCATCACATGATCAGTATTATATGTTTGTTAGAATCAGTACTTGCTCCCATCCTGACAGGATAACGTTGTAGGTATACTTACTGAGGAGGAGTTGCTTTGTGATTCATATTATGGAGTTACTGCCGAGGACCAGGCTTTATCTTACGAGGATGTACCTGCGGGGAAACTCGTCTAGTTGTCTATTTACTTTGGACTTTTGAGAGTAGTCATGTATTAGACTATGTATTTTGTGACTGGACCTGTATCCAGTTTTACGTTTTGGACTTGTACTTGGATCTTATTGATATACGAGACGACTTTTGTGTTTGTGACATTTATGACTCTTCATTACATATAGAACTGTTAGCACATTTTAGTCTTAACTTGTTATCTTTAGAACAGCTTACTACGCTTTATCTCAAGCGTAGGCTGGACATGACTCGGCCCGGCCCAACAATTTGGATAGCGGATCGTGACAATGTCATATTGTTATACTTTTGATATATTGAGCATGGTACTATGAATGTTTATTTGATGACGTGGTATTATCATGTTATTGTTATACTATAATTGGTGGATTACTGTTGATGCTAAGTTGTATAATGGACGTATTCACGTACAATTATCAAAGTATTTGGAGCTGACCGTGACAGAACATAGCTGAAGCTCTGATACCACATGGAGTAGGAGAAATACTACAAGTATCTTCCTACAGATCGTTGGAGGCTCGTGTAAGAGATTTTTTTGATATAATGTGCTGAAACTCGTTGGTGGAGGGTGATATATATGACGTTGAAGCAAAGCGGAGATAACCAACGTCGCTGAAACTTATGTTATACATCTACTTGATTTCAAGAGTCGCTCTCGAATCCGTGAGAGATGTCCAAATCCATGAACGACATGGAGTCCACCATAAATAAAGAAAATAAATCTTAATAAAAAATAATTTTATTGGAATTAAAAAAATAAAACTATTACGATATTTTAACTTTATATAGGCTTACATAACTCGAAGAAAACTGATTCACACCAATATACTTTTTATCGTATTAAAATTACCTCCATGATTAATTCAATACTAACAAAATCCATCTGTAACACATACCACAAATATAACAATACAACTGAATTTCACACAGTTAAAACCATAATGTCTTATTTAATTATTAACTTATTTATAATGTGAAATGTATATTCAAATGATATCCAATGTTTGAATCCCTAATTGTGATGAACAAAATTATAATTTCCAAAAAAAAAAAAAAGGTTAAAGAACATGGGTCCCGTAAATATGCCAATCAAGCATAAGACAAGCTCACCTAAAAGACATATACGAATAGAGTAATGCAAATAGGCTTTAAATAAGATAATGTGAAATTAGGTTTATAAGTCGATTGAGGAGTAAAAATAATTTATTTTTACTAACCTGAAACAAAGTTGGTCAATTACAATTTCAAGCACGGACAAACATGTCCAAGTAGCCACCATGGGAATCGTACATGCTGTTATTGATGTTTAGTGGCAAAAATGAATGACATAGGCCAATGCCGTCGAACGTCTAATGTAAATGAGATATACTTCAAGGAGTGAAAATGTAATGGGAACCGTTAGGCAACGACTCATCTTCTTATTTTAATTCAAGTTAACACTTACTCTATTAAATGTGTTGTTTACTAAATATGACACATAGGATCAAACGGTCGTTTGGACTTGAACACAACCCATTTACCCGTCACACACACACACACACACACACACACACACACACATATATATATATATATATATATATATATATATATATATATATTGATTACAAGTCGTATATTAAATTAGAACTGTTATTCACATGATAATCATTGTCCTAAGATGGCCATAAGCAAGATCGTTCATAATAAAAGTATACAATTTTGGATCCTCGACACTAATTAGGATAAAATAAAAAATATTTTCAGTTTTTTTTTTTTTTCAGTGTTAGGATTAATTTGTTGGTATGACCAAATTAAGGTCAAAATAAACAAATTTTCACTTCCAAACCCTCTCCCCCTATCAAAAAGCCCTCACTTTCCTCCTCCCTCCTCCCACTCCAGAACACCCCTCTCTCCTCAATGGAGCCCTCCACCCAAAATGACCAAACCACCACCCTTCCCCCTCCCCTCTCCAAGAGCGCCCAGAAGAAGCTCCTAAGAAAGCAGCGCCAGGAAGCCCGGAAAGCTGAGCGGAAAGCCTTAGAAAAGGAGCGGAAGCGGAGGGACCTGGAGCGCCGGCGGGGGGAATGGGCGGAGAAGCTGGCGGCCGCCGCGTCGGAGGAGGAGCGGGCGGCGATGGTGGCGGAGAGGAATGGAGACGCGGAGGGAGAGGATGGGGAAGAGGAACGAGGAGAGGGGGATGAAGATGGAGAGGCTGAGGAGAGCAAAGGAGTCCGGACAGGGGGTCGTCGTCGACCTCGAGTTCGCGGACCTCATGACCGACGGCGAGATCCACAGTCTCGTGCAGCAGGTGCGTCTCGGCGAAAGCTAGGGTTTTTTGCTTGTCTTGAAGGGGGCATTTAAAATAAAATAAAATAAATGTCTGATATTAGAAAAAGATATTAAAAAAAGAACATCATTTTATTAAAAAAATATGATGTAAACGTGTTGAATTTAAGGTTTTATGCACATATACCAACCTAAAAAAGGTATGTTTAGGCAGAATTATGCATATAAAATTACAAAAATCCTAGAGGAACTCATGAGTTCCTGTTTTCTTCAAACTCACCAATTACAAATAGTTGGATTACATGCATCTCATCCCTTGATGGCAAGTTCCCATTTGCAAGTTCCTATTTTGAGTTTCTGTAGTTGAACTGAGAAAATTATGATTGCATGCTAAGAGGGATTTTGGATTAAAATGCTGTATATGATATTATAAAATGACACATTTCCTAAAACTTATTAGCACAGTACCGTCCTTTGAAGAAACACTATTTTGTTTAAAAATGATGTTAAGTTGTGGAATTTAAGGTTTTTATGAATATTTACCAACATAAAAATGATTTTTTAGCGCAGTTATGCGTACAAAAGTATAATTACATGTTAAGGAGGGATATTCTATGACTCGATGATGTTAGAAAATGGCACTTCTGAGACTCACTAACAAAGTAATGTCTTTTAAAAACATTATTTTATAAAAAAATTATGTTGTAAGTGGTGGAATTTAAGGCTTTTATGCATATATGCCGACTTAAAATTTGTTTTTTTAGCACAATTGTGCGTGTAAAACTACAATTTCATTGTAAAGGAAGGGTCTTTGACTAAAATGATGTATATGCATTAGAAAACGACAGTTCGAAGACTTATTACTAAACTACTGTTCTTTTAAAACATTATTTAATTAAAACATATGATGTAAAGTTGTGGAATTTAATGTACTTTATGAATATCCACCAACTTAAAAGAGGGAATTCTTTTAGTATAGTTATGTGTGTAAGCTAAGATTGCATGTAAATGAGGGGGTTTGGTTAAAATGATGTCCCTATGATATTAGAAGATGATACACTTCTGAGACTTATTACCGGATTACCTTTCTTTAAAAAACAGAATTCTATTTAAAAATAATGATGTAAAATGTGGAATTTAAAGTTTTTATGCATATCTACAAACCTAAAAAAGGGGATTTTTTATAGCACAATTTGTGTTTTTAAAATTACTATCACATGTAAAGGATTTATAATCATTGGAACTTGCATAGAGAAATGCACATGAAGCACTAGTTACCAAGTGTCAGGTCCATGTGTGATTAATGTGGAGTGATTAAATTGTTTTGTGTGCATAGTTTGGTCTACTGGGTATTTCTCGTTTTCCCCTGGTTTCTCAGGGGAGTTCGGGGTTGTAGAATTTAGGGATTTTCTGCATATGTACCAATCGAAAAAAGGGATTTTAGCACATTTACGAGTTTAAGATTATAGTTGCATTTGAAGGAGCTGAGTTAGAGAAGAGGTGGATTTTGCGGTAAATTATGACTTTGGGGGTTGATGGTCTTGGGCCTTAGTCATGATTGGATCTTGGGTGTTGAGAACCCTAACACTTTAATTTAAGCTTGGGGTACCACAACTTAAAGCTTGGGGTTGTAAATATTATGTGGGTCTCGGGGCTGAGAACTCTAACATACTGTTTGGAAAGGATGGGGAAATGGGGGGAAGGAAAAAGTTGAGGGAAAATGGAAGGAAAATCAAGAGTGAAGGTGTTTGGGAAGGGGGAGGGAAAATGTGGGGAGAGAAATTTGAGGAAAAAATTATGTGGACCCCACTAAAACAATTTTCTCAAAAAAAAGGGAGAAAAATGAAGAGAGAAGGGGATTTTGGGAGAATTTACCAACTATGCCTCAAAAAGGTAAGTATAAATTATGGTTTGAGAAAACAAGGACTAAATAGTAATTATATATTTATCCCATAAAATATTATATATTTGTACTTTTTCTTCCCCTACGTTTTGTTCATCCAAACAAGGGAACATAAAATTAACTTTACCTTCATTTTACTTCTCTTTCATTTTCCTTCCCCTCAAAATTTTCCTTCTATTCCCAAAAAAGTTGCCAAACACTCCCTAAGAGTCGCTTAAACTTTAATTTTAGCCGAGGGGTCCACAACTTATGGTTAAATATTGGGTTATTGGGGATTTTTTAGGTAATGTCATATGTTTACATGGTTAATGACTTCCGCTTTCTAGAAGTATTGCAAAATGTTGCTGCATTATTTTATTCTTTTTGTGATTTGGCGTCCTTTGTATTCTAATCTGCTTACCTGGATACTACAATTTTACAAGTCCCCAAACTACCATATATATGTGTGTGTGTATCAAGTTAGTCAAAGATGCAAGGCGCACTCGAGGCGCAAATGGTCCATATCGTTCGAGGCACAAGACACACTTAAGACGAGGCTGAACGAAGCAAGACGCAAAAATAAAATAAAAAAATACATGATTAAATAAATTAGTAATGTAAGAAATAAAAACAAATAATATATTACAACCAACAAAATATGTTAAAATATAACCAAGTGAACTAGCAGAGCAACAACTAAGAAGAATTTGTATTCTCCCTATCATGCTTTTATTAAATTTTAGTTTTTTTCAGTTCAACTGTAGCCAATCTTGGCAACCGTGGAAAGGGCTACCTCCCTTCCACTTGTATGTGGTAAGACTCTCTCTGGCTCAAAGTTTTTGGAAAAAAAATACACAAGGCGCGCTTTGGTTGCGTCTTGCTAAAAGGCGCGCCTTAGGTGTGCCCGGAGAAGTGAGCCTCGTCTAGTGAGGTACGAGGCGCAGTTGCCGTGCCTTGCTGCACGTACCTTTGACTATATATATATATATATATATATATATATATATATATATATATATATATTCAGACGTTTATTGCACCTTAACTTTTCATTGCTCGATTTTGGCATCCCAATTTCATAAAATACTCTTTTGAAGAAGCACATTTCGTCAATTCTAAAGCACATCGAAACCACTTCAAAATCATATATTGTTGCAAAAGCGCAATTTAAATACTTGTATTGCCAGATATTCTTTTGAAGTAGTTCCGATGTGCTTCAAAATTGACGAAAGGTGCTTCAAAAGAATAATTTATAAAGTTGGAGTGAAAAAACCAAACAGTTAAAAGTTAAGGTGCCAAAATTACTCGAGCACTATAGTTGGGGTGCCATTATGATAATTTAGCCTACAGACTATTGTGGCTTCAAATGGAAAATTCTTCATGACATTGTGGTATTGATTGATGATGCTTGTAGCAGAAGGGAAGGGTGTTGATGCAAAGATCGACTATTCATGAAGATTTTCATACTCAAAAGAGAGAATACCTATCTCCTCTTAGTTCTCTACGATCTTGAAATAGTTGAACACGTTTTATACTTTGAAAGATGTAGGGCACAAAATCACGAATGAGCTCTACCAAGGATTGTCCAGCATTTGGCACCGACTTTTTCTCTTTTTCGTAAAAAAAAAAAATCCTCATGAAGCTTAGATTCAAATGCATCTTTCTTCTCTTCATGCAGTTTATCAATTTCTTTCTCTTTCTTGCCTAACTTCAAATCATATTCTTCCTCCGCCTTACCTGTCATTGAAAGACAAGCTTGACATGTATCGGTGTATATTCCCTCCATCGTCTTTCCATTACGGATAGACAAATATTTTTTGAAAGAGCTCTTTTATAGGCATGTCGGTCGATGTATCCTAAATTTTGAAGGTTGCTGTGTCACCGTGTTGGTTTCGCCTCAAGTCACCGTGTCCGTGTCGGTGCAACATAGTTTACAGCTAACGTGAAGTTGTGGGATTTAGGGATTTTATGTATATTTACCAATCTAAAAATGAGGTTTTTTTAGCCCGATTACATGTTTAAGTTGTAATTGCAATTTTGATGGTGGTTTTGATGGTTGCAAGTGCATTGCAATTTTGTATGCTCTTGTTCATTTAGGTAACTTTTAATCTATTGTCAAATGTCAATTGTCAAGTGTGGCTAATTGGATATGTGTGAACTTAATTCTAAAACGATATATAATGTTTTGAAGTGTAGAAGATGGACATATGTTAATGAAACTCTCTTTCAAATGTATGTTCTTTTTAGAAGAAAAAGTGGGATAAAGGAGATCCCAACCAAATTCCATTAAGCTGTTCAAATTTCTGTCAATCTATGTCGCATGGACACTATGACACGAGGCGAGTCAGACATAGCAAACTTGAAAATTTAGGACACGATATATATAAAAGTTGGTTGTTTGTGGACCTGTAAAGTAGTAACAGCTAAGTTAGCAAATCGGAATACTAAGGACACCAAATCAGAAAAGAAAAAAAAAATAATGCAGCAACCTTTTCTAAGCATAGTTATCAAACCTGGAACGGACCGTCGGTTGGACTGGAAAGACGGTGACCCAGTGGCCAATCCGGTCCAGGTACCATATTGGACCATTTTGACTCTCAACTTGTTAAAAACCAGGTGACCCAAATTGACCCGGAAGGGTTTTATTGCAACCCACTTGGGTTTGAAAGACCCGGTTTACATAAATATCATCAGGCCTGCAAAAAAATTGACTTAACCGTTGACCCGTGTGTGTGTGTGTGTGTGTGTGTGTGTGTGTGTGTACTCTTTTAAGAATATAGCCGGTCCAACCGTTGACTCACCGGTCCGACCCCAGTGACCTGGAGTCCTGACCAGGTCAATGTCCGGTCCGGGTGTGGGTCTGATAACTATGTTTATAAGGCTTCTAGAAAGCACAAGCCATTAAACCTACACACATACAACCAATGTTTTAAAAACTGGTTCGAGCCGGACTGTTGGACCGATTGGATTGTGAACCGCGGTCCAGTCTGAACTATTAAACTGATCAAAATGTTGAACCGCTCCAACCCAGATTAACCTGTTCGAATCGTTCGACCAGGGCATGGTTTAGCTGAACAGAGCAGTTCAATGGAAAGGCAATTAAAATTCAAAAATTTGATTCCAATAGGAATCGAACCTTGATCTTTCAGATTGTATACACATTTCTTAAACATTGGGCTGCTATTTATTGATGTTAAAGTTGTATTACATTCGTATGGGTCCTGTTGAGAAATTTCCTTTTAATGCACAAGGTCTTAAGTGAAGTTCAAGGAGAAGTAATTATAGTGCACTCATTTGACGTGAGAACAACACTTATCTGGTTTTTAAAAAAAATCTGATTTAGTCGACACTTAAAATATTTGTGTTAGTCAACACTAACATAACCCGAACACCATACTTAAAACAAATTTTTACCCATAATACAAGACCAAATTAGGTACCGTTCTGATAAAACTTAATATTTGTAATAACTTTATTTTGTGTCTATCTAATTTAAAATATAATAGATAAAATTAATCTAATATAGCTTTTTATACAACACTAATAGTTGTAATATACGAGGCACCGTAACTCCTGATCTTCTTCTTATGATCTTCTTTCTTATATACTTTAATAATCTTTTTCGTAAAATAATGCTATGATAATATATATAGATAAATTAAGTTTAGACAAGATATTAATTAAAATAATAATGTATAAATATTAGCTATACTTTATTGTTTTATACTTCAAATAATTATTACATCACCTTTTTTGAAACAAACGGTCCGACCGGTCGAGATTTAGCTTACCGAGTCGATTGTTGAACTGGTTTTTAAAACATTGCATAATAGACTACAAAAAAAATCCCAAGGACCATGCTTTAACTTTAAGTTGTGGACCTGACAACTTAAAAAGTTTGGGTGACTATTAAGGTTCTCAGCCCCAACACCCACATAATCTACATAATCTCTGCATCCCCCAAACTTTAACTTTAGGGGAAATTTGGTACGTCCCCCTCTACTTTGTGGCATTATGGTGGAGGTCCCTCTCCAACTTTTACATTCTTTCGAACCCTTATTTTCAAATACACCCATATAAATTCCTATTTATACACAATGTTCTAAATTTCGGTCTAGGCGGCCGTCTCGCCGTCGGCCGCACCGAAAATCCCATAGGCGGGGTTCCTACGCATATTTTGGCCTAGGCGGTTCTAGGCGGCCTATTCGGCCAATTTTTTTTTTTGAAAGATTTCAAAAAGAAATAAAAAAAATTCATATTTGATATTTCGAATTTGAAATTTAAAAATAAACTAAAAAAATAAAAAAATAATTTTTTTTACTTACCTCCTCCATCTCCGCCGGTGGCGGCAGCGACGGCGGCTGCTACTGCTACTATATGGATGGGGGTGGAGAGTGGTGGAGAGAGGAGAGTGGTGAGGAGGGTGGTGGAGAGAAGAGAGAGGCTGGAGAGTGGTGGGGAGAGGAGAGGAGTGGGTTTATATGAATGGGAGGTTTTTCCAAATGTAATTTTTTGTTGAAAAACATGCTTCAATAGAGATTCGAACTCCAAACCGTCACAAACCCGCAGGAGTTACACACATGCTCACTAACCACTTGGCCTGATGAACATGTGTCATTTGTTACACATACAAACAACTTATGTATATTACACATAAAAAAAATAAAAAAAATAAATAAATTCAGTTCGGCTGCCTAGGCGGCCTAGGCGCTATGCGCCCCTTTGGCGCACCGAACCCGCCTAGCGAAATTTATAACACTATTTATACATACAATATGTACCATAATTTTAACAGACGAAAATGCTCTTAGTTCTAGGATGAAAATTTTTTTTTTATTGGGACACGTGTCGAAATCTGGTTGCTCCATTTTCCACCATTTTATTTTACTATTTTATCCATATAAAAGTAATGTTGAAAATTTAAAAGAGATTATGTACATGAATTACACTAACACTTAAGTCTATAGCAGGAACAATATCAACAATGGGTGACATGTAGGACACATTGGGCTCACTAATTAGTTGTTTTCTTCTCGATTTGTGTGTCACACACTTCGTTTTGATGGCATTGCTCTCTCGAACTCCATTTTGAAGCAGTTTGCGTCCATAGTCTTGGGTTTTTTTTCCCCACTTTATCTTGATATGGTTTATTTTCACTTTTGCTGCGGTCAAATTTTGGTCTCTATTTTTCTTACCTCGGTTTGCAGGCGACCCCATTTTTGTGTCGCTTGCGTCACATAGCTTCGAACGAGGTGTACTTCATGTCTACGGGCTCGTTCCAGACCAACGAGTTCACTCGTGATCTCCGGTGGCCAATATCACAAGTTAGGTACATATATCCAAGTTAGGTATAAAATATCTTAAGTTACGTACTGATGTCACAAATTAGGTAAATATACCACAAGTTAGGTACCTATGTCATAGGTTAGGTAAAAATATCACAAATTATGTATGAATATCATAAGTTATATACAAATATCACAAGGTAGGTATCAATATCAAAAGTTTGGTATAAATATCACAAGTTAAATAATACTACTACAATAATATTATTTTAATTCTTCCATATTAAAATACTATAATTTTAATCTTTCATGTTTAGGAGTTAGAATTTGCTCGAAAATAAACTTGTGATCTTGGTACTTGTTTAAATATTTGTATCTAACTTGTGATATTGGTACCTAATTTATGATATGTGTATCCAACTTGTGATATATGTATATAACTCGTGATATTTGTATCTAACTTTTTATAATTGTATCTAACTTGTGATATATGTACCTAACTTGTAATATTGGTACATTGGAGATCACGGAAGTCGTCGATCTGAGACGAATTTGTAGATACAGAGCATGTCTCATTCGGAGCTCGGTGATACAAATGACACAAAATATAATTGCATATAAACTAAGGTAAAAAAATGGAGACTAAATTTTGATCAAAAAGTGAAAATAAATCATATCAAGATAGAGTGGAAAACGTTTCAAGGCTATGGGCGTGATGAACAACGTTGAAAACGGAGTTCAGGAGCACGATCGATGTAAAAAATGGAGGCCGACATGCAAATCGAGGAATAGTAGCCCAAGGGGGCCCCACATGTCAGCTGCGACATGACGACATTATTCCTACTAAAAAAATGGGGAAGGTGGGGGGTCGGAAGATGTAAATTAAGGAAAGTCTTGGGGCTTCTAACAGGTGAATTAATTTTCACTCCTAAAGGGAAGCTAGATTCAAAAAAAAAAAAGGTCCCATATGAGGGACATTCAAGTCTTTTACTAACATTTATCTGATTGTACATACAATATGTACAAAAAATTGGATTATATGGCTGTATATTAAAATAATGGTCGGAAAGAAAATAAAAATTGAGGAAGGGCCTCCATATTAGCGCCACCAAGTGGAGGTGGTGGTACCAAATTTCTCCTTAACTTTAAGTTGTGGACTCGCAACTTAAATTGAAGTTGGGTGACTATTAGGGGTGGTGGTACCAAATTTTCCCTTAACTATCGAAGAGTCCCATCATCTCTACAACCCAAGACCCATAAACCCCCAGAGTCATCTACCCCAAAATCTACATCTTCTCTAACTTAACTCCTTCGTCATTGGCAAGAAATGGATGCATCGGCAAGCGTCGACTGGCGGATAACTCGTAGGAGCCAAGGTTGTTTTTTCTTTCTTTCCAATTTTGACATATCCAGCTGTGTCCACAGCAAATCAAAGGCGAAAGTCGTCGAGGGACAGCCGGATACGAATCCGACAAGAATCGGACTGTGGCCTGTCACGCCCCGCTCCCGTAGGAGCGATCGTCCTCGCTAAGGCGTGATGCCGCACGAGCCTAAATTGCGCTCGTGCAAGGCGGGTTCCATAACGGCCGATTCCAGCGGCTGCGACGGGGTCGTCGCACAGAAGTCCCGAGCAGAGATATTGAATAATAGCAGTGAAAATTTAGAACAAACACAATCTTATTCAAAAGAAGCTCTTTATTGATATTGAAACATTGATTATAATGGGGCGCAAGGCCAATATTACAAGTCTCTCAAGCTCACTCATCTCACATTACAAGTCACTCAGCTCTCTCTCATCTCTCAATTACAAGTCTTGAGCCAGCGGAAGCTTCGGAAGGCGACGTCCATACATTATGTCCCGTATAAGTCTTTACTCTATGCGGCCGCACGCTTCGAATCGCCAAGGAACTCCGTGCCTCGACGCATCCAAGCGAGCTCCGCGCCACGAACTTCTACCTGTGCCTGCACATGAAAACTATGTGGGTGTCAGTACTCAACTGTACTGGTGGAATGAGCTCCTCGCCCACCCATACAAACCCAACACGTTTGATTTACTTTGTGCAACGTAGTCACTTCTTATCAATTGTCTTTCTAGTCTTGCCTTATGATTATTTTAGGACCGACGTCTTGGCTATTTTGTGTCTTTAGACCATCCCGTGCTTACAACATTCAACGTTAACCTATCGAGTCGTGTTTGCCTTACGGCCCTAATCAGAGACGCAACTACGCGGTAGTACCCAATTTTCTTATGACCGTGCTACAAATCCTTTGTGCCGTGCCTCGCAACTATGTGCGACTCAACCATATCGCCGCATCGCGGCCCTTGCTACTTTGATCACCAACTGACCCAAATCGAGACTTGTGGCTAAGTATCACTCGACCGACTTTGCCTTGCGGCGTTCCCGACTTAAACTCAGGACAATTCAATCATAACTATGCAACTTATATGCCGACAACATAAAACTTGACGCCACATTTCCGTGCCGAAGCACGACGCCTACGTTGAAACCAAATCTTAGGCCCAACATTGTGTTCTAACTATACACACCCATTCAACTCAATCCAAAGGCACACACGCGGATTGCCGCCATGCCGACTCATCTATATGATTTGGTCACTGACTCCCAGAGCCATCGTGGACTCCTTTAGCTTGTTAGGCGGCCGTCCTTGCCAGCGCGAGTAGCTAGCTCCACTGGCAAGCCTCTGCGCTAACTTGTGCGGTCATCCAGCACGTGCTAATGCTGCTTCTCAAGAACCGGTCCCCTTCCGTTGGGCTACCATTCGAGGAAACTCTACCTTGTCGACAAGTTGTCCATGACCATGCAAGACTCGACTCAACTGACGTCTCACACAGTCATTCCACCTCTAGTGTTATCATCTCTTTCAGGGCCAAGTTCAATACTTCTCACATCTGAGATCTTGCCTCGACGACCCGTAGTCGCGAGCATTCTTCTTTCTTGCCCTATCATTTTACTCAACTCAAGAACAACTATTCGCAACACTTTCCAAACTCAATGAATCAACCGTGGCCCGTGCCTGAAAACACTAAGTCCGTGATATCGTGCCTTAAACCAACTTGAACTCTACGCGACGCCACCGCCCAAGACATACTCTATATGACGGGCTTGAAACCGTAAGACTAAGTTGTCATACCCAGCCGTAGAACTCGTAGGACCGTGCTTGGAATGACTTAGGTCGACTACTATCACTTTTGCCTAACTTAATCAAGCCTACAGCTTAACCCAAGGGACGAGCAAAGACTATGCCAAGCCTTGCATTACGGAAACGTGCATGCTTTATCGAACATTTACGCGGACGACGCCTATGACTTAGGCTACATTCATACTTCGCCTACTCAACCAACTTTCCTTCTCCCAAGCCACGGGACGAAGGATCGAGTGTCATTTTCAAAGCACGTCGTGCACCAACTCTAAGCCGACCGTTGGACCTTTCCATATTCTAACTCAATTCAACCTGTCGGGATTATTCCCTTTAGCTATGTGGATTCGTGTCTTTTATTATCAAGCCTACTTGTGCAAGTTGAAAACATGCGATTTATTATGTGAAGGCTAAGATGAGGCAAGTTCACCGAAACTACCCCACCTGAGCGAGCGGTCGCCTCGACCGAGCGATGTCTCCGAGTAGCCGTTGCAAGGCTAAGTCCGAACACCGTCGGCGTTTCGATTCCTCCGATTGACTGAGCGGGACGGGACACTACATGGCCCAAGCGAATCGATGTCAGAGTCAGATCCGGGCACTAGTCTGGCCGTTTCCTTGCTTCCCAGATGTCAATGCTGGAAATTCGAATTGTAAAATTAATTTTATTGAAGTAAATAGTTAGCTGATACATCCATTTATATTGACTAAAAGATCTCCTTAGAAATGGTGCCAGAAATGGTCCCAGATGTCAATGCTGACAATTTTATTAAAGAATCTTAAATCATTGAAGTAAATATATTTGTGCAATCACCTTTACTTTAAAAAAGAAATAGTTAGCTGATACTAAAAGATCTCCTTAGAAGTGGTGCCAGAACTTCTTGTACTTTGTCTCAATATATTCTCGCACAGTGAGTGGCTTATTATGCTTCTTCAATGTACCTTCACTCCCCCCTTTTATATTGACTAAACTGGACCTGCAACAGTATTTTTCCGACTAGGATTGGCAAATTTGCAGTCACACAATATGGGAACTGCAATAGTAGCTCGAATTTCAAACAAATACTTTTTTTAATAAGAGCAGTAGCATGAGTCACCAGATATTGATTTTCATAATATTGTAGACTCAAATTTACAGTAGGGCCGATGTCTATCATTTTAACTAATAGAGGATACAGATAATGTATTGCTATGCAGTTAATGGGAGATGTGCATCACCTGCTCATCTCTGGTTGACAGGATGCAGAGGAGAAATGGAAAATCAACTGCAAAGGATCCCGGGATTTGATAAGTGGATTATTGAAAAGGAGAGTAAATCTTATATTGAAGCCTTGGAAGATCAGAAAGAGAATCTTGTCTATCTAACAGCCGATGCAGAAACTGTACTTGACGAGCTTGATCTAAAGAAGATTTACATCATTGGTGGTTTAGTTGATCGGAATCGCTGGAAAGGGATTACCATGAAGAAAGCAAATGATCAAGGGATTCAAAGTGCAAGGTTGCCAATTGGAAATTACCTCAAGATGTCCAGCTCCCAGGTACACATTTTTAGTTTGTTGTTCTTCTAACAAGATAAGTTTCAGAGACTAGACTAGCTACTCTTGAATATAGTTTTCAAAAATGGGTAATTTTGTTGACGTGTTATTTGGGAGCATAAGCTGAAATCATGTTATATTGTCATTCGTGGTAGGAATTTTAGAGGGAAAAGGGCTATAATATGTCTTATTATCAGTCAAAGCCTCATGGATGATCTTTTTTCACTTCATTTGGATGTTTGGTTGAACAGGTCCTTACTGTTAATCAAGTGGTGGAGATACTGCTGAAGTTCTTGGAAACAAAAAACTGGAAAGATGCATTCTTTCAAGTAATTCCGCAACGAAAAAGAGGTGGGGATCAATCTGAAGCTGAAGGTGATGCTGAAACTGAAGTAGCTGAAGATGCTGCAGATGTAGAAACAGCAGATGGAGGTGAATTGGACCTGGGAGATACAGATGAAGTTACCGACGAAGAGGTTAATGATGGGTGTGTTAATAAAAAGCCACGCACAGATGAAACTGAAGATACCGCATAAACCATTTAAGGTGAAGATGAATGAAGCCTCTGAATTTTGAATTAAGAACGATTTTAACTTAAAATGATTCGTAGGAGAATTTTTAGTATTGTTGTAGTTTGCTCCGCCAAGTTCAAATGGTGCTTTAGTATGACCGTCTTTCTGAGTAATTTGTCTTGATGAATATGGCTTTATGTATTTATGGGCAATTGTTGATAAATAGCATTGGAATTGATACTTAAGGCTGATTTTTATCAGTAAAAATAGTCTTATTTCAACAGTGGTTTAGATTGTTTAACCATGTTCTGGTTACAATTTTGATTGTAACATTCTAAGAATAGTGAAGTAATAGACATGTTGCGACAGTGATCAAACGTTTTCTGTAGCATGAAACATACTAAACCCAATGAAGCAAAAAAAATATACTGGAAATTGCTGAGAAATCCAATTTCGGGGTTGGGTTGTATGAAAAATCCACCCGCAGGATGGGTTTTATGAAATGTCCAGAATTATATAATTCCACGTCAAATATTCAAATATTCCCTTTAGATGTTCTGTATTTACAAAATTAATACCATAACTACCCCTCCGCACAAACTTAGATCTGTATTGCGATTCTCTTCTTCTTCTTCTTCTTCACGAGAGATCTGAATTCCATTGTTCTCATTTTCAGCAGAGATCGCAAAGATCGTTCGTAGTTCACCATGCTTTTTTTTTTCCAGTCGAACTCCGATCATCGCTCATCTTCTTCTTCTTCTTCTTCTCCGACAATTAGGTCAATTATGGAGAGAAGATCTTCTTCTTCTTTTCCATAAGAGTTAGCATCGTTTTGAAAGAAAAACGAAAACTCTTGAATCTTTATTCATGTTAAATTTCTTTCCACAAAACAAAAAAACGAAAAAATTAGGTTTCTGTCAACTGTTCTCCGTCGATATCATACGAAGAATAGTCATTCTCCTGCATTTTTAATAAGGAGAATGACCATTCTCCTGTGTTTTAACATTTGAATGACCATTCTCCGTGTCATTTAGCACGGAGAATGTCATTCTCCGTGTAATTTAGAAATGGAGAATGCCATTCTCCGTACTAAATTACACGGAGAATGGTCATTCTCCTACGTTTTAACACTGGGAATAACCATTCTCCGTGTAAATTAACACGGAGAATGTTATTCTCCGTTTTAATTAAGACGGAGAATGCTATTCTCCGTTTTATTTAACACGGAGAATGACATTCTCCGTGTCATTTAACACGGAGAATGTCATTCTCCGTGTCATTTAACACGGAGAATGTCATTCTCCGTGTCATTTAGAAATGGAGAATGCCATTCTCCGTACTAAATTACACGGAGAATGGTCATTCTCCTACGTTTTAACACTGGGAATAACCATTCTCCGTGTAAATTAACACGGAGAATGTCATTCTCCGTTTTAATTAAGACGGAGAATGTCATTCTCCGTTTTATTTAACATGGAGAATGACATTCTCCGTGTTAATTTACACGGAGAATGTCATTCTCCTGCGTTTTAACACTGTAATGACCATTCTCCGTGCTAAATTACACGGAGAATGACCATTCTCCGTTTTATTTAACACGGAGAATGACACTAACACGGAGAATGGCAATTCTCCTGCGTTTTAACACTGTAATGACCATTCTCCGTGCTAAATTACACGAAAAATGGCCATTCTCTATTTTATTTAACACGGAGAATGGCATTCTTCGTGTTTCTAATACGGAGAATGGCCATTCTCCTGCGTTTTAACACTGTAATGACCATTCTCCGTGCTAAATTACACGGAGAATGGCCATTCTCCGTGTAAATTAAGACGGAGAATGGCCATTCTCCGTTTTATTTAATACGAAAAATGTCATTCTCCGTGTTAATTTACACGGAGAATGGCATTCTCCGTGTTTCTAACACAGAGAATGACTATTCTCCGTGTAAATTAAGACGGAGAATGACATTCTCCGTGTAAATTAAGACGGAGAATGACATTCTCCGTGTTACTACACGGAGAATGACCACCCTCATGCGAAATTAACATTTTTCGTGTTCTAACACGGAGAATGACCATTCTCCTGCATTTTATGGTCAGTTGAAATTTTGAAGGGCCATAACTTTTGACTGGGAGGTCGAAACGAGGTCCGATTTGTTCCAAAATGAGCGTATCTTCGAGGAGCCTGAAAGTAACCGTTTCTCCGTTTGACGGCCTTCCGAAATTTTAGAATCGCAAAAAAAATGATGTTTGGACCTCCGTTTTAGCACTTTTGTCGTTTGTCTCGGTCTTTCCGAAAATTTTCGACGAGTTTTTAAAGATTTTTGAGGAGAAAACCTAGATTCGAAAGTGAGCAGCGTATGGAAGAAGATGAAGTATCGAAACGTTTTTTTTAAGAGTAGTTTCGTGGGTGTTTTCAATAAATTAGAAGGAAGGACAAAAAGGTCATCCAGAACCCTCTTTATATATTTTTTGCTAATTCTGGGCACGCGATGAAATGTTATTGTGCGGTGGGTTTTTCATAAAACTTTTTCTTTTTTTTGGACATTTCATAAATTTCCCCAAAAATATATATATATATATAGCTTACTGATCATATAACATCCGAAACAAATGCAGTTTTAGCAACAAACAATTGCTCCAGACTGATACTCGCTCAGTCGACCTTGAGTTCACACAAAGACCTGGAGGTCGTGCTCGCCTCGATGTCCAGAACAATCTCCTGCAAGCTCAAACCGGCACCGCCGCAGCCGAACAAGAGCAGCGGCTTGGCCTTGGGCACGGGCGAGGGCTCAGCCTCGCCGTTGAGGATCTGCAGGACCCTTCTCATCGACGGCCTCTCGTCGCACTTTGGATTCACACAGTTGAGGCCGACGAGCAGAAGCCTCAACATCTTCTCTCTGTCGAACTCGCCCTCCAGTCTCTTGTCGACGGACTCGATGAGTTTGTCCTGCGAGTACAGAGCCCACACCCAGTCGACCAAATTGACTAGCTTGTGATCTTTCCCTTTCCCTTTCCCTTCTCCGCCTTCTCTATCTATGGGCCTCCTCCCGCAGCAGACTTCCAGCACCACCACGCCGTAGCTGAACACGTCGGTCTTCTCCGTGAACTTCCCGTACTGGAGGTACTCCGGCGCGAGGTACCCCATGGTCCCCGCGGTCAGAGTCGACACGGGGCTCTTGTTGTGGTCCATCAGCCTCGCGAGCCCGAAATCTCCCAGCCTCGGATTGAACTCGGAATCCAACATTATGTTGCTGGTCTTGATGTCCCTGTGGATCACCCGCTGGTCGCACTCCCGGTGCAGGTAGGCCAGGACCGACGCCATCCCCACCGCCACGTTGTACCGCCTCTCCCAGCCGAGGGCCGGGCACGGACCGGACCCCGGCCTGGGGTAGAGGACGCGGTCGAGGCTGCCGTTGGGCATGAGCTCGTAGACGAGGAGGAGCTCGTCCTTCTCGCTGCACCAGCCCTGGAGCTGCACCAGGTTCCTGTGCCTGAGGCTCGCGATGATGGCCAGCTCGGCACCGAGCTCGGCCCTGCTCTCGTGCGCCTGCTTCGACCTCTTGACCGCGTAGGTGGCGCCCGATCTCGGGTCGACGCCTCGGTAGACCGTCCCGAAGGCTCCGTTCCCGAGTATCCTGTCGCTGCTGAATCCTCCGGTGGAGTGCTTCAGCTCCCTGTAAGTGAACTGCCGGGGGCCTTTCAGGAACTCCGGCTTGAGTCCGGGTTTCTTGGCCTTGAACTCCATTCCTTTCTTGACGGAGAGCCAAAGGATCGCGACGACGGCGACGGCGAAAGCGAAGTGGCCTAGAATTTGAAGAACAAAGCTGAGATTTCTACGCGGCTCGGTGGTGGTGGTGGTGGTGGAGTTGGTGATGGGCAATGCCGGGATCATCACATTGACACCCCAAGAGCTGCTCGTCAAGTTTCGAGGGGGCTTCTTCTCCTTCGGGGTGGGAGCAAGAGCAGGCAAGCCGTACGTCTCGAAGCTCCACCGTTCGATGGTATGGACCTCGGTGGACCCTTCGGTGGACGCCGAGAAGCCGACGTACATGTACTCCTCGAAGCGCTTCGAGAGATCGAGCGCCGCGGACAACGCGGGGGTTCCGGGCCGGCGGTCGGAATCCCCCAACCAAACCTTCAGGCTGGCGCCCCGGTAGTCGATCCAGGCTGTGATTGGATTCCCGCTCTTGAGGTCCACGCCGAGGCCCCCGAGATCGGCGGTCCCGACCGACACGGGGCTGTCGAGGTCGACCCCGACGTGGTTTTCGCTCGGATCGTCGAACCCCGGGTCGAGTCTGGTGTCGAACTCCACGGCGACGACGGCGACGGAGGACCGGTTGTTCTCGGCTCGGGACGAGGCGTTGAAGAGGCCCAGGTAGGCGCCGGTGCCGCCTAGGGTGAGGCCGGAGGGGGAGATGAAGAAGGTGAGGCCGTCGCCGGAGGACCCGGGGTTCGGGTTCGTGTTGGTGATGGAGAAGGTGAAGGTGGTGGAGAAGGAGGCGGAGGCGTTGGTCTTCGTGTCGCGGAAGCGGACGGGGAGGTTGTACGCCGCGGTGCCGCGGCTGGAGGACGGCACGTCGGTCTCCCTGGTGAGCCCGACGGTGCCGTTGCGGAGGTAGGAGTCTCCGAGGAGGGTGAGGTTGCGGGAGGAGAAGGAGGGGAAGACGAAGGAGGTGCGCGTGCCATCGGCGAGCACGGGCGGGTGCTGCAGGAGGAGGAGGAAGGAGATGGCAATGGAGAGGAGTGGAGTTCTTCCTGGTGGTGATGCCATTGCCATGGTTTCATTCATCGATGAGAGTGAGAAGAAGAAGAAGCTCACTTGTTAACAGAGGGAGTGATAGAAGTTTGTAACGGTCGGGAGAGGGAAGAGGTGGGGGCGCGGGGAATATTTTGAAAAGTAAGGGGTTCTAACGGTCGATTAATTAGGATAATGTTTTTTTTTTTTTTCCCAACCAGGTCCAAAGCCATGTGAATGGATCCCTTTTGTGCAAGGAAACTCTAGTGGATTTGATGGGTCCCACAACACCTAAAAATCTTAAAATCATTGGAAAGAGAAATTTCAAAAAATATCCAAAACGACATTCCTTTCCTAAGAGCATCATTAGTAGTTGGGACTCTCCAATGCAATTTGGAGTCCAAAATTTCAAAAAAAAGGTAAATATAGAATGGGTTGGATTTGTATGAGAATAGTAGAAAATGATAAAGTGAGCTCCGGTCCCAAAAATTGTGTAGTCAAAAATTAATGTAGGAAAAAAATAATATAAAGTTTAGAATATAGAAAGTTAGGCTCCAAATTGGAACTTACTATTCTACAAAACGAGTTTCTAAAATCTAGAATCTAGAAATTGGGAGGCCCAACCCTTAGCACCCATGGATGGATTGGGACCGAAATTGTAGAAATTGGGACTAGAGATGAGACTTATTATTCTACAAAATGAGCTCTTACATTCTAAATCTAGAATCTAGAAAATGGGATGGGCCTTACTAATGATGCTCTAAGGATTTATAGCCTACTTTCAATTTCGTACGCAGACGTGCTGATTTTTCTATCAAAAAGCAAAAAAAAAAAAAAATCTAATATTTTTCACGATTTTATAGCTAGTTTGGTTCGCGGAAAGGTAAGGAAAGAAAGTTAATTCTTTGTTATTTTATTTTTTTGAAAAATTATAATTTTTATTAAAAAAAATTCAGTGTTTGGAAAGACCATAATTATAGTCGGAATATATCTTTACTTTCCATTATAGTGTTTGTTGCTGGTAAACAAAGAAAACAAAATCAAGTCAATTTTTCAATAATACTCTCGTGCTAATGAGAAAACTTATTACTCAGTAATATTTTGTCTAAAAGGTATTATGGATAAAATGGTAAATAATATTTCTGAGCAATGAATCAATGATAGTTTAGTTAAAAAAGTTGTAATAAGGGCTCGTTTGGTTTGCGGAATCTCTAGGTTGGAAAAGGAAAGTGATTACTTTCCTATGTTTGGATGTCAAAGGAATTGAGGAGTAAAGGAAAATGATTCCCAATGGAAGAAAAATTAGGAGGGAAAGTGATTCCATCCATCCAAGCAAGTAATCACTTTCCCACATTAAAGTAATCACTTTCCTTTCCAAATTCTTTGGCATTTCCAAACATTGGAAAGGAAAATCAATGGAAAATAAAATTTTCTAAAGGAAAGGTAATGACAAGAAATTGATTTCCTTTTCCTTCCATTCCGCGAACCAAACGAGGCCTAAATGCAAAAAAATTTGAGTAAAAGTGATTCCTTAGATAGATGTTGGAAACCACTTTTCTCCATATTTTCTTGCCCCTATTATTTTTCCATTCCAACTTCTTTTCTTTGGCTTCTAAACACATGAAAGGAATCGCTTTTCTTTCCGAATCTCAAATTATGGTAACCAAACGAGGCCTTAGCTGCCGATTTATCTGCCTTCTCGTATGGTTGTAGTCAGTTACAGCTTCTTGTTAACTTTTTATAAGTAAATATTTCCTTCACAAAAAAAAAAAAAAAAATCTGTTACAAAGTTCTACAACAATTTAAATCAATTTAATTATAAACAAATGCACAACACGCATAAGTAATTAATATTTTATTTTTTTATTAAAACTATTTAGAAAAATTAAAAATATGTTACTTATGCTGAAAAAGTGAATGTATTTTTGACTTAGATAATTAATTAATAATAAATATTTTAAAAGTTCCAATAGGCAAAAAATCTATCTATTGGAAAGGCGTGTCATTTTCAAACATTGTGTCTACTCATTACTTGTGTCTCCTTGCAGTGGTGTAGCCAAAATTTGGGTGCAGCGGAGTCAAAATCGATTAAAATAAATTTTAATTCAAAAAAAAAAATAATACAAAAATGTAGATGAAAATAATTGGATAAATTAGTCACATATCATATTTTCTATACCTAACATTGTTCGTCTATTCTAGTTTTCCTATTGTAGCTGTTCATTTTTACTATTCATTTCAAAATACGATTGGCATTAAAGTGTACATTAATTGTAATCCAATATAATTAGAACCATAAACTTCAGTGTCATTACATTCATGTCATACAAGACATTTTTGATCAATTTTGACCATTTTATCGAGGAGATTCTACAATTTTAGTTATGAACCTTGTTATCCTATCGTCTTATAAATATTAATTTTTCCCTCAAGGAAAAATAAAATATTTTTTTTTACTTTGACTTTATAATTTTTTAATCGAAGAAGGTTATACTAGAAAATAATTTCATTCCATCTAAAAACAATTAAGAACAAAATTTATGACATGAATCAACTACTTGTAGCTACAAGTAAAACGAGCAAAAATATTAAATTGTTACTCGTTCGTAATATAAGTAGCTAGGAGTAAAACAATTAATAATAAAAATTAATATATATATATATATATAAAACAAAAAGTTGAGTGGGGTCACGTGACCCCACTGGACCTATGCTGGCTCTGCCAGTGTCTCCTTGTCATTTATAAAAGTATAGCATTTGAGTAATTCAATTCATTCATACATCAAACATTAAGTCAAAGAGAAAGAGACTACCTACATTGCTTTGTTCAATTCCTGCGGTGTGAAGTGATGTTACCGAAGGAGAAGAATCGTTATATCCTATGAGACTAATCGTCATTAAACCGTAAGCACCAGTGCTGGATGAATATTATCTTAAGGACATTGAACCAAGTTCAAGTCTCGGTTCGGTCAGATTATTTATTTACATTTTATTCATAGTTTCTAAAATAAAAAGTTGTCACTCATTTAATTCTAACTTATTCTAAATTTATTGTTATATTAGTATATATATTATTTTAAGGGATTGCAATTGTTTTAATAATATTTTTGAATTTCTAAAGTGGATTATCAAAACTATTCTCAATTTATTACATTTAAAAAAATTTATAGCTTTTCTTATAAAATAAGAATAATTTTGGTAATGCACTTTACAAATTAGAGGACATTTAATTTTTTTTTTTTTGGGCAATTACAGTTCCCTTATTTTATACTTGTATACTAATTACCAATACATGTCACGACCCGCACCCGCTAGAAGGGCACGTGACGCGACAACGCCCAGCCCTCACCGAAAAATCGGCGTGGAACGTTGTGGATTTTTCTACTTCTAAACAGTTATATATATAACAAAAACCTGTCGTGAATATGGTCAACTCCGAACGGAGGACAAGCAATGAATATATATATGAGTACTCAATCACGACTCTAAGATAACAAAGTAAAGACTGAAATGAAAAGACAACAAGACGATAAAATAATATATAACCTGTCCAGTCCAACACAAAGAATATATACAAGTCCAAGTCTCTAATACAGTTCATAGTAATAACAGACTCAAAAGTAGCTGGAGACAAAGTCCAGTATAAAAGACCTACTCTAACTAAGCAAGGGGTAAGGTCTCGCCAGGCGGAGCTAAGCCCTGCTGGACCAAAGTCTCCAGGTCTAGGCCCACTACGTCATCCGGACCGTAGTAGGTAGAATAGTCTCCCTCGTCTGCATCTGTAATATTTTCAACATATCCTGTCAGGATGGAACGAGTACAATCTACTAACAACAGTTCACAAGATATGACAAAGCTATAAGACAGTAAATAGAGAGTATATACAAGAAAATCATGGAATGTACATGTGAGTATCATGGCAAGGTAAGCTGTAAAACTAGAGCTAGAACAAGGCAAGTAAACTGATCATGGCATGTACAAGAATCAAGAATCATATCTCTATGTGTGTGAGTACTAGCTACAATATGTGGCCGGCTTGGGTCTGCACAAGGTTATGATCAACCAATCCTGCGTGGAGTGTAGGATTGGTAGCATTCAAGGTCTACAAGAATAAACAAGGTGGATAATGACCACACATCTACACTAGTACTCCCCGTCCCCGACTGGTAGAGTGGATCCAAGTAAGACACGTTACGACACGGGATTCTACGAGAAGGGAGCAAGTCTTCTCGAGAATCGGTGTCCACATACTGCACAAGAACTACAAGGGGGCTTGCACAAGATATACCAAGATAACGAGGAATAACATCTCATGTCGGGATCCATGAATACCAATCCGTGTGACCAATGTGTCGAGAACAAGCATATCCACACTAATTACATGAATCATAACAATCATTATAAATTGGAAGTGTCAGAGAATGTACTCGCCTGAAATATGATATGGTACGTCAACCGGAGCAAATGCAGCGTCTCGAGGACCTATAGAGAACAAGACGTATCAATACTATGCTTAGGAAATAAAGTCAAGACAATTTAAATCCTATTAAGTCATTCTAGGTCAAGACGCGTTAAACTAGGTTGTACGGGGTCAACCTAAGTCATATTAGGTCTAACTGGGTCAAACTGGGTCAATGCAAGTCAAACGGAATCAATCGGGATCGATTTGAGTCAACAGTTGACTTTTTGGTCAACCGGTCAACTCTGGTCAACCCTAGGTCAACTCTAGGTCACTGGTGACTAACAGTTGACTTTCGGTCAACTGCACAAGTCTAATGGAATTTGGGACTAAATTGGGTAAAGTGTTGACCCATAGTTGACTTTTGGCCTAAAAAGTCAACCGGGGTCAACCGGGGTCAAGACTAGGTCTAGACGGCTATTTCTAACTATTACCAACCTCCACAACCCATATCCAAGTCCATCTTGGACTTCGAAACTCATTTCTTGGCCATAGGCCAAATTTCTATTTTACCCTTTTTAAGGGTAAAATTCTACCCTCGGCGATTATCTAGATAGCCTACCTACGCTTGATATTTTGACCCGTGCTCCCTAGGGTAGTAGGGTACTATCCTATAGGTTCGTTATCTACCAAAATACCTAGATAAAGTGGACGTCTAGTCCACCTTACGGTCCGTTGCAGATATCTTGAATATTTCAAGATACGCACCGATACGGCGCGATACCGGCGCCCTACGACCCCGATTTCAACTCGGGAGCCTACCCGCAAAATCTAAATCACGTATCCTAGGCCTACGTCAAGTTTCATCGCGATCCGATACTCCGGGCTCAATTTCGCCCTCTAACTCGACTCCTCCTAAAACCTATTCTTCAAAATCTCATTCCTACTTCTCATTCTACTTCCCATTTTCCTTCTACTTCCTATTCTTCTAATTTTCCTCCTTCTAACTCTCCTTCCTATTCTCCTTCTAACTTCTAACTCTCCTTATTCCTTTCCCTCTTCCTATTCTTCCCTTCTCCCCATTTTCCTCTAATTTCTAACCTCTCCTCTTTCCTCCTAACCTTTCTCTTCTAACTCTTTTCTTGACTTCTTCTAATTTTCTTACCTCTAATTCTTCTTCTCTACTCTTCATTTCCTCTCTAAAAACATCTATATATATATATATATATATATATATATATATAATATATATATATATATATATATATATATAGGGGGGTTTTATAGGGGTTAAATGGGGTAACATAGGGGTGAAATGGGGGGGGGGGGGGGGGGGGGGGTAGCTGCTGAAAACAGCAGCTACCTGCTGCTGCTACTGCATGTTCCTGCTGCTGCTGCAGCTTCTATTGCCACAGCTGCTGCTGCAGCTCCTATTCTTCTTCTTCCTCTTCTCCTCTTCATCTCTACTCTCTCTCTCTCTCTCTCTCCTCTCTCTCTCTCTCTCTATATATATATATATATATATATATATATATATATATATACACATATACATAATCTAATATCCATCCATCTCCACAAACACACTCACTCCTCTATATATACACACATACACACACATCTCCATATACATATATATACACACATATATATATATCCTATATATAAATACATATATACACACACATATATATATATATAAACACACACTCTCACACAAGCACAACCACACACACACACACACGCACTACCACTCTCTCACATAACACCACCACCACTCTCTACACCAATACCACTACCACCACTCTCTACACCAATATCACTACCACCACTCTCATCCTTTACACACACAAATACATATTAATACCTATAATTATATATACACAAATATATATATATATATAAACACACACAATCTCACACAAGCACAACCACACACACAACCACACACCCTCTCACCAAAACTCCCATGACAACACCACCACCATTTCCATTCCTCTACCCAAACAAATACACATTAATATATACATATATACACACACACACACACACACATATATATATATATATATATATATATATATATATATATATATATATATATATATATATATATAAAATAAAATATATATATATATATATATATATATATATATATATATATATATATATATATTATATATATATATATATATATATATATTTATTTATTTATTTTTTATATATATATATATATATATATATATATATATATATATTATATATATATATATATATATATAATATATATTTTTTTTTTATATATATATATATTTTATATATATATATATATATATATATATATATATATATATATATTTTTATATATATATATATATATATATATATATATATATATATATATATATATATATATTTTTATATATATATATATATATTTTTTATATTTTTTATATATATATATATATATTTTATATATATATATATATATATATATATATATATATATATATATATATATATATATATATATATATATATATATATAATATATATATATATATATATATATATATATATATTTTATATATATATATATATTTTTTTTAAATGGGGGTTTTAATATATATATATATATATATATATATATATATATATATATATATATATATATATATATATATATATATATATATATATATATATATATATATATATATATACATATACCCCTATATATATATTAAACCCCCATTTATTTCCTTAACCTAGATTCTAGGAAAAAAAAAACCTATAAATTGGTGGGCAAATGGTAGAGAATTTCCTACTCATCATTTATTGTAAAAGCAATAAATGGAAAAGAATATTAATTTGGGGAGAAATCACATACCTAATATAGGTTTCTTGTAGGGAAAAGCTTGGGAGAAGGAAAGGAATTTGAGAGAGAGAGAGAGAGAGTGTGTTTGCTTAGTTGTGAAGGAAAGGGGGGGGGGGGGGGGGGGGGGGGGGGGAGACTTGTCATGGCCGGCCACCCTTGGGGGGCTATTGGGTTGGGATCCAATAAGCCCCCAACCCAATAGACTTAATTGGGTCTAATTTGGATTCGGTTTGGTTCGGTTTGATTCTAAATGACTAATTAAGCTCTAAAATGACTAATTAAGCCATGAAAATAGGGTTTATGATTTCTAACCTAATTATGGTGGTATGTGGGCCAAGCCCAGCTAGTATGTGGGTCCCACTAGGGTCCAGGCTACCCGGGTCTCCAATTTGAGTCCGAATTGGATAAAATCCAAACCAACCCAAATAAATCCCAAAAATCACATAAAATCAAATAAAATTTCTAAAAATTATAAAACTTGAAAAATGACAAAAATACCCCTAATTTGAAAACTGGGGGTGACAAATCTACCCTCCTTAAAAAATTTCGTCCTCGAAATTCAAACGGTCGTACTCTTCTCTAGGTCAAGCACCCAACAATCAAGGTCTACTAAATTTTATCCTAAGTTATATAACATGTAACCCAGAAATCAGAACACATGCATGGTTTTAAATCTCTACAGTATAGTGTTATTGCAGTCTTCATTGAGGTTTCTATTTAATCTAGCATGATCATCACATATGCAACTAAAGGTACTAAGAAAGCAATCAACAATCAATGGATAGAAAGAAACAGGTAAAAAGAAAGAGCAAGACCCTACCTCCTAGTCCAATGCGTGCAGGATCCTCAACTGCCATCGTAAAAGTCCTGTCCTGGTGGGGTATATCCCGCTGCTGGTGGAGGGCGTGATGCGGTGCCATAGGTGGCCTACCCTGTGCTCCCTGAGCTGCACGGCGATGGTTTGTAGGATAATCTCTCAACTGATGTCCAGCCTTCCCGCAATAGAGGCACAAACCCAGCCTCTTCCGGCAGACCTCCCAGATGTGACCGGGCTTCTTGCAGTAGCCGCAAGGAGCCCCGTGCTGTGCCTGCCTCTGCTGAGTATGCTGCACCTACTGCTGAACCGGTGCTCTGGCCTGCACCTACGGCTGGTGAGGCTGGAAAGAACGATGCTGAAGCTGAGGGCGCTTAGCAGCCCCTGCGCTGCTAGTAGCCCCCGAGAAATGATCACGCTCCCTCTTGGGCTTCAAGCCCCACTCCCGCTCAACCTTGCGGGCCTCTGCGTAGATCTGGGCATAGGTCTCATAGAAGGAGGGAATGAGGTGCTTGATATCCCAAGTCAGCCCCTCCCTGAAATGGCTCGCCCTGATCTCCGGGTCTCGATCCATGTACTCTGCGTATCGGCTCAGACGGCCGAACTCCGCTGCGTACTCCTCCACAGATAGACTGCCCTGCTGCAGATCCTGGAACTGTCGCACCAGGTCAATCTTGTCCGTGGGGGAAAAGAACTTCTCTTTGAAGAGGAGCTTGAACTCTGCCCAAGTATGGCCCTCTCCAGCTAGGGCTGGCTCGTTTCTGAACCAGGTGCGTGCAATGTCTAGCAACTGCAAACCTACCACCTCGACCTTCAGGTCGTCTGCCAGGCGGGAGGCCCTCATCTGCCGCTCGATATCCTCGAGCCAATCATCTGCATAGACCACACCCTCGGTCCCGCTAAAGTCACGGGGCCCGAGCTTCTTAAAGTCCTGGATATCTCCGTACCTAGTACGCGTCCCCGGATGAGGAGCCCTCTGCTCCACGGCTGCAAGGGCCAACTGATGGGCATCCTCCATGCCCTGACGCATCGCGTCTGTCTGCCTCTGCTGAGCCTCGGTCTGGGCTCTCTGAGTCTCCAGTATCTGCTGGAGGAAGGTAAGCATCTGCCCCATATCTGTAGGCAGAGGAGGTGGAGGTGGAAGTACGCCTGCAACTGGCGGAGGAATCCGCTGCGCAGGAGGAGGAAGAGCGCCCACGACAGCTCCCGGCACTACGGGAAGAGCACCCGCAACCCCAGGGACTATCATCGAGGTAGCTGGAGGAGTACCTCCGAGAGCTCCAACAGAAGTCCCATCTGCAGGGGAGGTGACCGGAGCCTGCCCGCCAGAGGTGGCAGACCTCTCCGTCTCCCCGTGCTCCTCGCCAGAAGAATGAGTCATCACTATCCTGGAGACAAATTGAAAAGAAGATATCAATATGGCACATGAAGGCAATATCTAAGGAGGACAGCTAGAATGCAGTAAATCGATATCAAAGACGGTAAGCAAGATAAGCAAGGAAAGATCCTACTGTGATTGAGTATTCTTAGCCTATAGCCTATCCTAGATACGTACCGCAGGCTCGTAATAGCACTCTAAGTCGAGCGCCACTACGACATCGTACTAATTGCGACTTCAGGACCTGCGTGGGCCACCACTAAAACGTGTTACGACCCGCACCCGCTAGAAGGACACGTGACGCGACAACGCCCAGCCCTCACCGAAAAATCGGCGTGGAACGCTGTGGATTTTTCTACTTCTAAACAGTTTATATATATAACAAAAATCTGTCGTGAATATGGTCAACTCCGAACGGAGGACAAGCAATGAATATATATATGAGTACTCAATCACGACTCTAAGATAACAAAGTAAAGACTGAAATGAAAAGACAACAAGACGATAAAATAATATATAACCTGTCCAGTCCAACACAAAGAATATATACAAGTCCAAGTCTCTAATACAGTCCATAGTAATAACAGACTCAAAAGTAGCTGGAGACAAAGTCCAGTATAAAAGACCTACTCTAACTAAGCAAGGGGTAAGGTCTCGCCAGGCGGAGCTAAGCCCTGCTGGACCAAAGTCTCCAGGTCTAGGCCCACTACGTCATCCGGACCGTAGTAGGTAGAATAGTCTCCCTCGTCTGCATCTGTAATATTTTTAACATATCCTGTCAGGATGGAACGAGTACAATCTACTAACAACAGTTCACAAGATATGACAAAAGCTATAAGACAGTAAATAGAGAGTATATACAAGAAAATCATGGAATGTACATGTGAGTATCATGGCAAGGTAAGCTGTAAAACTAGAGCTAGAACAAGGCAAGTAAACTGATCATGGCATGTACAAGAATCAAGAATCATATCTCTAGGTGTGTGAGTACTAGCTACAATATGTGGCCGACTTGGGTCTGCACAAGGTTATGATCAGCCAATCCTGCGTGGAGTGTAGGATTGGTAGCATTCAAGGTCTACAAGAATAAACAAGGTGGATAATGACCACACATCTATACTAGTACTCCCCGTCCCCGACTGGTAGAGTGGATCCAAGCAAGACACGTTACGACACGGGATTCTACGAGAAGGGAGCAAGTCTTCTCGAGAATCGGTGTCCATATACTGCACAAGAACTACAAGGGGACTTGCACAAGATATACCAAGATAACGAGGAATAACATCTCATGTCGGGATCCATGAATACCAATCCGTGTGACCAATGTGTCGAGAACAAGCATATCCACACTAATTACATGAATCATAACAATTATTATAAATTGGAAACGTGTCAGAGAATGTACTCGCCTGAAATATGATATGGTACGTCAACCGGAGCAAATGCAGCGTCTCGAGGACCTATAGAGAACAAGACGTATCAATACTATGCTTAGGAAATAAAGTCAAGACAATTTAAATCCTATTAAGTCATTCTAGGTCAAGACGCGTTAAACTAGGTTGTACGGGGTCAACCGAAGTCATATTAGGTCTAACTGGGTCAAACTGGGTCAAACTGGGTCAATGCAAGTCAAACGAAATCAATCGGGATCGATTTGAGTCAACAGTTGACTTTTTGGTCAACCGGTCAACTCTGGTCAACTGCGGTCAACCCTAGGTCAACTCTAGGTCACTGGTGACTAACAGTTGACTTTCGGTCAACTGCACAAGTCTAATAAAATTTGGGACTAAATTGGATAAAGTGTTGACCCATAGTTGACTTTTGGCCTAAAAAGTCAACCGGGGTCAACCGGGGTCAAGACTAGGTCTAGACGGCTATTTTTAATTATTACCAACCTCCACAACCCATATCCAAGTCCATCTTGGACTTCGAAACTCATTTCTTGGCCATAGGCCAAATTCCTATTTTACCCTTTTTAAGGGTAAAATTCTACCCTCGACGCTTATCTAGATAGCCTACCTACGCTTGATATTTTGACCCGTGCTCCCTAGGGTAGTAGGGTACTATCCTATAGGTTCGTTATCTACCAAAATACCTAGATAAAGTGGACGTCTAGTCCACCTTACGGTCCGTTGCAGATATTTTGAATATTTCAAGATACGCACCGATACGGCACGATACCGGCGCCCTACGACCCCGATTTCAACTCGGGAGCCTACCCGCAAAATCTAAATCACGTATCCTAAGCCTACGTCAAGTTTCATCGCGATCCGATACTCCGGGCTCAAATTCGCCCTCTAACTCGACTCCTCCTAAAACCTATTCTTCAAAATCTCATTCCTACTTCTCATTCTACTTCCCATTTTCCTTCTACTTCCTATTCTTCTAATTTTCCTCCTTCTAACTCTCCTTCCTATTCTCCTTCTAACTTCTAACTCTCCTTATTCCTTTCCCTCTTCCTATTCTTCCCTTCTCCCCATTTTCCCTCTAATTTCTAACCTTTCCTCTTTCCTCCTAACCTTTCTCTTCTAACTCTTTTCTTGACTTCTTCTAATTTTTCTTACCCTCTAATTCTTCTTCTCTACTCTTCATTTCCTCTCTAAAAACATCTATCTATCTATATATATATATATATATATATATATATATATATATATATATATATATATATATATAAACCCCCCCTATCTATATATATATATATATATATATATATATATATATATATATATATATATATATAGATAGGGGGGGTTTATAGGGGTTAAATGGGGTAACATAGGGGTGAAATGGGGGGGGGGGGGGGGGGGGGGGGGGGTAGCTGCTGAAAACAGCAGCTACCTGCTGCTGCTACTGCATGTTCCTGCTGCTGCTGCAGCTTCTATTGCCACAGCTGCTGCTGCAGCTCCTATTCTTCTTCTTCCTCTTCTCCTCTTCATCTCTACTCTATATATATATATATATATCTATATATATATCTATCTATATATCTATCTATTTATATATCTATCTACACATATACATAATCTAATATCCATCCATCTCCACAAACACACTCACTCCTCTATATATACATACACATATACACACATCTCCATATACATATATATACACACATATATATATATATCCTATATATAAATACATATATACACACACATATATATATATATATATATATATATATATATAAACACACACTCTCACACAAGCACAACCACACACACACACACACTACCACTCTCTCACATAACACCACCACCACTCTCTACACCAATACCACTACCACCACTCTCTACACCAATACCACTACCACCACTCTCATCCTTTACACACACAAATACATATTAATACCTATAATTATATATATACAAATATATATATATATATAAACACACACAATCTCACACAAGCACAACCACACACACAACCACACACCCTCTCACCAAAACTCCCATGACAACACCACCACCATTTCCATTTCTCTACCCAAACAAATACACATTAATATATACATATATACACACACACATATATATATATATATATATATATATATATATATATATATATATATATATATATATATATATATATATATATATATACATATACCCCTATATATATTAAAACCCCCATTTATTTCCTTAACCTAGATTCTAGGAAAAACCTATAAATTGGTGGGCAAATGGTAGAGAATTTCCTACTCATCATTTATTGTAAAAGCAATAAATGGAAAAGAATATTAATTTGGGGAGAAATCACATACCTAATATAGGTTTCTTGTAGGGAAAAGCTTGGGAGAAGGAAAGGAATTTGAGAGAGAGAGAGAGAGTGTTTGCTTGGTTGTGAAGGAAAGGGGGGGGGGGGGACTTGTCATGGCCGGCCACCCCTTGGGGGGCTATTGGGTTGGGATCCAATAAGCCCCCAACCCAATAGACTTAATTGGGTCTAATTTGGATTCGGTTTGGTTCGATTTGATTCTAAATGACTAATTAAGCTCTAAAATGACTAATTAAGCCATGAAAATAGGGTTTATGATTTCTAACCTAATTATGGTGGTATGTGGGCCAAGTCCAGCTAGTATGTGGGTCCCACTAGGGTCCAGGCTACCCGGGTCTCCAATTTGAGTCCGAATTGGATAAAATCCAAACCAACCCAAATAAATCCCAAAAAATCACATAAAATCAAATAAAATTTTTAAAAATTATAAAACTTGAAAAATGACGAAAATACTCCTAATTTGAAAACTGGGGGTGACAATACCAAAGTACAACTTTAATAATAATGTAGCTACTCCTATTAATTTTAATTAAAATATGTATACGATGCAATAACTTGGAAAAATAAAGTTTTACGATGAGGTTGAACATTTTGCATTATACATTAGTACAAATAATTTAAACATACCGCTGAATATAGATTGAAGCTGGCATATTTGCTTTAAAATTTATCTTAGACGCAACTAATATCACAGTAAAATATGATACATGGCTGTATGAAAATGATTTTTTTGATAGATGAAACTGATGCAACAAAAAGCTAGGACTAATATCTTTATTTACCGAACTTAGTTAACTCTTGTGGTCATCGAGGAGATTGTAACTTCTCTGGCTAGATGAGCGATTTCGAGATCAAACCGCGGGAAAGGTGTCTATACGTGGATGTTTGTGAAAATTGACGGAAGTTGGCACAAAAGATATACAATCCAGCGTGCACAAAGTTTCGTGCGTTACGTCGGACATCACAAGAAAAAAGTTCTCGTTTGGATTGCAGAAAGGAAAGGAAATTAATTCTTTGAAGGACCAATATCAACCAGAGGCGGATCTAGTATATAGCTGGGGTGGACTGCAGTCCATCCCCAAAAAAAAAAATCACTATTTTTTTATATTTTATATTTTTTGGCTAAATTACAACTTAATACCCTCAACTATTCGAGTTTTTTAACTTTGATAGGCATCAACTATTCGAGTTTATTAACTTAATATCCCGAAAAGATAAAGACCAAATTACTCTCGTCTTTCTCAACCCACCCCTACCCCCCACTGTTGCTCTCCTTACCCCTCTCGGCTGATCCCCCCCCCCCCCCGCCCCCCCCCTCTCTCTTCGCCCGCTAGTGTTGTCGTCACCGTTGCATGCGGAGAGAGGGGGGGACGGGGTGGAGCGCCGGGTGGGGGTGGTGGTAGGGTTAGCCGCAGGGGAAGGGGGAGGGGTGGAGAAAGGTGGGGCAGCCGCGTGGTGTTGGGGGTGGCCGCGGGCTGGGGTGTGGGGGTAGGGGGGGGGGGGGGCGTGGGGCGGCGAGGGGCGGAGGGACTGTGAGGGTGGGGGTTAGATAGGGAAGAGAGGACAATTTTGTCTTTTTTTAATTTTTAGGTATCAAGTTAAAAATATTAGTTGAAGGAAGGTATTAAGTTAGTACCTATAAAAGTTGAGGGTATCAAATTGAAAAACTCGAATAGTTGAGGGTATTAAGTTGCAATTTAGTCTATTTTTATGGGTTAGTCCATCTCTAGTCTTTCTGAATCCACTATAGCCCATCTCAGCTTCAATTTCTAGATCCGTCCCTTCCAATATGACTCGTAACTTCGTGGTACAATTAGCATAGAGACGTAATCTGATTTGGTTTAGCATTAACGGTAAATCAGACGGTAATCCCAACTTGAATAGAATTTACATTCCAGTATATCTTGCGCGGAGTCTCAAAACTTTAGTGACAGCATCAAGTGTCACACTAACAACTAACTTTGTATGTATAGACATATAGCGTCCATCTGTAACCATCGGTTATAATTTGGACTCCAACTACTTTGGTTGTATATGAAAAATAAAATTTCTACTGTATTAATGTTAGAGACTTCCTTCTTCTTCTTTTTGCCAAATTGCATATGACAACGCACGTAATCCTTACACATGTAAGTTTCCGTTTCCTTTTGCTCAAGAAGAGTCACTTTGGACTCATAAGTATCCCCCTTAGACTTGGGTGTCATGACCCAAAAAAGATTAAAAAAAGAATGGAAATTAAAATAAAAGGGAATTTTTGGAAAATAATTTGATTAGTTGTTAATTAGGTTATGTTAGGTTAGGGAAATAGGGTTGGAGTTGGAGTTGGAGTTGGGGAACTAGACTAAGGACTTGGATAAGGATTAATAATTAGGGAATTGGAATGAAGATAAATGTATGAGAATGAATATTAATTAATTAAAACTATAAAAATAAAATACAAGAAATGATTTACAAAGTACAAAAAATTATTAAAATAATATCGTAGAATTGCAATAATTATAACAACCCATCATTTGTTGTTAAAAGATACCTTTGTTGTGGTTTTTGGAAGAAAAAAAACAACAATTTCAAATCAAATTCTAAAGTTTGTGCAACAATTTATATAGGAGTTATTTGGTTGACTTAAATAGTTGTTTTTTGTGTAGCCTTTGTTGTTCTAATTAGAGTTGTAGTTAGGGCTGTAAAATGGACAAAGCAGTCCGTTATCCGTACGAGTCCTGTTCGATAAATGGTTCGACCGTCGGCCATCCGATTGAATTAATGAACAAAACTTGCACACTTTTTTTGCCCGTTTAAAAATCAGACCCGGACACAATTATGTCCATGTCCGGTCGAAATTTGTCCGCGGATTGTCCGATAGTGGAGACTTCTTTTGATTTTGCATCAATTATGTCATATCATTTTGATTTTGTATCAATTTTTGGTTGTATAGTCTGAATTTTCGTTAACCTTTCACTATTTTGTTGTTGTATTTTATAACCTTCATTGTATCCCCTTTTCAACTTAATTTTTTGTACCAACTATCAAGTTGTCTTGATAAAGTAACAACTTTTGGTAATATATTTAATTTGTCCACGGACCGTCGATTGAAATAACGGACAGTGGATTGTCCGTGTCTGTCCGGTCCAAACTCAAACAGTAGATTGTTCGTGTTTGTTCGGCCGAACTCATTTTCATTTTCGGACCAAATCATTGTCCGTCCGGCTTGTTTACACCCCTAGTTGGTCGGGTTAGTTGTAGAGTGTGAAACCCGTAAAAAATCTGATTTTTATTATTTTTATTATTATAGAATTTTTCGGTAGATTTCTAGTTAAATTAGGTTATTAATATCATTGTTAATATTATTATTCTTATTTTTATATAGTTTATTATTATTATTATTATATTATCAGTCGGTTAGGAAAAATTACTATTAAATAAATGAATTTTGTTGTGTATTGAACCCAGATCCGAACCCGTTCCTATTTCCGAAATCCGACTCGGAATCATTTCCGAAACCGAGATCGATTTCGTGTATAAATTATAAATTAATATATATTATAAAGGAATGAATTCCTTTTCTCAGCACAACTTCTTAAAACCCACTTAACTCTCTTTAAACTAAATTAAATTCTTTAACTCCTCAACCCTCATTACACGTTCAATTCATTTCTCTCCTCATTTTACTCATTCTAAAACCGTCACATCCACGTCCAACTCTTCCACTCCCCTTATAACTCCCAATCACTACTACTCTTATAATTCCCCCTACTCCAACAGAGGAGCAACACTCTCTTAACTCTCATCTCTCTCTCTTCAAATTCCCTATCTTCCCAATCCCTCACCAGAACTCTCCCCAAACCCCCAAGCCCTAGCCCATCTCCGGCGATCTCTCCGACAACGCGCGGCCCCTCTTCTCGCGGCAGCTCTCCGGCCACCCGAGGTCGCGCCACCTCGTGCACCCCGCGCGCGATTTCCGTCGCCCCCACGCCGGCCAAGCCGACCGCGCCCTCCCCGAGCGGCCGGCCGACCACGGCGGAACCCCGCCCGCCGTCCAGATCCGCCCCGCGCCCCCTTTGCCCTCTGCGCCGTCCAGATCCGCCCGTCGCCGACCCTGACAGCGCACTCCAGCGCTGTCTCCGGCGTGTGCCCGTGCGCCGCCACCCTCCGGCCGCGCGACTCCCCTCTGGCGCGCCCTTCCAGCGCTGTCTCCGGCGAACCCCGCGCCACTCTACGGCGACCGTTCCCCTTGCTGTCCGTCGCTCCCCGCGAGCCCATCCCCCTCTTCGCAGCGTCTCCCTCTTCGGGCCAGCGTGCCCTAGCCTTGGAGTTTACGGCGTCGCATCGACGTTGCTGATTTTCAGCGCTGTGCGGGAACGTCGCTGCTGGATTATTATTATTTTTCTTTTATTATATCATCTGGGAGCTCTAGCCGAGCATCCCGAGGTATAAATTCTCTGTCCCGTTGCGTTTTATTCGGTAGTCGATGATGATAACGGTCCCCGGTTTCCCCTTCGGAAATCCGGTTAGCTACGCTGTAGTTCGGTTAGCTACGTTAGCATTTTGTGATTATTGTCTGCTGAGATTTTATGCTGTTGGTTTTGGTTGCGGAATTTCCGAGTATTTCGGGAAGGTTCTGTTGGTTGGGAAATAATTTCTGTGGTTATATTTTCGGTATAAATGGGTTATTCTTTGGTTGGGACAATTGCAGGATTTTGTTGGCGCATTTCCCAGTTTTGGGTTGTCCCGAAATAGAGGAAATGCTGTCCAAATTTTTACAAAACTTTATTTATTTTGATTTCAAATTGGTTTTCGGAAAATGAATTTAAAACTGATTTTCGGGCGACGACCGTACCGGTCTGTGGGCCCTAGCGAAATGCAAACGCACCGGTCCGACCGGGCGTTGAGGTATTAGCTGGTTGTGACGATGGACCGAGTCTGAGATTCCAAACTTTTGATTTAAATTATTTTATTTAATGTTTAAGTTATTTATTATAGATAATTATTTACTGCACATTTTAATTAGGAACGAAACATTTCCCTCTTATTTTATGTAAAAGAATTGTAAAAGGCATAAGCCTATAACTCTAGGATGATTAGCTGTGCCCCTGTATTGCATAGTGTAGGTTTTACTTTCTTTTCTGGGTGGTTGATGTTGATTCTTTTGGGTGGTTGGATTGGATGCGTAACCGTAGTTAGAACGTAATTATCTCTCGTATAGAATTAATTAAGAATGACCAAGTAAAATAAATGGATAAAATATTAGTAAGATAACTAGTTTATGATTTGTCACTGGAAGAAACTATTTTCATAGATATATTACAAAAGCACAAAGTTCTCCAAAGATAATTTGTTCCTGTTATTATTTTCCCAAATAACCGAATCAACTGGTTTAATCAACGCACATAGCTTGCGACATAAACGTTAGCTGTAGCTTAATAACAACTTAAAACCTGACTAGGACTTGTTACTAGAGATTGCAATTAGCACACTTAGCTTGGTTATATAGCGGATCTAAGTCGAGTTCTCAACTGTAGGAACTCGAAGGCATACCTGACGTTCCTCCTCGGTACCAACTCATCTCTCCAGTCATTTTCCTGAGGCAAGTATAGTTTGTGTTAGTTTTACAGTTATTTCTATAATCGTTTTACTGCATGTTTAAACCACGATGCAAACACGAAACTCTCTCGGAGAGTACTGATTGTGACTACTGTACTGATTGGGACTGGGGGAATAGAGTAATGATTATGACCAAAGCCAACTGTAACTACTGTAACTGTATTAGCTTACCCCTCTTACACACGGGGATAAGCCATATCGTATCGCTAGGATACTACTGTACATCCCAAGCCGGTCATAATTCATTGCCTGTTCAAATCACACTGTTTTACTGCTGAAAACTATTCTTTCTTCAAACTGTTTAAAACTGCATGATTCTATTATTTACTTTAACTGTTTTAAATTAGCATGAATTGTACTTTGCTCCCTCCTGACTGGAGACCCAACATTTTAGGTATCACTGATGAGGCTTTGTACCGCAATATTTCCCGAGGTCCAAACTAGAAGACGAGGATTTCGAGACTGATGAGCTGTTTGCCTAGAGTTTTCTTTTCTTCTTGATGTATGTAGAAAATGGTTTAGGTTGTATCTTTCATTTCATTGTAAAAGTTTAATAAAGTTTTAAATTTTTCGATGTTGAGTTGTGACAAATATAGTGTTGTTATATGGTTACCTGCTACTGAACAGCTTACTGCCGCCGTCTCAACAACGGTGCAGGCTGGGCATGATCCGGTTCGACCCCTTTAGTTGGGATCGGGTCGTGACATAGAGGCTTAATTGCACTTTGATACCCTCAACTATTCTCTTTTTCAACTTGATACCCTAAACTTTTTTTTGGTAACAAGTTGATACCCGAAAAAAATTTGGACGAAAATACTCATGGTCAAACTTGAAAATTACCCCCCCCCACCCTCCCTTCCCGCTTCCGGCCACCCCTCCCCCCTCCCGCTTCCGGCCGCCTACCCCCCCTTCCGCTTTCGTCCACTCCCCCCCTCCTCCCGCTCCGGCCACCCGCCCCCGCCTCTCCCTCTAGGGATCGGCAGCGTGGGAGGAGGGGGGGGGGGTGGAGGAGGGTGGACAGAAGCGGGAGGGGGGGGGGGGAGAGGGGGGGAGGCGGCCGGAAGCGGGAGGGGGGGGGGGTGGCCGGAAGCGAGAGAGGGGGGTGGCCGGAGGGTGGGGCGGGACGGGAGGGAGGGGTGCTGGGGCTGTGCGGGAGGAGGGGGTGGCCGGAGTGGGGGAGGGGAGAAGGGAAGAGGGAAGGGATAATGGCATTTTCGGGATTTAAAAAATTTTAGGTATGAAGTTTAAAAAAAAAATAGTTGTGGTATTAAGTTGTTGAGTAAAAAAGTTTAGGGTATGAAGTTGAAAAACTGGAATAGTTGAGGGTCAAAGTGCAATTAAGCAAAAAAAAACTAAAATATGATATTTATTACAACTTTTGTTGCAGTAAACACACTATTTTATAATCTATCAAATACTCAAATTTGTGTAGCAACCACCAATTATCGAACAAGTGGAGGGCTTATTCACAAATTTTATAACAGTTCTTGTGGCTTTCTTGCTTCCAACGGTCAGAAACCCCCAAACTTGCTAAGAAAAAATAAATTACGTTCGAAGTTAGGGTTAGGGTTTCTCCCTCCCCACAAAAGTCCTCTTCTTCTCTGAAAAAAAATAATGGTCGGATGTCGGACCGCAATGCTCCGACTCGGAAATATCGGCCTCTCCCTCTCGACGAGCCGGACCCTTATTGGATCCTTGACAAGGCTCCGAATCGAATCCGTTCGATCACGAGGTGCTCAATGTTTCTTCCAATTCCATAGCAATTGCCACCGTTCTACTCTTGTACTAATTTGGCAAAAATAGGGTTAGGGTTTGGGTCGGGATATGCGAGGAAGACGACGAGCAGCGGATGCGCGTCGTTATCGGCCAATCGGTTGGGAGCCGTCTCGCCTGTGCCGGCCGGTCAGGGAGAGGAAATCGAGCTGTTGGATTCGGTCGACGACGACCACGGAGGCGTTCTTGTGGAAATGGAGGTTCCAATGAGTTCCGGAAAGTTCGTTTCTTGCTTGAGAGCGTCTATGTTGGGATGGAAGCAGCAGGTAGGTGTTTATTTTTTAGGAAAGATCTATTCTTTGATAATGTTGGCATTGAGTCAATGTCGTGTTTTATGATTTAGATTGTGTTGCACAGACACGGATACGACACAAAAACACGATATGGACGCAAGGAAATGGACAGGACACTTGACTTTTGGACTGTCCCGGGTTTGTGGATTGTATGTATAAGTCCTTGCTGTTGCACCCGAACTGAAGAGTTGTCGTGAGGGTCGAGGTATATAGGTTATATTAATTCTGACACGTGCTCGCGGGCGGAACAACATCTTATTGTAGTTGAGAGCTGGATTCGTGCAATGTTATTTTTATATAAATCTGCTTAAAATTAATGGGAAATGTGATTTGGACTTGGGCTGCATGCTATAGTCTGTTCCCTGCCACAGCTCTTATACCATGTCTTATATTAACTTTTTTATTTTTTCCTAAAAATAAATTGATTGAATCATTTTTCTTCTTAGAAGCACTTGTTGTGTCGATCTTTTCGAAATAAGCATGTTCTGAATAGGATTATAGACAATATAGCTCATACCTACATGTTGTTAGAGACTGATGTATAGTCCCATACGGGTTGAACAACAAGACTATTTTTGTTGTCGAATGTAGGGTATATATACCCCATGTACTCATACATTCCATTCCACTCTTATTCCCCTCTATGACTCTAATATGGTATCAATTATCAAAGCTTATCATTCTCCACATACCCTAATTTTCCAATTTCCCATTCCTAACTCTAATTCCATCCATGTTCCCAAATTCCACCATTCAAAACCCTAATTTTCGTCACAAATCTATCAAAAAATCACAAAAATCACCAGAAATCCATAGAAATTGATCAAAATTCAATTTGGAACGCTAAATTTAGTATCAGTGACCTGAATTATCGATTTGAGCCACCAATCGCCAGATTTCCTTACCAGAGTCCTCTTCTCCGGAGAGTCGAGCATCGATCAATAGTGTCTTGCTATGAGTTCAATTCAATGGCCACTGAGGTGTTTTGATCATCTCCAAGTCTTTGGATCGTCGTCGAAGCTTCTAGATTGTCGTTGAACTACCTCCATTTGTTGATGAGGCTCCTCGATCGTCGTGGAGCTATCCTCTGTTGTCGAGGAGGCTGTTCGTGCAAAGAATGAGCCATGTCGAGGAGCTCATGATCACAGATTGAGTTCTTGATCACTGTATGTCTTTTGACCGACTTCTACATCATGGATTCGAGATATATTGCACTGGTTCTTGATCTTGATCTCGTGGTCGTCTTCGAGCTCACTCTCATGATGTATTGATTCGAAACCCTAACCCTAATTTTTTGTTTGCAGCAAGAGGAGAGATCGAGAAATTTCTTTCTCTCCTCCCGTGTGGGTTTTATTTCCCTGATAGTGGACTCGACTTGTGTCCGATCCATTGGTCATTAGATCAAGCCCTTGATTGATCCGAACCGTTGATTTTGGGACACATGGATCATTTGATTGGAAGATCAAAGACGTGGCTCCATCTAAGCCCTCTGTTTTTTTTTGCTGAATTCATCTCGATCATTACTACTTACACCCATGAATGTACCCATAACTGCCCCTCCAAGACCACTTGTTTGTTTCTACATTCACATTCAAATCTCGGACCCAAGTGTGTGTTTGTTATACCCACATTTACATTCATTAGTGCACACTCGCCCGCTTGTCAGTGATAGTGTGTTTTGGTTGATTGTTTGATTTTGATATCAATTTTTATTCATGATGGCTTCTACGAATTCGTCTTTGCGTATCAGATTTGATATGTACCCTCTACGACAATATTATCCACAGACAGCTTCGCATGATTTGATGGTATTCTTCGTGCTGGTAGATCATCTTTTGCACTTCAGCGATAGTGTGTTTTGGTTGATTGTTTGATATTTTGATATCAATTTTTATTCACGATGGCTTCTACGAATTCGTCTTTGCATATCAGATTTGATATGTACCCTCTACGACAATATTATCCACAGACAGCTTCGCATGATTTGATGGTATTCTTCGTGCTGGTAGATCATCTTTTGCACTTTAGGGTCCATTTCATGTTTATCTGCTCTTCATCTATCATTGGTTCTTCTAGCTATGTTGCTCGATCCTTGTTTGTTCCTCAGGGTCATCTATGATCTGTTGCTTATGAAGTAATATGAACGATCAATTAGACATGTTGTTCCTGATACTTCATATGGTACTTTTGTTTCTCGAAAGGGACATAAGATGTGTGCTTGGCACAAGCGTTATGGTACACATTACTCAGAAGTGTCAGGTCTTTGCCCATCACAAGGCTCAGGAGGCTTTATTAGACATACCTTATGTACAACCTCCACTTTGTCAGACTCTTTAGTTGATACGACTATTTCTGACACTTGAGCTGTAGTCGTCGGTTCTTTGATAGCTCAAGACTCATGTCATATTTTAGCAGTTCTAACAATTTCTGAGTATGTTTCAGCTGCCCGGTCCTTAGGACGTTGCCTCTTCTATCTCCATTTTTACTGCTCCCGTAGGTATATATATTTTCTTACTCGATTCTAGACTATGATGCTTTATATCATACGACCAATGACGCTTCTAGATTTAGCAACATTACACATGTTCAGTCATAATGCATCCATTCGCATGGCTGATGGTAATTTGTTGCCTACTGTTGCTCGCAGACACTTGAGTGACTTACCACACTTTATCGTTCATGATGTTTATCACGTTCCTCGTTTGACCATGAGTCTACTGGTGGTTTCTCAGTTAAGTTAACCGACATGTCCTATATTGTTTCATTCACCACTTGTATAATCTTACATAGTCACGATGGTGTTTACTGCATGAATCATCTTACACTTCTATGGACCATCATTGCTGGTGCTTGCTTAGACCTTGCTACACCTGTCATGACCCGCACCCGCTGTAAGGGGCACGTGTGCGTAACAACGCCCAGCCCACACCGTAAAAACGGCGTGGAACGCTGTATGGTTTACTACTCTAACAACAGTTTATATAATATCAAAAACCTGTCGAGAATATGGTCAACTCCGAACGGAGGACAAGCAATGATAATATATGAGAACTCAATCACAACTCTAAGATGATAAAGTAATTACTGAAAGATAAAGACAACTCGACAATAAAATATAACCTGTCAAGTCCAACGCAAAGAATATACAAGTCTAAGTCCAAAATCTCTAATACAAGCCAAAATAATAATAGTCCCAAGAGTGACTGGAGACAAGGTCCAGTACAAAAACCTACTCTATCTACAGGATAGGCGGTATCTCGCCCTGCGGTACTGCACCCTGCGGATCTACGGTATCTGTCTCTAAACCTACTACGTCCGGTGGGCCGTAGTAAGTGCAATAATAGTCCTCTGCATCTGTAAACATTTTCAACATATCCGGTCAGGATGGAACGAGTACATATATCTCATAACAGATCTCAAGATAGAATAAAAGTCATAAGATTGTAAATAGAACATATACAATGAAATCATGGAGTGTACATATATGTATCATGGCATGGTAAGCTGTAGAGCTAGAGCTAGAACAGAAAAGTAGAACTGATCATGGTATGTACACAAATCAGGGTAAGCCATCTATCCAATGTGTGTGAGTAGTAGTTTCAACTTGTGATCGGCTTGGGCACCTGTAAGAACTGGCCTGGCTAGTCATAAGTGTGGTATATGACTAACACTGTTAGGGAATGCGGGATGGATCTGATCACAGGCATACGCTACTCCCCCAACCCCAACTGGTAGAATGGATCCAAACAGGACACGTCACTGCACGGAATTCTATGAGAAGGGAGCAAGTCTTCTCTAGAATCAGTGACCACATATTGCGCAAGAGCTACAAGGGAGCTTGCACAATACATCCCAAGCTAACAAGGAGCAACATCTCTCGTCGAGATCCAGGAATACCAATCCGTGAGAACCATGTGTCAGGAATGAGCATATCTACACTAAGTACATGAATCATAACAGTTATCATAAATTGGGAAAAAGTTATCAGAGAATGTACTCGCCTGTGATATGATATAATATGTCAACTGGATCCAATGCAGCGCCTCGAGGACCTATAGATAACAAGACGTATCAATACTATGTTTAGAAAGTAAAGTCAAATCAAATTAAATCCTATTATGTCATTCTAGGTCAAGACAAGTCTAGTTAGGTCAACCTTGGTCATAGGAGAACATTGGAAGTCAACCCATATCCGAGTCCATCTTGAACTCCGAAACCCATATCTTGGCCGTAGGCCAATATCTTAATTTACCCTTTCACTAAATTCGACTCACTCACAAACCCTCTCTAATTTGATTTCCTACATTCCCTTCTCCTTATTCTTCTTCTTCTTATTCTTCTTCTCCTTATTCTCCTTGTCCTTGTCCTTCTCCTTATTCTCCGTCTCCTTCTCCTTATTCTCCGTCTTATTCTTCTTCTTATTCTCCTTCTCCTTATTCTCCGTCTCCTTCTCCTTATTCTCCGTCTTATTCTCCGTCTCCTTCTCTTTATTCTCCGTCTCCTTCTCCTTATTCTCCGTATACTGCTGCTCCTACTGCTATTCCTGCTAACTGCTGCTGCTGCCAGTGCTATGGCTAATGCTGCTGCTGCTGCTATGGCTAATGCTGCTGCTGCTGCTACTGCAGTAGCTGCTGCTGCTGCACCTGCTTCCTACTGCTATTGCTGCTACTTCTTATTCTCTTCATTCCCTCCCTCTCTCTCTATATATATCTATATATTTATCTAAACATCTAGCTATCTATCTATCTATATATATATATAGACTCTCAAACACATAACACATCTACATATATATATATACACACACACACATATATATATATATATATATAGACTCACAAACACACAACACATCTACATATATATATATATACACACATCTATATATATATATATATAGACTCTCAAACACACAACACATCTACATATATATATATATACACACACACACACACACACACACACACACACACACACACACATATATATATATATATATATATATATATATATATATATTCCTCTCTAAAAAGGAAAATCCCTAATAAATTCTTAAACTAGGTTTTTAGGAAAACCTATAAAAGCTATGGTCATAATGTGGAGAATGATCTCCTCCACATTTATTGTGAAGGAGTAAATGAAATAGAGGAATTAATGAAGGTTAAATGAGCTTACCTAATTGATTTTCTTGAGGAAGAAGAACTCAAAAAGAAAAGAATGAAATGGAGAGAGAGAGAGAGAGATTACTTAGAGATGAAGCAAAAGGGAGGGGGAGGTGGCCTATACATGGCCGGCCATGGGGGTTTAATGGGTTTGGGTGGAGACCCATTAAGCCCCCAACCCATTAGACTTGGTTTGGTTCTTTTCGGGTTTGGTTCGGTTTGTTTCGGTTTAACTTCTAATGACTAATTAAGCCTCTAAATGACTAGTTAAGCCATGGGAGTGTAGTTTATGGTTTCTAGCCTAGTTAGGATGGCATGTGGGCTAAGCCCAGCTAGTATGTGGGTCCCACTAGGGTCTAGACTACCCGGGTCTCCAACTTAAGTCCAAATTGGATAAAATTCAAACCAAATCAAACAAATTCCTAAAAATCCTATAAAATCAAATAAAATTCCCAAAAATTATAAAACTTGGAAAATGACGAAAATATCCCTAATTCGAAAATTGGGGGTGACAAATCTACTCTCCTTAAAAGAATTTCGTCCTCGAAATTGAATGAGAACTAACACAGCAACATGAATAGAACAAGAAAGGAAAAGAAAGAATTTTACCTCAAGGTTCGAAGAGATATGGGAATCGCTCCCGCATGTCGTCCTCTCTCTCCCAGGTAGACTCACCTGGAGAGTGGTGCCTCCATGCAACGCGAACCAAGGGAATGACCTGGTTCCGGAGCACCTTCTCTCTTCGGTCCAAGATCTCAACCGGCTTCTCTGGAGAGCTGAGTGTCGGTCCCACTTCGATCTCGGAGTGGTCCAAGACGTGACTGAGATCTGCCACGTACCGTCTCAGCTGCGACACGTGGAACACGCTGTGCACTCCCTCTAGTGCGGACGGTAACTCCAGTCGGTAAGCCACTGCACCGACCCTGTCCAAGATACGGAAAGGTCCGATGTATCGTGGACTAAGCTTCCCGCCGCCACCAAAACGAATCGTGCCACGCGTCGGAGAAATCCGCAGGAACACAAGATCACCAACCTAGAACAAAACACAAGGCTTAAAGCTTGATCTAAAACAATCACAATCAGACTCAAATATTAGAAAAATCTAAACTATACCTCAAACTCCAACGGCCTCCGGTGGCTATCGGCCCAATGCCGCTGCCTATCCTGCGCCACCCGAAGTCTATCTCTGATAACCCTGACCTTCTCTGCAGCATCCACTACCATCTCAGGGCCAAGCAAAACCCTCTCGCCGACATCATCCCAAGACAAGGGAGTACGGTACCTCCGTCCGTATAGAGCCTCGAAAGGTTACATCTCTATACTGGCTTGGTAGCTGTTGTTGTAAGCAAACTCTACCAAGTGAAGGTGGTCCTCCCAAGATCCCTCGAAGTCCAAGACACAGGTACGAAACATATCCTCGAGGGTCTGAATCGTCCTCTCCGACTGTCCGTCTGTCTGGGGGTGGTATGCGGTACTGAACTTGAGCGATGTGCCCAAGCTAAGCTGCAAACTCCTCCAGAAGTGGGAAGTGAATCGGCTGTCCCGATCCGAGACTATACTCACTGGAACCCCGTGCAATCGGACTATCTGTCGCACGTATATCTCGGCCAACCTCTCCGTAGACAAACCCACCTTGAAAGACAAAAAGTGGGCCGATTTGGTCAATCGATCAACAATGACCCAAATCCCATCCTTCCCTCATGGAGAGCGCGGAAGCCCATATACAAAGTCCATAGTGATATGCTCCCACTTCCACTCAGGAATGGGTAGTGGCTGGAGCAATCCACCGGGTCTCTGCCTCCCGGCTTTCACCTGCTGGCACACCAAGCATCTAGAAACGAACTGAGCCACCTCGCGTTTCATGCCATACCACCAAACATGCTGCCTCAAGTCTCTATACATCTTGTTGGCTCCTGGATGCATAGAGTACTGAGAACGATGCGCCTCCTGAAGAACCTCCTCCCGAAGTCCTCCGCTCGGCACGCACAATCTGGTACCATGTCTCAACGACCCATCTCCCTCTATAGAGAACTCATCCAACAGTCCTGCCCGGACCTGCTCCCTGATGACCCTCAGAGCCTCATCCTCAAACTGAGCTGCCCTGACTCTGTCCATCAGCTCTGACTGCACCTGGAGACCCCACATCTGCTCCTCAAACCCAAGAACTATCACCTCTATGCCCAAACTCTCAAGATCTGCCAGAAGGTGACGATCCAAATTCAAACACATGGCCACGGGATACCTGCTCAAAGCATCCGCAACCACGTTGGCCTTCCCCGGATGGTACTGTAAGGATATATCAAAATCCTTCATCAGTTCTAACCATCGCCTCTGCCTCATATTCAGCTCCTTCTGGGTAAACACGTACTTCAAGCTCTTGTGATCTGTATAGATCTCAACTCGCTCTCCGTACAGATAGTGTTTCCACAGCTTCAAAGCAAAGATGACCGCTGCCAGCTCCAAATCGTGGGTAGGGTAGTTCCTCTTATGAGGACGTAACTGCCTAGATGCATAGGCAATCACCTTCCCGTGCTGCTGAAGTACACAACCCAAACCCCGTCCTGAAGCGTCACTGTAGATCGTATAACCACCAGATCCAGATGGCAGCGTCAAGATAGGAGTTGTAGTCAACCTCGTCTTCAGCTCCTCAAAGGCGGCCTGGCACTCCTCGGATCAAACAAACTCCTCGTCCTTCCTGGTAAGTCGGGTCATCGGCTGGGCAATCCTGGAAAAGTCCTGCACGAACTCCGGTAATAACCTGCCAGACCCAGAAAACTCCGAACCTCTGCTACTGAGCTCGGCGTAGACCAGGACTCCACTGCAGAAATCTTCTTCGGATCCACTGAAATCCCCTCGCCAGAGACAACATGGCCTAGGAACTCCACGCGATCCAAGAAGAACTCGCACTTCGACAGCTTCCCATACAGCTGCTCCCTCCTGAGAGTGTCCAACACAATCCTCAGGTGCTCCTCGTGCTCCTCTGGCGTCTTCGAATAGATGAGAATGTCATCAATGAAGACCACCACGAACTTGTCAAGGTACTGATGAAATACCTTGTTCATCAAGTTCATGAATACCGCCGGGGAGTTGGTAAACCCAAACGGCATGACGGTATACTCATACTGGCCATAACGGGTCCGAAATGCAGTCTTCGGAATGTTATCCCGCTTCACCTTCAGCTGATGGTACCCGGTACGCAAGTCGATCTTCGAGAACACCCTCGTCCCGCTCAACTGGTCGAACAAGTCATCAATCCTTGGCAAAGGATACTTGTTCTTGATGGTAAGGTTGTTGAGCGCCCTGTAATCAATGCACATACGTACCGTACCATCCTTCTTCGGGAAGAAAAGAACTGGTGCGCCCAAGGTGAAGAACTAGATCCGATAAAGCCCTTGTCCTCCAGCTCATCGACCTGTTTCTTCAGCTCTGCTAACTCACTGTTGTTGATTCTATAGACGTGCTGTGAGATAGGCTCAGCGTCCGGCACTAGGTCTATAGAAAACTCAACATCACGATCTGGCGGCATCCCGGACAACTCCTCGGAAAAAACATCCAAGAACTCAGCAATAAGTGGATGTGGCAACACCGGCCCCGCCAACAACGCTCCGCAAAATCCATCTCCTGGCTCCGTTGCACCTCTGGTGAACTCAAACTCTGGCTCTCCCGGCGGCCTGAACAGAATCCTGCCTCCCCTACAATCTATGCTAGCATGGTGCATGCTCAACCAGTCCATACCGAGTACAACATCGTAGCTCGGAAGTGGCATTACGAGCAAACACGCACTCAGCTCCCGGCCTCTCAAAGAAACTCTCCGCCCCTTGCAAACATTATTAATCAGGATGATGCCATTCCCAGTCATAATCTTGCAAGTCCTACCAAGATACTCAGCAATGATATTGTGCCTAAGAGCAAAAGAAACAGACACAAAACTGTGCGTAGCACCAGAATCAAACAAGGCTAAAGCTGGAAAAGAATCGAGCAGAACAGAACCTGCGACAACATCTGCAATAGGCTCCATCTCCTCGGCTGCAAGAGCAAATGCTCTACCCTGAATACCCCTCTGCTGGCGGTGCTGGATAAACTGCTGCTGCTGGGTCGGAAGTGGACCCCGCTGCTGAACTACAGGCACACTAGCTGGTGCCCTCGGAACAGGTGCCCTCTGAGCTGCTCCAGCAACACGGGGGTTCTTGGGACACTCCCGTATCTGATGCCCAGCGGCACCGCAAAAGAGGCACAGCCCCAGCCTCCTCCTGCAGAACTCAAAGAGGTGACCGGGCTTCTTGCAGTAGTGGTACGGAGGATCATCCTTCCCCTGACGCTGCTGAACCCTCTGGACAGGTGCCCTGGCCTGCACCTGCTGCTGATGATGCTGGAACGGCTGATGCCGAAGCTGAGGGCGCTTAGCAGCCCTCGTGCTGCTACTGGCCCCCGAAAACAACTCACGATCCCTCTTCGGCTTCAATCCCCACTCTCTCTCCACCTTCCGAGCCTCCGCATAGACCTCTGCATATGTCGCATAGAAGGAAGGGATCAGGATCTTGATATCCCATGTCAATCCCTCCCGGAAGCGCTCTGCTCGGATCACTGGGTCGCTCACCATGTACTCGGCGTATCGGCTCAGCCGACCGAACTCCGCCGCATACTCCTCCACAGTCATACTGTCCTGCTGCAGGTTCTGAAACTGCCCATTAGGTCGATCTTGTCTGTGGGGGAAAGGAACTTCTCTCTGAACAGGGCCCGAAACTCAGCCCAAGTGTGGCCCTCTCCTGCAAGAGCCGGCTCGTTCCGGAACCATGTCCGGGCAACATCTAATAACTGCAAGCCAACCGCCTCGACCTTCAGGTCGTCTGCCAGGCGGGAGGCCCTCATCTGACGCTCGATATCCTCGAGCCAGTCATCAACATATACAATGCCCTCGGTCCCCCTGAAATCTCTCAGACACATCTTCTTGAAAGCCTGGATGTCTCCGGGCTTTTGCTGCTGCGCCTCCCGCTGTGGAGCCCCACGCTCCACCGTAGCCAGAGCCAACCTATGGGCATCCTCCTCCTCCTCCTCAGCAGGGGACTCCTCCGATGGTGGTGGGAGCTGTTCTTCCGTTGCCTCCTCTGCCTACAGACATGGGGCATATGCTCGCATTCTTTCAGCAGGTGCTGGAGTCACAGCGGGCCCAGCACGAGGCACAGATGAGACAGACTGAGGCCATGCGCCAGGGCATGGAGGATGCCCATAGGTTGGCTCTGGCTACGGTGGAGCGTGGGGCTCCACAGCGGGAGGCGCAGCAGCAGAAGCCCGGAGACATCCAGGCTTTCAAGAAGATGGGTCCGAGGGATTTCAGGGGGACCGAGGGCATTGTATATGCTGATGACTGGCTCGAGGATATCGAGCGTCAGATGAGGGCCTCCCGCCTGGCAGACGACCTGAAGGTCGAGGCGGTTGGCTTGCAGTTATTAGATGTTGTCTGGACATGGTTCCGGAACGAGCCGGCTCTTGCAGGAGAGGGCCACACTTGGGCTGAGTTTCGGGCCCTGTTCAGAGAGAAGTTCTTTTCCCCCACAGACAAGATCGGCCTAGTGCGGCAGTTTCAGAACCTGCAGCAGGGCAGTATAACTGTGGAGGAGTATGCGGCGGAGTTCGGCCGACTGAGCCGATACGCCGAGTACATGGTGAGCGACCCAGTGATCCGAGCAGAGCGCTTCCGGGAGGGATTGACATGGGATATCAAGATCCTGATCCCTTCCTTCTATGCGACATATGCAGAGGTCTATGCGGAGGCTCGGAAGGTGGAGAGAGAGTGGGGCTTGAAGCCGAAGAGGGATCGTGAGTTGTTTTCGGGGGCCAGTAGCAGCGCGGGGGCTGCTAAGCGCCCTCAGCTTCAGCATCAGCCGTTCCAGCATCATCAACAGCAGGTGCAGGCCAGGGCACCTGTCCAGAGGGTTCAGCAGCGTCAGGGGCAGGATGATCCTCCGTGCCACTACTGCAAGAAGCCCGGTCACCTCTTTGAGTTCTGCAGGAGGAGGCTGGGGCTGTGCCTCTTTTGCGGTGCCGTTGGGCATCAGATGCGGGAGTGTCCCAAGAACTCCCGTGTTGCTGGAGCAGCTCAGAGGGCACCTGTTCCGAGGGCACCAGCTAGTGTGCCTGTAGTTCAGCAGCGGGGTCCACTTTCGACCCAGCAGCAGCAGTTTGTCTAGCACCGCCAGCAGAGGGGTGTTCAGGGTAGAGCCTTTGCTCTTGCAGCCGAGGAGATGGAGCCTATTGCAGATGTTGTCGCAGGTTCTGTTCTGCTCGATTCTTTTCCAGCTTTAGCCTTGTTTGATTCTGGTGCTACGCACAGTTTTGTGTCTGTTTCTTTTGCTCTTAGGCACAATATCATTGCTGAGTATCTTGGTAGGACTTGCAAGATTATGACTGGAAATGGCATCATCCTGGTTAATAATGTTTGCAAGGGGCGGAGAGTTTCTTTGAGAGGCCGGGAGCTGAATGCGTGTTTGCTCGTAATGCCACTTCCGAGCTACGATGTGGTACTCGGTATGGACTGGTTGAGCATGCACCATGCTAGCATAGATTGTAGGGGAGGCAGGATTCTGTTCAGGCCGTCGGGAGAGCCAGAGTTTGAGTTCACCAGAGGTGCAGCGGAGCCAGGAGATGGATTTTGCGGAGCGTTGTTGGCGGGGCCGGTGTTGCCACATCCACTTATTGCTGAGTTCTTGGATGTTTTTCCCGAGGAGTTGCCCGGGATGCCGCCAGATCGTGATGTTGAATTTTCTATAGACCTAGTGTCGGGCGCTGAGCCTATCTCACAGCACGTCTATAGAATCAACAACAGTGAGTTAGCGGAGCTGAAGAAACAGGTCGATGAGCTGGAGGACAAGGGCTTTATTCGATCTAGTTCTTCACCTTGGGGCGCGCCAGTTCTTTTCGTCCCGAAGAAGGATGGTACGGTACGTATGTGCATTGATTACAGGGCGCTCAACAACCTTACCATCAAGAACAAGTATCCTTTGCCAAGGATTGATGACTTGTTCGACCAGTTGAGCGAGGCGAGGGTGTTCTCGAAGATCGACTTGCGTACCGGGTACCATCAGCTGAAGGTGAAGCGGGATGACATTCCGAAGACTGCATTTCGGACCCGTTATGGCCAGTATGAGTATACCGTCATGCCGTTTGGGTTTACCAACTCCCCGGCGGTATTCATGAACTTGATGAACAAGGTATTTCATCAGTACCTTGACAAGTTCGTGGTGGTCTTCATTGATGACATTCTCATCTATTCGAAGACGCCAAAGGAGCACGAGGAGCACCTGAGGATTGTGTTGGACACTCTCAGGAGGGAGCAGCTGTATGGGAAGCTGTCGAAGTGCGAGTTCTTCTTGGATCGCGTGGAGTTCCTAGGCCATGTTGTCTTTGGCGAGGGGATTTCAGTGGATCCGAAGAAGATTTCTGCAGTGGAGTCCTGGTCTACGCCGAGCTCAGTAGCAGAGGTTCGGAGTTTTCTGGGTCTGGCAGGTTATTACCGGAGGTTCGTGCAGGATTTTTCCAGGATTGCCCAGCCGATGACCCGACTTACCAGGAAGGACGAGGAGTTTGTTTGATCCGAGGAGTGCCAGGCCGCCTTTGAGGAGCTGAAGACGAGGTTGACTACAACTCCTATCTTGACGCTGCCATCTGGATCTGGTGGTTATACGATCTACAGTGACGCTTCAGGACGGGATTTGGGTTGTGTACTTCAGCAGCACGGGAAGGTGATTGCCTATGCATCTAGGCAGTTACGTCCTCATGAGAGGAACTACCCTACCCACGATCTGGAGCTGGCAGCGGTCATCTTTGCTTTGAAGCTGTGGAAACACTATCTGTACGGAGAGCGAGTTGAGATCTATACAGATCACAAGAGCTTGAAGTACGTGTTTACCCAGAAGGAGCTGAATATGAGGCAGAGGCGATGGTTAGAACTGATGAAGGATTTTGATATATCCTTACAGTACCATCCGGGGAAGGCCAACGTGGTTGCGGATGCTTTGAGCAGGTATCCCGTGGCCATGTGTTTGACGATGGATCGTCACCTTCTGGCAGATCTTGAGAGTTTGGGCATAGAGGTGATAGTTCCTGTGTTTGAGGAGCATATGTGGGGTCTCCAGGTGCAGTCAGAGCTGATGGACAGAGTCAGGGCAGCTCAGTTTGATGACAAGGCTCTGAGGGTCATCAGGGAGAAGGTCCGGGCAGGACTGTTGGATGAGTTCTCTATAGCGGGAGATGGGTCGTTAAGGCATGGTACCAGATTGTGCCTGCCGAGCGGAAGACTTCGGGAGGAGGTTCTTCAGGAGGCGTATCGTTCTTAGTACTCTATGCATCCAGGAGCCAACAAGATGTATAGAGACTTGAGACAGCATGTTTGGTGGTATGGCATGAAACGCGAGGTAGCTCAGTTCGTTTCTAGATGCTTGGTGTGCCAGCAGGTGAAAGTCGGGAGGCAGAGACCCGGTGGATTGCTCCAGCCACTACCCATTCCTGAGTGGAAGTGGGAGCATATCACTATGGACTTTGTATCTGGGCTTCCGCGCTCTCCAGGAGGGAAGGATGCGATTTGGGTCATTGTTGATCGATTGACCAAATCGGCCCACTTTTTGTCTTTCAAGGTGGGTTTGTCTACGGAGAGGTTGGCCGAGATGTACGTGCGGCAGATAGTCCGATTGCACGGGGTTCCAGTGAGTGTAGTCTCGGATCGGGACAGCCGATTCACTTCCCACTTCTGGAGGAGTTTGCAGCTTAGCTTGGGCACATCGCTCAAGTTCAGTACCGCATACCACCCCCAGACAGACGGACAGTCGGAGAGGACGATTCAGACCCTCGAGGATATGCTTCGTACCTGTGTCTTGGACTTCGGGAGATCTTGGGAGGACCACCTTCACTTGGTAGAGTTTGCTTACAACAACAGCTACCAAGCCAGTATAGAGATGTAACCTTTCGAGGCTCTATACGGACGGAGGTGTCGTACTCCCTTGTCTTGGGATGATGTCGGCGAGAGGGTTTTGCTTGGCCCTGAGATGGTAGTGGATGCTGCAGAGAAGGTCAGGGTTATCAGAGATAGACTTCGGGTGGCGCAGGATAGGCAGCGGCATTGGGTCGATAGCCACCGGAGGCCGTTGGAGTTTGAGGTATAGTTTAGATTTTTCTAGTATTTGAGTCTGATTGTGATTGTTTTAGATCAAGCTTTAAGCCTTGTGTTTTGTTCTAGGTTGGTGATCTTGTGTTCTTGCGGATTTCTCCGACGCGTGGCACGATTCGTTTTGGTGGCGGCGGGAAGCTTAGTCCACGATACATCGAACCTTTCCGTATCTTGGGCAGGGTCGGTGCAGTGGCTTACCGCCTAAAGTTACCGTCCGCACTAGAGGGAGTGCACAGCGTGTTCCACGTGTCGCAGCTGAGACGGTACGTGGCAGATCCCAGTCACGTCTTGGACCTCTCCGAGATCGAAGTGGGACCGACACTCAGCTATCCAGAGAAGCCGGTTGAGATCTTGGACCGAAGAGAGAAGGTGCTCCGGAACCAGGTCATTCCCTTGGTTTGCGTTGCGTGGAGGCACCACTCTCCAGGTGAGTCTACCTGGGAGAGAGAGGACGACATGCGGGAGCGATTCCCATATCTCTTCGAGCCTTGAGGTAAAATTCTTTCTTTTCCTTCCTTGTTCTATTCATGTTGCTGTGTTAGTTCTCATTCAATTTCGAGGACGAAATTCTTTTAAGGAGGGTAGATTTGTCACCGCCAGTTTTCGAATTAGGAGTATTTTCGTCATTTTCCAAGTTTTATAATTTTTGGGAATTTTATTTGATTTTATAGGATTTTAGGGATTTGTTTGATTTGGTTTGAATTTTATTCAATTTGGACTTAAGTTGGAGACCCGGGTAGTCTGGACCCTAGTGGGACCCACATACTAGCTGGGCTTGGCCCATATGCCATCCTAACTAGGCTAGAAACCATAAACCACACTCCCATGGCTTAACTAGTCATTTAGAGGCTTAATTAGTCATTAGAAGTTAAACCGAAATAAACCGAACCAAACCAAACCCGAAAAGAACCAAACCAAGTCTAATGGGTTGGGAGCTTAATGGGTCTCCACCCAAACCCATTAAACCCCCATGGCCGGCCATGTATAGGCCACCTCCCCCTCCCTTTTGCTTCATCTCTAAGTAATCTCTCTCTCTCTCTCCATTTCATTCTTTTCTTTTTGAGTTCTTCTTCTTCCTCAAGGAAATCAATTAGGTAAGCTTATTTAACCCTCATTAATTCCTCTATTTCATTTACTCCTTCACAATAAATGTGGAGGAGATCATTCTCCACATTATGACCATAGCTTTTATAGGTTTTTCTAAAAATCTAGTTTAAGGATTTATTAGGGGTTTTTCTTTTTAGAGAGGAATATATATATATATATATATATATATATATGTGTATATATATATGTCTATATATGTATTGTGTGTGTGTGTGTAGAGGATAGTGGTGGTGGTGGTGTCAGGAGAGAGTGTGTGTGTGTGTCTATATATATTTACATGTGTGTGTGTATGTATTTATATATATATATATATATATATATAGATATGTGTGTGTGTGTATGTATTTATATATATAGGTAGGAGTGTGTGTGAGTGTCTATATATATATATATGTAGATATGTTGTGTGTTTGAGAGTCTATGTATATATAGATACATAGCTAGATGTTTATATATATATATATATATATATATATATATATAAATATATATATAAAAATATATATATATATATATATATATATATAGAGGGAGGGAATGAAGAGAATAAGAAGTAGCAGCAATAGTAGTACGAAGCAGGAGCAGCAGCAGCAGCTACTGCAGTAGCAGCAGCAGTTAGCAGAAATAGCAGTAGGAGCAGCAGTATACGGAGAATAAGGAGAAGGAGACGGAGAATAAGACGGAGAATAAGGAGAAGGAGACGGAGAATAAGGTAGAGGAGACGCAGAATGAGACGGAGAATAAGGAGAAGGAGAAGGAGACGGAGAAGGAGACGGAGAATAATGAGAAGGAGACGGAGAAGGAGACGAAGAATAAGGAGAAGGAGAAGGAGAATAAGGAGAAGAAGAATAAGAAGAAGAATAAGACGGAGAATAAGGAGACGGAGAAGGAGAATAAGGAGAAGGAGACGGAGAATAAGAAGAAGAATAAGGAGAAGGGAATGTAGGAAATCAAATTAGAGAGGGTTTGTGAGTGAGTCGAATTTAGTGAAAGGGTAAATTAAGATATTGGCCTACAGCCAAGATATGGTTTTCGGAGTTCAAGATGGACTCGGATATGGGTTGACTTTCAATGTTCTCCTATGACTAAGGTTGACCTAACTAGACTTGTCTTGACCTAGAATGACAGAATATGATTTAATTTGATTTGACTTTACTTCCTAAACATAGTATTGATATGTCTTATTATCTATAGGTCCTCGAGGCTGCATTGGATCCAGTTGACATATTATATCATATCACAGGCGAGTACATTCTCTGATAACTTTTTTCCAATTTATGATAACTGTTATGATTCATGTACTTGGTGTAGATGTGCTCATTCCTGACACATGGTTCTCACGGATTGGTATTCCTGGATCTCGACGAGAGATGTTGCTCCTTGTTAGCTTGGGATGTATTGTGCAAGCTCCCTTGTAGCTCTTTCGCAATATGTGGTCACTGATTCTAGAGAAGACTTGCTCCCTTCTCATAGAATCCCCTGCAGTGACGTGTCCTGTTTGGATCCATTCTACCAGTTGGGGTTGGGGGAGTAGTAGCGTATGCCTGTGATAAGATCCATCCCACATTCTCGAACAGTGTTAGTCATATACCGCACTTATGACTAGCCAGGCCAGTTCTTACAGGTGCCCAAGCCGATCACAAGTTGAAACTACTACTCACACACATTGGATAGATGGCTTATCCTGATTTGTGTACATACCATGATCAGTTCTACTTTTCTGTTCTAGCTCTAGCTCTACAGCTTACCATGCCATGATACATATATGTACACTCCATGATTTCATTGTATATGTTCTATTTACAGTCTTATGGCTTTTATTCTATCTTGAGATCTGTTATGAGATATATGTACTCGTTCCATTCTGACCGGATATGTTGAAAATGTTTACAGATGCAGAGGAGGACTATTATTGCACTTACTACGGCCCACCGGACGTAGTAGGTTTAAAGACAGATACCCTAGATCCGCAGGGTGCAGTACCGCAGGACGAGATACCGCCTATCCTGTAGATAGAGTAGGTTTTTGTACTGGACCTCGTCTCCAGTCACTCTTGGGACTGTTATTATTTTGGCTTGTATTAGAAATTTTGGACTTAGACTTGTATATTCTTTGCGTTGGACTTGACAGGTTATATTTTATTGTCGTGTTGTCTTTATCTTTCAGTAATTACTTTATCATCTTAGAGTTGTGATTGAGTTCTCATATATTATCATTGCTTGTCCTCCGTTCGGAGTTGACCATATTCTCGACAGGTTTTTGATATTATATAAACTGTTGTTAGAGTAGTAAACTTACAGCGTTCCACGCCGTTTTTACGGTGTGGGCTGGGCGTTGTTACGCACACGTGGTTTTATTTGATCGCACAAGTTTGAGGTCTTCTCGAAGTTTCTTGAGTTTGCAAAGATGGTTGAGACCCATTTCTCTTGCAAGGTCAAGATACTTGCTCAAATTTAGAGGGGAGTACACATCAGATTACTTTTGTCATATCCTTGATGTCACTAGGTTTTTATTCTGTCAGCTTTTGTCTCTTTTCGGTTTTGGGTAGAATTTGTGCTACAAATGTGTTTTTGATCAACGATATTCCGTACTTCATGTCTATGGTTGCACTTATTTTGTTCAATTACCCTCGACTGCGTGAGACAAGTTGTCTTCAGTTTTGTAGTTCGTGTGTTTTTTGGGTATAGTTCTCAACATAAGGGCTATAAATGCTATGATCCTCTTGCCGATCGTCTTCGCATCTCTTGTCATGTCATTTTTGCGGAGAGTATTTTCTACTATGCTTTACCTCTCCCGGTTCTTTTACCACCATCCACGCATGAGGAACTTGGTTTCCTTGATATTAAAATCACATCACCACCTGCTCTACCTGCGTTGCATGCTCCATATATTATTCACGTTTACCAGTGTCATGAGTCTATTGTACCTCGTGAATCTGTACAATCCCTTGTACTGCCTCTACGTGGCTCCACTCGTTCGTATCGTTCGCCTGATCGTTTGGCTCTCTTTAGCACCTTGATTCATGCACTTTTGTCTTTTCTTGCTGCTACTTCTAGTCATTAGGAGCCCTATACGTATTGGGGGGCCGTCATCATTGCTAAGCTGCATACAACCATGTTTGAGAAGTTATGAGCTTTGGAGCATGAACATACATAAGGTCTTGTACTCTTACCCACTGACACACGTCCTATTAGCTGCAAGTAGGTGTACAAGATAAGCCTTTGGCTGATGTACCATTGACAGGTACAAGGCCATGATGATTGTACGTGGTTTTTTCCCCAGCAGTATGGTGTTAAATATGATGAGATCTACACTCCTCTTGTGAAGATGACTACTGTACGGACTCTTCTTGTTTTTTTTTTTTCGTGACTGGCCTATATGTTATATGGATGTGAAGAATACATTTCGTCACGGTGATTTATCTGAGGACGTCTACATGACTCCTCATGGTTTCCCTCATTGTGTTGGTTAGTTCCGTCATTTCCGCAAGGCCTTATATAGCCTCAAGCAGGCACCTCGGGCATGGTTCTCCAGATTTACTACTATTATTCATGCTGTTGGATTTTCTCTGAGTTCTTATGATCCTGCTCCGTTCACACATCCCTCTGGAACATTACTTCTGCTCTATTTTGATGATATGATTGTTTTTGGTTTGGTAGCGATTTTGCACATATTATGCAAGTCAAGCAGTTTGAAATGAAGGATCTTGGTTCTAGCCGCTATTTTCTTTGTCGGGAGGTTGATCATTCTCCTCACTGATACCTTCTCTCACATCATAAGTTCATTGATGAGATATTTGATAGAACAAAGCTTACTGATACGTGCACAACGCCTAAACCTCTTGAGTTGAATCTCAAATGCATTATGATGATGGATATAGCCTTCTGGATCCTTCTCGATACAGACTAGTTAACATGCTGCTTTATCTCTCCGATACTTCTTATGCCATTCCTGTTGTCAAAAATTTTGTGCATCTCGTACTATACTGTTATACATTATACTGCGTGTTGCGTATTCTTTGCTATATACGGGGCACCAACACCATGTCGTTGTTCTTCTCCGCTATTTTGTTGTTAGATCTCTGTGCATATTGATGTTGATTGACCTGGTGATGTTACTGATCAGAGGTCTACTACTGTATTCAGTGTGTTTCTTGGTGATTTTTTTATTTCTTGGAAATCATAGTAGATGTGGTTTCTAGAATCTAGTGTTGAGTCTGACTATCGGACTATGGCTACTAATACTGCTGAGATCACTTGGGTGCATTTGATTGTTAGTGGTATGGGCCTCACAGTTTTTGGCTCCACACCTCTGCATTGTAACAATACTAGTGTTGTTCATATTGCCTACATCATTGTATTTCACGAGGATGAAACACATTGAGGTTGATTGTCAACTGTGTTAAACAACAATATCTTCCTGGGATCGTTTTGCTGTCACATGTTACTTCACATATGTAGATTGCGGATTTCTTCACAAAGACCCATATAGTTGAGTGGCACTCCTTCCTACTGGGTAAACTCTCAATGCTTGATCCTCGTGAGATTGAAGGGGGTTATTAGTTAGTTGATTTCGTTGATTATATTATTGCTTTCTTTTTTGTTTGTATCCTGGGAAAGGATACCGATCCCTTTATAGTGCAATCTCTCTTACCAAACTCACATGGTTCTACCATTGTGAGTTTGAGGGTGGTGTCAGAGACTGATGTATACTCCCATACCAGTTGGGCAACAAGATTACTGTTACCGTCGACTAAAGGGTATATATCCTCCATGTACTCATCCATGAGATCATTCCATTCTATTCTCATTCCACTCTCTGATTCTAATACATGTCACCATATACTTGCTTAAGTTGAATGTCCTTTTCCATTATTTGTTCTGTACAAACCTACTAGTGAAATTATCTGCAAGTAAAGATAGCTTTTTGACTAAAACGGCCCATTGAACCTGTATATCTTGTTTAATCACCATATGTTTGATTGTTTATAAGGAGTCTTTCTCTGAACATTGTTAAAATATATAATCAGTTTCTATTGCCATAGATAAATGCACTTTATACCCAATCCTACCTCCTTTAGATATTTCTCCTCCTTTAGATATTTCTTCAAGCTCCTTAAAGTTATCGTGTCCCAGGGAAAAAGAGGGGTTTGGTTGAAGTTGCCCATCGCACTTGCTAATCTTGTTCAACCTGCTGTTGAGGTATGAGGTAGCTAATTTCTGCAATCTATCACCCATTAACTTTACATCTAGCATGAAGGGATTTTCTCCATTCAAATTCTAGTTCATTGATAAAAAGTGTGCCACTGGTATCAGACATGTTGTGCTTTACCTTTAAAAAGAACAGAGTAAAATTTGAAGGTATAATCTGTTTTCCTCCTATGCTCGTAGTTTTCAGTATATTTGATAATTCAAAACTTCTCCATTAAATGATTTTAGAGCTCCAAAGTGCTCAAGTCTAGAGATACGATATTTCTACCATTCTGTAGTGTGATTAACCCATAAAATAAATTACCCTAATTTCTCTTTGGTTTCTTCATGTGCTATCATTGGAGTACTTTACATTTAAGTGGTATTTACTAGATATAGTACGGAGATGGTTGATTTCTTCTCTCACGGCTCGATACTTCATCTTCCAACTTGTCAAACTCTTTAAGTGTATGATCCATCATGAGTTTGAGGGGGGATGTTGATGTTTATATTATTTCAAATTTTGCGTACTTTTTGTATTTTCCTTATTTTGGTGCTGATGTATATAACTTGGCAATATGATCTAATAACAATAACACATTGAGTGCGCACTCCAAATTTTTGTTCTGTTCAAAAAGTGTGATATACCTGGAAAGTGCATCTAGTAATCTGGTGCGTAATCAGATAACCTGACTGGATGCATGTTCACACAAGATGTATACACTGGGCATGTGAATGTCCATATGCTGAAAATAATCAAATAAAACATGGTCATCTGCTTTCTAGGTATAGTGTATTGGTTAAAATTGGAAATTGGATAATGTATGGGCTTCCACAGAAGTCCCTTATGGCAACTTTGTTATACATAACACATTTGTTTGTGTAGTTTAATGTCCTATGTGTAGGAACCCGAGGGGGGGGGGGGGGGGGGTGAATAGGGTCAAGCTAACTAATCAAGCACTTAGGCCTTAGCACAAGCTAATGGACAATTTAAAAATATAAGTGCAAGAGAAGAAGCAAAACAATACCGACACCCGATGTATCCTGTTATCCTCCCAAGAGGCACTCCAGTCCCGGAACTCTCTCCGGCTTTAATCCACTATTTGAGTAAATAGTTACACACGAGTTTGGATTCGAAGAACTCGCCAACTTCTTACACGCGAGCTTTAGTCCGAAGGCCTCTCCGACTTCAACCGAGAGTTTGGATACGAAAACTCTACAACTTCAACTGAGAGTTTGGATCCGAAGACTCTCCAACTTCAACCTTTAATAATAGGTTTTGATCTCCTTACAATAGGATGGAGATCTCACTTTTCAACTCAATAACTCTAACACAAATTGTGGATGGCAAATGAAAGCTTTGTAGAGTTGTTTGTGGATAGGCTTTGGTGGTTTTGAAATTTTTTAGGCTCAAAGCATCAACCTTGAATGAAGGGGTTCAAGGCTATTTATAACCAAAGCATTGAAAAGAGCTCAAAGGCAACTTTTCAGTCAGCGAATCGGTATGCCGTCGGTATGAACCGGCATACCGTCGGTATACCGGTCTGGAATGCAACGGCTAGAAATATAGCCGTTGGTATCATTAAATGCTCGGAATTTCGACCGTTGGAATTTCAACGTTACTAAATCGGTATACCGTCGGTATAGATCGGTATTCCGTCGGTATGCCGATTTTGTAGACAGAAATTTTCTGTGAACAAAATCGGTATACCGTCGGTATAGACCGGTATACCGTCGGTATGCCGATTTCCATCCGAAAATGATCCTGGACTAATTTCTACCCTAGCTTTCGATTTTGCCATCCATTTTTTGTGTTTACAATTATTTCTAAGACTCATTACAGACTCCAGAAATGCTGTAGCATGTGCAGGCTTCTTCAGAGTCTTGAAATGATGATGGCATGGCATGGCTTCTTTCCTTGATAGATGTTGGCTTTTTTTTCTTGGCGGCAACTGTCCAAAGATATCCAGTTTGTGAAAACTGAATACCTTTCGGGGGCTTCGCCCTCGAACCCCCGACGAGGGGCAGCAGAACCCCCGAGTGCGTGGCTCCGGAGATGTCGTCGGGTGGTTCAGAGAAATCTTGTGGGATCCGTCGTCTTTGGCCCACCATGATTTCTTCATTGCATATGTCCACATTGATCTTGCTTATTTCTTTTCTGCATGTACATGTTAGACGAACAAAGCAATATACATAGTAGCAAGTGTGATAAGTTTAATGCACATTAGGACAATGTTGAGTTTAAGTATAAGTGCTAAGGTGATAGCATAAATGTTAGTGATATCATAATGATTAAACTTAATTGAATAACCACAATAAAAAACATAGTTTTGATTTTGGCAACCCGATTAAATTTAGGGATATTTTGTAAAACCTCCCCTAAATAATGGACTAATTTGCGAAATACCCCCTAAAGATCTCGAATTGGTAAAACCTCCTTTCCGTCAAGACGGTGTTTAATTTTGGGTGACGTGGCTATCCGTGTGTGACTTTTTCCAGTCAGACGAAAATACCCCTGCGTACGTGGCTTTTCCCCCTCTCTCTCTCCTCTCTCTCTCTCTAATGGTCATCTTCTTCCTCTCTTACTTTTCCTCTAACCTATTTATACCGATCATCTTCCTCATCTTTCACTTGATCCTCTTCCAGCGTACAACTTGTCTACCAAAGATCAGGTTCCTACAAGCATGGGGGTCTTTCTTCATCTCTAGAGAAGGAGGCAATTTCTGCCATTAAAGGAGGAAACACAAATTATTCTAATTACAGTAAGGAGGAAACACAAATTATTCTATTTACAGTAAGGAGAAAACACAAATTAAGCAGCAAGCGAAAAAGACAACCAAAGTCAGCCCAGCCAAGCTCAAAGCTGTTGGACATTTTTTATTTTGAAACTTAAACTCTCACACACATTCTTCTTCTTGTTGTTGTCGAACACGGCACTACTTTCCTCGTCCACCAGCGACACCGACTCCCTCTCCGCCTTCCGCGCCCTCGTCGACGCCCACGGCAACCTGGCCTCCAACTGGACCGGCCCCGACGCCTGCTCCTCGCGCTGGGTCGGCGTGGGCTGCTCCGGCGGGGCTCCATCGCGAGCGTGTCGAACGTGGCCGGGTGCTCGAAGGGGACGTGGCTCCAGGAGGAAGAAGGGGAAGGGGGATGGAGGAAGGGTAATTTGGAAATTTCATAAAATTTGGAAAACAGAGTTGTGGCCACGTATGCAACAATTGCCACGTCACCCAAAATTAAACACCGTCTTGACGGAAAGGAGGTTTTACCAATTCGAGATCTTTAGGGGGTATTTCGCAAATTAGCCCATTATTTAGGGGAGGTTTTACAAAATATCCCTTAAATTTAAGATAGATAAGCTCATATCACTAATATGTAAACCAATAGGCCATATCACCAAAGGTATAAGTATAAGTAGAAATGCTATAGTGATAGTATGAAGATTAGTGATAATGAAATGCTAAACTTAACAGATTAACCATATTAAAAAACATGATACAATCATTGGGCCAACACTATGTAGTTAATAAGAAATGAGATTTTAAGTTTAACTATTTGTAATTGTTACTAATTAAATTCTTTTGAAGTTATCTTGGTGAATCAACAGTTCTACTCTGTTATGGCAAATGTCTTCTGAACCTTTTTTACAATCTGATCCATTATTTTCTCTATGAAAGATTTTGCTTTATCTATTTAATAATCTCTGTTCTTCGAGAGTTAAATGCTTCTCTTGGCCATTTAGTTTAGAAAACTAAACCAGAGGTCTATGAACTCGAAGACAAAACTGCTAGTTTAACAATGATATTTTCAATATTATGTTCAAGGTGGTCACAACCTCATGCAGAAAGTGGTAGACTAGACTGTATTCCAAGATGATTTTGTATTTGAATTTTGACCTCATGTACATGGATGACTTTTCTGAAACCTGAAGCATTAAGATTCAAATCTTAATTTGGAAAAGAGGTTTGTATTTTTTGGTGGATTGGCTTGTCTTACCTGGGTGCAATGGATTAGAGATACATGGTGTATGGCATTTCTGTGTTGGTATTTGCTGTTAAATTAACTTCTATTATTCGCAATAATAATCTTTGAAGGAGACATACTTCCCTTTCCTCATCTTCTTCACCTTGTGTAAAATAGTGAGGGCAAAACATGGTTTCTTTATGAAGGGAGGAAATAGGGATTCATGTCAATTACCGTACAAAAGTATAGGAGTTCATTCCTCCATATGGCTTTGAATAAATTCATATGTTGGTTTGAATTTAATAGGTATGGCACATATAATTTTGAATGGAAATCCGTGGAGAATTTAAGTTTATGGACTAACAGTAGAGAGGATAATAATAGAAAGATGTACTACTGAGGTGTTTTCTTCTTTCGAGTGCATCAGCCAAATAGTTGTGGTTGGATTCAAATCATTGCATAGAAGATACAGGACTAAGTTTGCATTGATTCCTGTCCACTTGGCCATCTATCCTTTGGTTGGGATCCTAGTAGGTGTTTTTGAGAGATCTAACAAAGTCATTGACTCCTCATTTTTTTCATAAGTTGGAGTATTAGAAGTCTTATTTTGCTTGCAGTGGTAGTAAACTTGTTTGGGAAAAGGTAAGCTCGGTAGCCATCAATTTAAGTTTTTAACAGTTCTTTTCTTTATCTAGAGGGATACTACATGTCGAAGTAGAAAAAATGGTTGCTTTTAGATGAGCACACTGTAATGACTATGCGATGGTTAAGCAGAGGTAATGAGTAAATGTTGAAGAAGAACAAATGATGGAGTTGGTCTGGTTTCTTCTCATCTTGATAGCTAGCTTCTATAGCCTTTCCTTTCGTCGAACTTCATGACACTATATTTCTTTCGTATCTATGCAGGAAGGATTTAAGTACCACCATGCAGAACCAAGTTACTTAATGCTTGTATATTGGATCCCTGCTACCAAAAATACATTACCTATAAATGCTACACATCGGGTGGGGGTTGGTGCTTTTGTGATGAATGACAAAGGAGAGGTAAATCCTGGTTGTAGTCACTCTCTACTTAACAATTTAGGGACCTGAAATAGAAAAAGAAAGGAGCCAGATACTGTGCGTTGCGTTTTGTATTACGGCCTTTGATTATGAAGACCAATCCACCAAAATGGAGATTTCACATGTTGTCATGTAGGGTACTGCATTGCTATCAGTTGTTCTGAATGTTCTAACATGATTATAACTGTGCTTGCAATTTGCGTCTGTTAGGTGCTGGCAGTCCAGGAAAGGAGTGGCAAGCTCCGTGGCTCAGGTCTGTGGAAGTTCCCTACTGGAGTTGTTGACCAAGTAAATGTTTTACTTGAATGATGTATAAAGCTGACATATATGATCTATGGAGATTAATTGACAGACCTTAAAATACCTTTTTTCTTCAGGGTGAAGATATATTTGCTGGAGCTATAAGGGAAGTCAAAGAAGAAACTGGAGTATGTATTAACCTAATTGAAAAGCTTTATTCCAGTAAGATGGGATCAAATTTATCTAGATATTTCATTTGACTAGGTGATAATCCATTACTTTTGAATTTATGGCAGATTGATACTGAGTTTCTTGAAGTACTTGCATTCAGGTAGAGCCCCAGTTTAAGTTTTTTATGAACTGAAATTGATCATCATAAACCAAAGTTCCAGATACTTCATTCATGGTTATTCACCTATCTTACTGACTCAACCACCAAGTACTGTACGATTTTGATTTTGTGCTTTGAGCACTCCTGTATGCTATGCTTAAATATGTTATGAAAATGTAAGTTATAAGTTTCCATTTAAATATCGTGGCGTACCTTATAGCATTATCCTATATGATTAGTTTTAGCTGTATTGATCTTTGTTTCTGATTACATCATTAGTGTATGATACCTTTCCTTTCTCTCTTTGTACAAATAGCACTTAAATTACTTCCTCTTGCCTTCAAATTCTCTTCTATAGTGTTTTGCCATGACGCCAGTTCCTTATTATTTCATGGTTTATCTGCACGAGTCTTAAGCCCCTTCCTTTGTGGCATGCTTCTTTGAAATTTTATCACATCTAGGGGAATGCACCATTCCTTTCACGTGTTTCATAGAGATGAATACAGTCTCTGCCTACCTACCAACTTGACTTATAGGTATCAGGGGAAAGCCCTCTCTTTCTCATCACTAAATCGGCTAGGAATTTGGCACATATACACCGATGGTTGATTTCGAGGTTGATACTTGATAGCCGATCATGACATTTTTGTCAATACTTTTATGGATCGTCCTCACAATCCATGGTGGACCCATTCTGATAAGAGAGGATATGTACCACATCTAACCTCAATAGCACTCTTGCAATTACAATGGACTTGACAATGCATTTTATTTACCTTATGTTTAAGTCGCAGGATTATGCTTGCTACTGCCACTTCTCATGTCTCGTGGCAGAATATCACAAATGCATCGCAAATGCTTGTCAATCACGCCTCATGTAACACGTTTTTGTTTGATACCATTATCTTACTTTTTGTATATTTCTCAGATGCAGATATTCCAGGACTATTGAATAATAAATAGGCTTAATTGCACTTTGCTACCCTCAACTATTACCATTTTTCAACTTTGTACCCTAAACTATTTTTTGTAACAATTTGGTACCCAGATGTTATTTTGGACTAAAATGCCCCTACCCCTACCCCTAACCCTCCCCCCCTGCACGCTCCGGCCGCCCCCCCCCCTGCTAGCTCCGCCCCCCCCCCCCCCGCCCCCCCCCCCCCCCCCCCCCCCCCCGCCCCCCACCCCCCCCCCGCTCGCTCCGGCCGCCCGCCCGCCCCCGCCTCTCCCCTAGGCCGCGGCAGCACGTGAGGAGGGGGGCTGGGGAGGGAGGGCGGGGCGGGAGGCGGGGCAGGGGGTGGCCGAAGCTAGCAGGGGGGGTGGGGGCGGTGGGGGCGGAGCTAGCAGGGGGGGGTGTGGCGGCCAGAGCTAGCAGGGGGGGTGGCCGGAGTGGGGAAGGGGGTGGAGGGAAGGAAGAGGGAAGGACATTTTCGGAATTTTTGAAAAATTAGGTATCAAGTTGAAAAAAAATAATAGTTGAGGTACCAATTTGTTACGAAAAAAAGTTTATGGTATCAAGTTGAAAATGCGGAATAGTTGAGGGTAGCAAAGTGCAATTAAGCCTAATAAATATTGTTATGTTTCATATCCCAATGTTTACATCCACATTGTCTTGATGGGTATTATTTTCCAGGCAAAGCCACATGTCATTTTTTGAGAAGTCTGATTTATTCTTTGTGTGCATGCTGCGCCCCCTTTCATTTGATATTCTAAAGCAAGAATCAGAAATCGAGGCGGCCCAGGTAAATCTAGTCAAGTCAGAAAGGTTTTTTTTTCTCATCTATAATGCGTGATATGCTTAACTGTCAGAAATCAAGTAGTATGATTTCATGCTTAAATTTGCGATTTTAGTTGTGGAATCTAAACCGGATTCCGTCTTTAAAAATGTAACCGTTTTGGCTGTTTCTTTATAAGGGAAGCTGCTATTAAAAATGGATTCTTTTCTTCAGATAAATGTAGTGATTGCATTCTGAAAGGGAATAAACTTTGAAATCTGAAAGGGACGTTTTCTTACAATTTGCATTTTATCCTCCTCAAATTGCCTGTAGTGTTAGCATACTTATAATCTTTTTTGTTCTTTCTGAGTTTAACCAGTGGATGCCATTATAAGGGTTTACCTGTTTCGTGTTTTTTTTTCCTTCATCGTGATATGATATATTGTTTCTAGTGGATCGATCAATGTGTTGTGTTAGGGTTTGTAACATTATATACTTTTTTTTTTCCCTACATCCATTAGCATTAAGTCCTCATCTTTTTGCACTAGTTATGGACGGAATTACTAGACATATTCAGTATTTGGTGGTTCCATGATGTACAATGTTTTTTGATGATATTGTGGTAGTTGACGAATGAGAATGCTAAATGGATGTGTCAATACATTGCAAGGTAAGATAAGAAATGAACGTACTCGTGGAAAGTTAGAGGTGGCGCAAATTGAGGAAAAAAATGAGAGAAAATTATCTTAGATGGTTCAGACATGTGTAGAGGTTTTAAAGAAGAACATATTTTTTGTTGGGTTATAGAGGACATCCCTTAACAGGCTGAATGGAAGAAAATGAGTCAGAAATAGCCAACCCAACAAATATGGGATAAATGCTTATCCACAACATCAGCTACATTTTTGTTGAAAATCACTTTGTTTACGAGATTTATTTTGACTTGTAGTATGCAAAGAGTACTCTTATTATCAACTAATAATAATATCCTTGTAATTTCTAACTATATTGAAGATTAATGCTTTAGGTTGTTTTCTTTCATGCAGTGGATGCCAATCAAGGAATTTGCAGCACAACCATCTGCCCAGAAACATGAGCTGTTAAAGCACATCATCGACGCAGGGTGGGCAAGGGCCCAGAAGCTTTACACCGGACTCTCACCTGTGTGCATCAAATCAGCTTTCACTGACAGGCAGAGCTATCTGTATTTAAACGACAGGGGCCTAAATCCACAATCATGCAACGACTCGGAGAAGAGTTGATTTTTGCCCCTGATCCTCGTTTGGTTCACTGTAATGTAATCATAATCGCAATGTAATCAAATAGATTTTTTTTTTATTTGATTACATCGCGATTACGATTACATTACAGTGAACCAAACGGGATCCAGATCTGTATAGTATTTTTTATGTTTATAACCCAGATCAGTTCTTCATACGCGTGTAATTCACTACTGTTTGATATTGTAGATGTAAAAACAAATCAGTGTCTTATAAATTTGATAAATTTGTGAGCTTTGAACTCGAAATACATTTTTGGAGGCTGTGCTTCGATCGATCGATTATGGGAACTTTTGACTTTCATCCCACTTGTTAATATAAATTTTTACTTATATCCCACTTTTTAATTTTATTGGACTTACATTCCACTTTTGGTCACGAAAAACATTCATTTTGTCACGAAAAATATTCGTTTTGTTACGAAAAATATTTTTCGTGACAAAAAGTAGGATGTAAGTCTAATAAAATTAAAAAGTGGAATGTACGTACAAATTATATTAATAAGCAAGATGAAAGTCAAAAAATCCCATCGATTATTTGGCAGTTTGAATTCACAAGCCTAGTTGAACCCTAAATGAACGCAGTTTTGTAAGGGTAGCAGCTCCTGCACACGTATGGCATTACAATTTTTAATAGGGCCATAACTTTTGTAATTATAGAATTATTAAAAATTTACAGTGATATTCTTATAAAAGTCCCAAAAAAAAGATAGAAAACTGGTAAAATTTTGACAATTTAGTGAATATTCAAAACTGTTAAAAACGTATTCTTTTCTATAGAAGTGTCAAAATTTTGACATTTCTAAAATATTACTAAAAATTGTTTATTTTTTTTAGCTGTCTGATACATACCTAAAAGGGATATTTAGTAATAGGAATAGTTGAAATTAGGGTTTGAGTCTCAAAAATGTTCGATATTAGTATTTGGGTCTTAAAATCACTATTTACTTGCATGAATAGTGATTTTAAGTCCAAACACTAATGTCGGATATTTTAGAGATCCGAACCCTAATATCAACAATTATGTGAGACCCTATCACTAAATAACTACCAAACCCTAATATCAACTATTATGTGAGACCCTATTACTAAATAGTTCTACCCAGAGCCGACACAGAGGGTTGGGTTGTTCTATCCGAAGCTAATTTTGGTTGTCCCTTTATTTTTATTATGAGCTGGTCCTAAGAAGTCATCTATAATTCTGACGTTTGATAGAATCATGCTGATTGTCCTAATAAAAAAGAATTGTCCAAATCCGAAGTCTCCTTCGATATCCCAGGCCGGCCCAGGCCCTATCTAAAACTACTAAATTCCGATGTCCTCTTTCAAAAGAAAAGAGAAAAAAAAAAAAAAATGCTCATAATAAATAATTCTCCATTATCAAATCTCAGCACCGCTCGATTGTTCAGGCACAAACAAGACATGCCGAGACCACGCCATTTTCGCTGTGCTCGTAGAGCGACACGTCGTCGTCCAGCTGGCAAGCACCCTCTCAGTACACAGTGACGTGAGCCGCTGAACATGTATGTACGCTCCTCCAAACCCCGTAGTCGTCACGGAACTCTCCAGCAGCTGACACTTGCGCCCATGCATGCACGCACGCACCGACGACAAACAAAACCCACCCAATGTTTTGAAACCGGATCGGTGATGGAACCGATTGTTTTTTTATATATGTCGGAACGGGTTCAACTGGGATTCAAATAGACTTAATTTGGTATGATTCAAATAAATAATATATCTATATTTACTTTATGATTTTTGTTTGATTTGGTTTTTAGCATGTTTGGTTTAATTTTACAACTTTAAGATCTTTTTTAAGGATCTGTTTAGCAATTGTATTGGTGGTGGTTATGAGGTATTTTTAGAGTAACAGTTATGAGCGGTTATGTGTGGCCCAATTTTGGATAATTTTTAAGTAGCGACTTTTAAACCAGTCCAATTTATGCTTGGTAATTCACTAACGAACGGTTATGAAAGTTTTTTATATGAATAAAATTAAATAGGGAAGGGTATTAGTAGTTATAATTATATATTTTTGGTGAGGATAAAAATAAAATAATAAAAACTCTCAAACCGTCGATTTGGGGTGTTTCAAAAAAATTACATTACATCGATTTTAGGATTTTTTTAAGCCGATACAAACCAGTGCTTCAAAAAAATTAACAAGCAGAGATTTTCATAAACGGCCGGTTCAAAACATCCCAGGACCGATGAAAATATCTTTACTAAACAGATCCTAAACCAAATCAAGAACAAAATATTACAAATCTCACACGATAAATATTTTTAAACTTTTTTTAAAAATAAAATAAAATTGGTCGGTCCAATTGTGAACCACTTCGACCGGTTCACAGATTAAACCTGGTAATGAAAAAAAAACAACAACGAATTTTTAAGAAAAACTTGGTTCACATGAATCACATCAGATCAGACCAATTTTTTTTGGGCAAAATTAGTACCGGTCCGGTCCGTTTCTGACAACACTGAACCCACCCCCCGCCCCTTCCTTAAATACACCACCACTGTCCTTCACTCTCTCCCGAGCTCCCACAACTCACTCAAGATGTCCTCCCCGCCGTGGCTCTTGCTCTCTGTCGTGTGCTTCGTCGTCGTAGCCGGAGGAGCCGCCGAGGAGAACGCTCCTCCTCAGGGGGTCAACACCTCCCTCTGCGGCGGCGGCTCGTGCTACACCTCTCCTCCGCCTCCGCCGACGTACATCCAGCTGGCGTCGCCTCCCCCGCCGCCCCCCGCCAACTGCCCGCCCGTCGTCCAGTGCTGCCCTCCCGGCGCCGGCCAGTACCAGCCGCCGCCGACGCCGCAGACCGACACGGGCCTCCCGTACAACAACTACAGCTACTCGTCGGCGGAGCGCCTTCTCTTCGGCGGCGGATTGCTGGTCGTCCTGCACTTGGCCGCCGTGCTCATGTGAATATGTAATTAACGGCTGGCTGGTACGTGCATGCATGCATTATACATTGATGTACGTCGAGTATGGATGGATGGGATGGATGGTGTAAAGATTTTGTTGTGTATGTTTCGTGCAAGTGTTGTAGTCCCCCTGTGAAAATGAGAGAGGCAACATTAACGTTGTTTGTGGGAAAAATAAAATTGAAGAGTGGAAGTTACTATGGCTTGCAAATCCTCAAATTGCTGTAAGAAAGTGTTAGTGATAATACCCCCATATCGGTAAAATGATATTTTACCCCTAGTTTGTAATTGCAGGCTCATGTGACATCTAATTATTGGCCCTTCTGCTATCGGATTCCATTTCTTTAAAATTCGGGCAAAGAGGTCAATGACAAATTTTTTGACAAAGGTCAATGAGATGCCGTCACGTTTGCGGTCACAAATCGCAGACAAAATAGTAATATTCTATCGAAAAAGGTATTTGGCACATATGTTTGCACAGTTGCATGACCGAGGGCTGTGGAGCCGCCGTCACCATCTTTCCTCTTGCTTGCCGGGACCATCCTTCTCGGATTCCACTTCTTTAAATATGGACCGAGGCAGATCATCGCGTGGCCTACGGTCACGTCCGCGCCTTGGATCCCACTTCTTTAAAATTCGGACCAAGAGGTCAATGGGAGACCGTAACGTGGCCTACGGTAGCCGCGGACAAAATAATATTATTCTATCGAAGAAGCTGTTTGGCACACGCGCGTGGACAACTTCACGGCCGAGTACTGTGGTGCCGTCGCCACCACCTTTCCTCTTGCTTTCGTCGTGGTCTTCCTTCTCTCTTCCTGCTCCGTCGTCATCTCCTCCTACTCTGACGCCTCCACCTTTCCCCCTTCTGCTCTGTCTCCTTTGCTGCCGCCTCGACTCCGTCGTTCTCGGCCGCAGACAAATAGCAGACTTATATATATATATATATATATATATATATATATATATATATTGTTGGTGTTTTTGTCTTTAGACTAGGAAAGATAGTTCCACATCGGCTACACCAAATGGTGAGTATCTCAATATAATGCATTGCTTGTGTTGAGATGTGCACATGAGGTGTGGTGGGGCACAAGTGTGTGCCATGTGGGAGTATGTTTTTAGAAGAAAAAAAGGATTAATTCCAACAAGGATGCAAGTTGATTTTTGTTGTGCGGACTTGGACTCGGACACGGACTCCAGGTTGTCTCGTGCATGCACGGAAGTGTTCGGGGGTAGGCGTGGACGTCTGACACACTACTATGCTGATTGTGGGATGATCTAAAATATCAAACTATATTTTTGAGTATTGGTATTTTAGTCCCACATCGGATAGGAGAAAAGGTGAAGTCTCACTCCACTCTATAAATAGAGCCCATTGACCTCCTTTGGAAGATGCACCAAGAAGAGAGTTATGGGAACCCGTAAAGTCCAGGAAGCCCGTTCAAGTCTTAAATATTGACTTACAAACGTTCCAGAAGTTCTTCGTGAACTTGCTGGTTTCTGGAAGCAGATCGTGGTAGGGCGAATCTTGCTTTGATCAACGATGATCTTAATCACCCCAGCAAGAACCTTTTCTCTTCTTCTTTCTTCTCTTTTCTCTGAGTTGTAACTCAGTTCTGTCCGTCAGCAACTGCGATTGCGAGGAAGAACGTGAGATTTTTTTTCTGATTATTGTTGTTTTTGTAATCAGATTTATATTATAGTGTTCCTCGTGGATCTCGAGAATAATCAGAAGGGGAACGTTTGTTTGAACCTTTGATCTCGACATCTAGTTCTACCATCTTTGATCAAGCCCCGGGACTAACAATCTCAAAGCAAGATCCTTGTAGATGGAGAACAGCCGTGCAAAACTTCTGGATATAAGTTTCAACAAACTTGAAAAGTTCGACGGAGATCATTATAACTCTTGGAAGAGGAAGGTATGCATGAATCTACAACTGGCAGAGGTGGACTACGTTCTGACAGAACCAGAACCGAAAATTTTAGACAAGGATGATGCTGCTGTTCGGGCAGTTGCGATTGCAACTGCAAAGCAAAACAAATGGAGAAGAGACAACAATCTCTGCAAGCTGATGATTTTGAACTCCATGGAGGATACTCTGGCGGAGTCATACAACAAGACGGACCATGCTAAGGTCGTCTGGAAGTCTCTAGAGAAACATTATCAGGCGGATGAGAACCGCAACAAGATCCATGTGACTGAGAAGGTCTGGAACATGCGATTGAGGACGATAAGACGATGTTGCCTCAAGTCAAGGAGTTCCTCAAGTTATGTCAAAAACTTGAGAACGATAACATGCCACTTGTCGACGCTTTTGTCATAGGGGGTATAGTTTCCAAGTTTCCGTCAGGATGGAGCAGTTTTATCTTGGACATGCACATGAAGAAGATGCAAATCAGCCTGGATCAACTACTTCACAACATCAATATTAGAGATGAGTTGATGGCTAAAAACAAATTGGACACGTTGTCCAAACAGTTGGCAGAGGCCAACTTGGTGCATACGGGGACTCTAAGGGGAAGCATAAGGTTTCTCACAACCAGAAGAAGAAGGACTTCAACCATCTGAAGGTGAAGTCGGCTTCGTTCAAGTCAAAGCCAAAGCCCAAGTCAGATGTGACTTGCTTCAATTATGGAAAGAAGGGCTACTATCGTAGAAACTGCATATCAAAGTCCAAACAGATAGAGCAAGGTAAGCCTAACAAGATTGCCATGATTGTGCAGGTTGCCACGGCTGTTGTTGACACCGACTGGTGGGTGGACACGGGTGTATCCTGCCATGTTTGCTCTAATAAGGAGTTGTTCACCACATACAAGCCTACATCTGAGAAGGTTATGGTGGCAGACCAGACACAAGCTGAAGTACTGGAAACATGAACGGTGGTACTGAACCTGACTTCGGGGAAGTCGCTGACGCTTCAAGATGTGAAGCATGTACCGGTGATAGCCAAGAACCTGGTCTCTGAAAGTCTGCTATGTAGCAGGCTTGAGGATGGACGTCAATGCGGGGTAGATAGTGATGTCCTACAAAGGAACAAACTTTAAAAAAGCTTATTGTACCAAAGGGATGTTCAAACTTCAACTTATAACTCTTGCAAAAATGATTAATACAGTTTCATCTTCTGGTTATTCTCTTGAGTTATGGCACAATAGACTAGGACATGTTCATTGTAAAAGAATAAACAAAATGTCTAGTCTAGGGCTTATCTACAAATGTGGGGGTAAGGAGGTGGAGAAGTGTGAGGTTTGTGCACAGACAAAGATCACTAGAAAACCGTTCAAACGGGTGAATCGAAGTACAGATCTTCTGGAGTTGGTACACTCAGATATTTGTGACTTCAGACAGTTCTCCACAAAGGTCAAGATGAAGTATTTTATTACATTCATCGATGACTACTCGAACTACGCGTTCGTCTATCTGCTCAAGTCTAAAGACGAAGCATTCGAGAAGTTCAAGGAGTTCAGGGCTGAGGCTGAACGTCAAATTGGGCAACAACTCAAGAGACTCAGAAGTGATCGAGGCGGAGAGTACATGTTTATTGAATTCGCATCGTTCTGTAAAGAACATGGAATTGTCAATGAGACAACTGCTCCATATTCTCCTCAATCAAATTGAGTAGCTGAAAGGAAGAACATGACGTTGACAGAGATGATGAGCTCAATACTGTTGACTGTAGGTCTTCTAAATTGCTTTTGGGGAGAAGCTGCGTTAACGGCTATATTCATTCTGAATAGAGTGCCGTACGCAGGTTCTGAAGTCACTCCTCATGAACTCTGGTTTAAAGTCAGACCCAACTTGAATGTCATTCGAGTGTGGGGGTGCCTGGCATATGTGAAGCTTCCGGACTTGAAGATTCAGAAGCTTGGGACAATGACTACAAAGACGATCTTCTTTGGGGTATGCTGAGAAAAATGATGCTCGGAGGTTTCTTGATGTTGAAACCAATCAAATCATTGAATCTCGCGATGCCGAATTCTTTGAAGATAAATTTGCAAGGCACAAGAACATTGTTATCATGGACATTCTGGAGAATAATGTGAGTGCACAGGCGGCTATCACTTCCAAAGAAGATGCAGTCCAAGAAAAAGAAATTGTCATACCAGAGACAATTGTTGAATCAGAACTCGCAGAACCTAGATCTAAGCGGATGAGGAGACAGAAGGACTTCGGAGATGAGTTCGTCATCTATCATGTGGAAGCTGATCCGCTTACCTATGATGAGGCGATGAAGACCAGAGACGCTGTCTTCTGGAGGGAGGCTAGCAATGATGAGTATGACTCTATAACCTCCAACAATACGTGGGTGTTGGTCGATCTGCCTGAAGGAGCTAAACCAATCGGATGCAAGTGGATCTTCAAGAAGAAAATGAAGACCGATGGAACTATTGACAAGTTCAAAGCAAGGCTGGTAGCCAAAGGGTTTTCTCAGAAGCAGGGGATCGACTACTTCGACACATATGCTCCAGTAGCGCAGATGACAACCATCATGATGTTGATTGCTCTGAGTGCAATTCACAAGCTCGTCATACATCAGATAGATGTGAAGACAACATTTCTGAATGGAGAGTTGACCGAAAAGATCTACATGCAACAACCAGAAGGATTCATCGTCAAGGGCCTTGAAGACAAAGTCTACAAGTTGATGAGATCTCTATACGGTCTGAAGCAAGCTCCCAAGATGTGGCACGAGAAGTTTGACAAAGTCATTATATCACGACCCGCTCCCGAATAATCGGATACGAGTCGGACACGCCCAGCCTTCGTCGTTAGACACTACGAAGTAAGCTGTACCAATCTAGGGAAATCTAACCAGATAATCATGAACAAGTAAGAAATCACAGCATCTATAAATGTGTCCCAAACCCAGAGTAAAGTACAAGTCTCAGAATTTATTACATTCCAGCAGAATAAAAGATAGAGTCTACTAGTCTCAAATACATGAAAAAAAATATAAAGTGCTAATGGTAAAGCTCTAGGCTTCTGCAGCCTCTAGGTCCAATACAGCTCTAGCTGGCTCAGCAAGAATACCAACATCCCGTCCATAATAGGTGTCGTACAGGGCCTCCAACTCACCTGCAACATATCCTATTCAGGAGCGGAGCAAAGCACAGTTCTAGGTAATGAAACATGAACATGAACATGAACAGAGTATAGGAGTACAGGAAATGAAATACATGAATGAATATGAAAGTACAGGAACTATAGTACATGAATGTAAAGTACAGGAAATGTAATGTACAGGAATGAAACTATAATCCTGAAGTACCAGATAAGATAAGTGCACAATATCGAAATACATCTAGTCCATGTGACCGGCTGGGGTGAGAACATGCACAGGAGTACATGAATATGGTACGACTTAGGGCCCGCGTGCACGATGCGAGGCCTAAGCTAGGCACATGAATATAGTAATCGGGATTGGTCACATGGCTAGTGTATTTTCCCACCCGACACTAATAAGTATAAGAGCAAGGGTACAGGAGTACAGGAGTACATGATATCGTGCCATGACGTGTCACAAGGAAGAGTACAAGAATGTAAATGCACAAAACCGTAGAAAAGTACTTACCTGGCTCCGGGAAAGTACTGGTAATCGAGTAAGCTGGATATCCTCCTGGTTTATTGAGTACAAGTTGATTAATAACTAAATAAGCTCTAAATTGGTGTTTTGTAGTTCTATATTTATAATATTTGGTTAAACCCAAATATTAACTACTCAGTAATTATTCTCCCTTACAACTATTCTTAAAATCATTATTCAACTAATAATTAAAATATAAAGTTTAACTAACATTGTTTTGGAAAAATAAACCTAATGAACAACTATACTCACTAGCCTTAAGTTAATCTAAAGAAAACATAAACTACAATGATACCTGTCATTACAACAGAGGACTTGAAAATCTGTTTAAGAATGGACTCTATTACTGTAGTATATAAAGTGAGCTAAGTTCCTAATCCCATTCCTAAGTTCCTTAATTTCATCAAGACAATGTATATATATAAACTCAAGTTTTATTGATAAAAATTCTAACATGAATTCTTATCTGCAGGGACAGACATTGATATCTGTCTTAGGAAGCAACCCTTCCAATACTGTATGGCAATATCAGTTCATTAGACAACTCTAGTCAACATAACCCAGGTATTCGAATAGAGTCTTAGCTGCCAGGTTTAACATCCAAGTGGAAACTATCGAGCTCAAAACCTATTTGACAAATCAGCCTCAAGTTATAACAGACAAAAATATACATTCATTTACCCAGATATCAAAGAATTTCCAGTTAAAGAATCAACTTCCTCCTCCCATACACTCATGCATTCAATCGAATAGAATAGTCCCATCCAGGAGCTTTACTGAAAAATAATAACCCATACTTAATCTGAACACACACCAATAAGAATTTAAAAGAGTTTTAACAACTTAAGAATTCAAAAACCGAAATGAGGGAACACAACACAAAACTGCTAATAACTGAGATTGAAACATCCAATGGTCTGGTCGCAACGTCCACCCATCCGGACACGATCTGGACACTAGCCGACACCCTTACTACTCCAGCTTCTACAGGTAGCCTACTTCCAAAACCACGCGTGCATCTGTCCCACAGTAGACACGAACTTGCTATACACCCAAAACGCACATAATTGTACTTCACTTGTCCCAACCCCGACCCCTGGCTGACATTAACAATTCAACTACTGCTATAATAATAAACCACATACGAATAGAAACAGTGCTAATACCTGAAAGAAGAGGGTTGAATTCAACAAGTGACTGCTCTGTGAGATCGAACACAAGTCCTTGAGTTCGAACAGGAAAATCAAGCTTCTGCGGAACATTGAATCAAACAGTAGTAGTGAATCAAAATCTAAACCAGCTATCAAGGATGTTTTGAATTCACATGACCCAGAGACGGAAAGAAAATTAAAATATTACGGATCAATACTTACAGCTCAAAATCGAAAGAGTATCAGACTACTCCACACAACTCGATCAATCCAGATTCGTAATTCCCCCTAAATTCCTTCTCCAATCAAGAACAGAGGCATTTCAATAAGAAGTCCAAACACACATGCAAAATTGCTCGATAAACTCAATCAAGGAGTCGAAACTCACCAGTTCGATCGAGAGGAACAGTCCTTCGACGAAGAGAATCGATCTATCCGGATTGCTCCAGATCTGGGATCGCAAATAAAAGGAACAGCGTAAAAATTAAGGACGAGCGAGCTTCGAAAAAAGAATGAAAAAAATCTCCTTACAATCGAAATACTTACTAAACTGGAAGCGAACAAGAACGACGAATCCTTGGGAAGTTCGTCCGAGGAAGCCAAGATCTGAATGAACCTTCTTCCTTGTCTTCGTCACCGTCGGAAGAAGGTCGGAGAGTCGAACTTGCTGGAGAGGGAGATCGAGAGACTTCGATCTTCACACGCCAATCATCGGGGAACTAATCGCCACTGTCATCATCTTCGAACTCGTCGTGGTCGTCGTTGTCGACGGCGAGGTCGTCGGCGTTGCTGTCATCGTCTTCGGGAAAGGGGAACCCACAGTGAAATTAATTCTGGAATGAAAGAGAGAGAGAGAATGAGGAACTCTCTGTTCTCATTCATTAAGTAAATAGAAAGTGCAATTTTGCACTTTGCCCCCTCCACCAAATGGATAAAATGCAGAATAATCCCTACCCTTTTCATTATTTATAAATCGACCCCTCCACTAATTTAATTTTTACAAAATTCCCCTCCCCCTTTTCATTTATTCCAGAAATTAAGTAAAAATCAGTTAGAAAATTTGAAAAGGAGTGGGGACCACTAAGTTTGTTACAACAAACTTTTAAATTTTGAAAATTCTGTTTAAATTTAATTCCCTCCAAAATAAATCACCAAACTTATTATTTAAACTAATTTATTATTTGAAACTCAATAATAATAAAAATTATTATTTATTAGAAATCAATTTTATTTCTCAAAATCGGGAAGTGGAGTTACAAATCTCCCTTCCTTAAAAAAATTTCGTCCTCGAAATTTGAAAACCCAAAATAAATCTCGGTAAATCTTAAAAGATCCAAACACCAGTCATTTATTGAAAATAGAATTCTCAAACACAAGAATACAATCAAGCAAACAAGTTAGGATAGCGCTCTCGCATCTCGTCCTCACGCTCCCATGTGGACTCTCCGGGAGAGTGGTGTCTCCACATGACACGGACAAGTAGAATAGTCTGGTTCAGCAGCCGCTTCTCCCTCCGATCAAGGATCTCCAGTGGCTGCTCCTCGTAGGTCAAGCTCAGACCCACCTCTAGCTCTGAATAGTCCACCATATGGCTCGGATCTGGAATGTAGCGTCGAAGCTGAGACACGTGGAAAACGTCGTGCACTCCCTCCAAGCTAGCTGGAAGCGCTAGTCGATATGCCACCTCGCCAATCCGCGCCGTCACGTCGAAAGGCCCAATGAATCTCAGACTGAGCTTTCCGCCTCTGCCAAATCTGATGACGTCTCTAGTCGGCGAGATCTTCAGGAACACTCTATCTCCAACTGCGAACTCAAGTGGCCGTCTGCTGCTGTCCATCCAGTGCTTCTGCCGATCCTGTGCAACTCTGAGATGCTCTCTGATCAGTCTGACTTTCTCAGCTGAGTCTACCACCATCTCTGGCCCAAGCAAAGCTCTCTCGCCAACGTCGTCCCAAGATAAAGGCGTGCGACATCTCTGCCTATATAGCACCTCGAACGGGGTCATCTCGATACTAGCCTGATAACTGTTGTTATAGGCAAACTCCACTAGATGCAAATGATCCTCCCACGAACCGCCAAAATCGAGTGCACAAACCCGCAACATGTCCTCCAGTGTCTGAATGGTCCTCTCGGACTGCCCGTCCGTCTGTGGATGATAAGCGGTACTGAACTTCAACTGTGACCCCAAGCTCAGCTGTAGACTCCTCCAGAAGTGTGATGTAAAGCGGCTGTCTTTGTCTGAAACGATGCTAATCGGAACTCCGTGAATCCGCACAATCTGCCGCATGTAGAGGTCTGCAAGCTTCTCGATCGACAGCCCAACTTTGAACGGAATAAAATGAGCAGACTTTGTCAATCTGTCCACAATCACCCAAATAGTATCCTTGCCACTGGGAGTACGCGGTAATCCAGAGACGAAGTCCATGGTGATATGCTCCCACTTCCCTTCCGGAATAGGTAAAAGCTGGAGTAATCCGGCTGGTCTCTGGCGCTCCGCCTTGACTTGCTGGCACACAAGGTATCTGGAAACAAATCTGGCAACTTTTCTCTTCATTCCATACCACCAAACATACTCCCGCAGATCCTTGTACATCTTGGTAGACACAGGATGAATAGAATACTGCGACTGGTGGGCCTCCAGCATAACTTCTTTCTGCAGATCCTTGGACACACACAACTGGTTCCCGTGCCTCAGGGATCCATCCTCTGTAATAGTGAAGTCGTCAAGCAATCCTGCCTCTGCCTGAGCTCTAAGACATCGGAGTCCCTCATCAAGAAACTGGGCCTCCTTGATCTTCTCTAGCAGTCCTGACTGTATCTGCATGTGCATCAGCTGCCCTCCTACTCCTGGTAGAACAATCTCGATCCCAAGGCTCTCAAGATCCTCTAGAAAATGTCTGTCCATAGTGAGATACATAGCAACAGGATATCGACTGAGAGCATCTGTTACCACATTCGCCTTTCCAGGGTGGTACTGCAGATTGATGTCAAAATCCTTCATGAGTTCCAGCCATCTGCGCTGCCTCATATTCAGCTCCTTCTGAGTAAAAACATACTTCAGGCTTTTGTGGTCAGTGAAGATGTCCACTCTCTCCCCATACAAATAGTGCTTCCACAGTTTCAAGGCAAAAATGACTGCTGCAAGCTCCAAGTCATGTGTAGGGTAATTCTTCTCATGTGGCCTCAACTGTCTAGAAGCATAAGCAATAACCCTCTTGTTCTGCTCAAGCACACATCCCAAGCCTTTTTCTGAAGCATCGCTGTAGATGACGAATCCTCCCGATCCAGATGGCAAGGCTAAAACTGGCGCTGTCGTAAGTCTTCTCTTCAATTCTTCAAATGCTGACTGTCAGGCGTCGCTCTAGATGAACTCTTCGTCCTTCCTCATAAGCTTCATCATAGGCTCCGCGATCTTGGCAAAATCTTTCACAAACTTCCTGTAGTAACCTGCTAGACCCAGGAAACTACGAATCTCGGCTACTGACTTGGGAGGTGCCCATGCTTCAACTGTCTCAATCTTCTTGGGATCTACAGAAATCCCCTCTCCAGTCACCACATGCCCCAAAAACTCCATCCGGTCCAAGAAAAACTCATATTTCGAGAGTTTCCCGTACAGCTTCTCTTTTCGCAAAATCTCCAAAACAATCCGCAGGTGCTCCACATGCTCCTCTTTGGTCTTCGAATATATCAGAATGTCGTCAATGAAGACTACAACAAACTTGTCCAGATACTTATAAAAATTTTTATTCATCAAGTTCATAAACACTGCTGGGGCATTGGTGAGTCCGAACGGCATCACCAAGAACTCATACTGGTCGTATCGGGTGTTGAAAGCTGTCTTCGGAATATCCTGCTCCCGCACCTTCATCTGGTGATATCTCGACCGAAGATCAATCTTGGAAAAGACCTTCGCTCCACTAAGCTGGTCAAATAGCTCATCAATTCACGACAAAGGATATTTATTCTTGATGGTGATGTTATTGAGTGCACGGTAATCAATACACATTCTCACAATCCCATCCTTCTTAGGCACGAAGAGTACCGGTGCTCCCCAGGGTGAAGCACTGGACCGAATAAAACCCTTGCCCTACTGCTCATCAATCTGGGCCTTCAACTCTGCAGCTTCCTTCGGGTTGATCTTGTAACAATACTGGGACTTCGGCGCTGATTCGGGCAATAGGTCGATGCTGAACTCCACATCTCGATCTGGCGGCAATCCTGGCAGCTCCTCGGGGAAGACGTCAAAAAACTCTACGATAAGTAGATGTGGCAACTCCCGGTCCTCTGCAATAGCCCCAAAATAGACTCCCTCTGGCCTCTCTGCAACTCGTCTGCTGATCTCGAACGGTAAAACTCCTGGCGGGCTGAAGATCACCTTCCCCTCATGGCAGTCTATTACGGTAAACTGCTCGCTCATCCAGTCGATGCCGAGGACTATATCAAATCTGGGCGATGACATCACTAGAAGTCGAGCCCTAATCTCCCTCCCAGCAATAGTGATAGGGCAATCCACCATCTCACTGACTGGCACAATCCCTCCTCCTATCATAATTCGACAGTTCCTCCTAGTGGGCTTGGGTGTGAAACCGTGTCTATACAGAAACTCATATGATATGAAGCTATGTGTGGCTCCAGAATTAAATAATGCAATAGCAGGGAAAGAATATAAAAGTATAGAACCTGTGATCACATCTGGTACTGCCTCTTCCTCCTCAACTGTAGCCATGACGTAAGCACGTCCCTGCTGTGGTCCTCCCCTCTGCTGACGCTGTGCAAACTGCTGCTGTTGAGTGGGTAAAGTCGATCCCCTCTGTGGTGCAGCTGGTAGAGCTCTGGGTGGTGCAGGTTGTGGTCCTCCAGCTCCTCTAGGTCCTCCTGTCAGTCTAGCTGCAGCCTGTGGGCAATCCCTCATCTGGTGTGCGTCTGATCCACAGAATAAGCAGAGTCCGAGCCTCTTGCGGCACTCATCAAAGCAGTGTCCCGGCCGGTAGCAGAATATGCAAGTAACTGCCTGCTGCTGTCTCTGATGCTGATGTGCAGGAGCTCTGGCTGGACGGTGATGCTGCTGTACCGGCTGTTGTGGCCTCTCCTGAATCTGAGTCTGGACCCTCTTCGCTGGTGCCTGGAAACTGCTACTGCCCATATCCCGATCCCTCTTCAGCTTTGGATCTGCCTCATTCTCTACAGCTTGAGCAATCTTGAGGATGCTCGCATAGGTCGTCGCCTGACTAATTGCCACCGCGTGTCGCAGCTCCTTGGTGAGACCCTTCTTGAATCTCCAAGCTCTGTCCTCCGGCGCTCTGACTAGGTTCTCCGCGAACCTGCTGAGTCTAATAAACTCTGAAGTGTACTGTGCAACCGTCATCGTCCCCTGCTGCAGCGTCTCGAACTGCATCCTCAGCTCATCCCTCTCCACCTCTGGAAAAAACTTCTCCTTGAACAGAGTTTTGAAATCTGTCCAAGACACCTGGGGCTCCGTCAACTGGGCTCCTCCCGGTACCAAGCTCTGGCCAAGTCGAAGAGTCGCATGCTAGCCACCTCCACCTTCAGGTTCTCCGAAATCTGTGCCATCTTCAAGGTCCTCTCCGCATTCTCCAGCCACTCATCCGTATAGATGATCCCCTCGTTGCCCCAGAAGTCCATCGGGAAGAGGTTCTGGTACTCCTTGGCCGTCCCTGGTCTCGGTGCTGCTGGAGCTGGTGCTGCCGGCTCTCTGGTCCTGAGTGCATCGACGACGGTCGCTCTGAACTGTACAGCTTGCTGACTCTGAGCCTCCCTGAACTGCGCAGCCTGGTGATTCTGGACCTCCATAAACTGCTGGAACATCGCCATCACCTGAGCACCGTCAAACATCATCGTCGAGGGTAGCGGCAAAAAGATCGGAGGCGGTGGTGGAAGCTGATCTGCTGAAACGTCCGGTACAGCCTGCTGATCCGAACTGCCTGCGACTCCGGGCTGATCCGCGGTCTTTCTCGTAGTAACCATCCTGTAATAGAAAAAAAACTTCGTGATTGATAAAAATCTAATCTACCAAAAAATATAAATGTTTATATAATAACCATATGTACCCGATGTACCCGTTTTCCTATATTGTGATTCAAGTTTCCCTAGTTTATCACGTCCTCCAATAGTACTCTAATGCCTAGGTACTATTAGGATAGACCTACATGGGCCACCACTAAAAATATGTCACGACCCGCTCCCGAATAATCGGACACAAGTCGGACACACCCAGCCTTCGTCGTTAGACACGACGAAGTAAGCTGTACCAATCTAGGGAAATCTAACCAGATAATCATGAACAAGTAAGAAATCACATCATCTATAAATGTGTCCCAAACCCAGAGTAAAGTACAAGTCTCAAAATTTATTACATTCCAGCAGAATAAAAGATAGAGTCTACTAGTCTCAAATATATGGAAAAATATAAAGTGCTAATGGTAAAGCTCTAGGCTTCTGCAGCCTCTAGGTCCAATACAGCTTCAGCTGGCTCAGCAAGAATACCAATATCCCGTCCATAATAGGTGTCGCACTGGGCCTCCAACTCACCTGCAACATATCCTATTCAGAAGCGGAGCAAAGCACAGTTCTAGGTAATGAAACATGAACATGAACAGAGTAGAGGAGTACAGGAAATGAAATACAGGAATGAACATGAAGGTACAGGAAAGTAGTACAGGAAATAAGTACAGGAACTATAGTACATGAATGTAAAGTATAGAAAATATAATGTACAGGAATGAAACTATAATCCTGAAGTACCAGACATGATAAGTGCATAATATCGAAATACATCTAGTCCATGTGACCGGCTGGGGTGAGAACATGCACAGGAGTACATGAATATGGTACGACTTAGGGCCCGCGTGCACGATACGAGGACTAAGCTAGGCACATGAATATAGTAACCGGGATTGGTCACATGGCTAGTGTATTTCCCTACCCGACACTAATAAGTACAAGTACAAGGGTACAGGAGTACATGAGTACATGATATCGTGCCATGACGTGTCACAAGAAAGAGTACAAGAATGTAAATGCACAAAACTATAGAAAAATACTTGCCTGGCTCCGGGAAAGTACTGGTAATCGAGGAAGCTGGATATCCTCCTGGTTTATTGAGTTCCTCCTGGTTTATTCATGGATATATATTTTGCTAGGTTTTGAGGACTTTTATTCTGGCATATTTTTCGGTACAAAGTGGATCCGACACGCACACCGTTTTGACCCGAAATTACCTTTTTGCTCATGTGTCCAAATTAGACTTATGGATAGGTTATCCTAGCTAATTTGGCCATTCTGGACACGTTGGTGATGGTTGTTTCACCATCCGACAACATCTGTAGACTTTCTCCTATCTTTTACTATTTGTTATAATCTTTCTCCTTTTGTTCGTATTTTTAGATCCTTGTATCGGAATTGAGATCCGTCGATTCCAGTGATTTCACCATTACTGAAATTGATATGTTGACCATGTAGATGTTTATAGAGACTAGCTTGACCCTGTTGACCATAGTTGACTACTTTGACTGAACGTCGAAGTAGAGACAACATTTAACCTAGGTTTGACTAGATTTGACCAGAGTTGACCAGTTGACCAAAGTTAACTGTAGGTCAACCATTGACTTAGTTTGACCTATGTTGGACTTGGAGTTGACCGGTTGACCAAGTCAACTGTAAGTCCACCTTTGACCCAGTTTGCCTTAGTTTGAATTAGTTTGACCCAGTTGTCTTAGTTGTCTTATATTGACTTAGTTGGACCTAGATCTCATAGCATACACTATTTGAACCCTAATTGACTCTTGTATATCTCATCCTTAGGTCTGTGGCTTCACTCTGAGCCTCGATTCATATTGACAGCAGGACCCCACGCGAGTACATTCTCTGATAACTTTTCCAATTTATGATAACTGTTATAATTAATGTACTTAGTGTAGATATACTTGTTCTTGACACATTGTTCACACGGATTGGTATTTGTCTAGATCCCGGCATGAGATGTTATTTTTGGTTTTCCTTGGTATATATTGTGCAAGTCTTGCCTTGTTCCTTGTGCATTGTGTAGACACGATTCTCGAGGAGACTTGCTACCTTTTTGGAGAATCTTGTGTCATGACATGTCATGGTTGGATCCACTATACTAGTCAGGGGCGGAGAGTATTAGTATAGATATGTGGTCAATTCCTATTGTGTACCCATTGTGTATCGATTGATTGTGAGTGTTGATCATACACTCCACGTATGATTAGCCAGGCCTGTTACTATTGTGCAAGTTCTGTAACGCCCGTGGTTCGTATTACGTATTTTGGTATACATGTACGTATTTTGACTCCTGTTGCCTGTCTCATTGCATGATTTATTTTAGCATTTTATTGCTTGGTTCAACTTGGTTCGGTTTTCTCTTTGCATGTGAACCAACCCTACCTACCCCCACCACTAACCCCATTTATATCCCACCTACTTTTTTCTCTCCTCATAACTCAGCATTTACTCCTCCTCCTTCTTCTTCTTCCTCCCAGGCATAGAGCTCCACCTACCCCCTCTTCCACCTTCAAGTGCAACTTGTTTCATGGAGGAACTCAAGTTTTATTGCCTCATTTTCTTCCTCACGAAATTCTAAGACACTTTAGTACTTAGCCTTTTTAATTTCCATGGCTCATTTTTTGTAGATCTAAGCTTGTTGTATTTTTGGATTTTTTGGATTTTGATCTATTAAACCTTGTTGTTCTCAAGTTTTGATGGTTCCATGTTATAGAGAATTTTATTCTGTCCCATTTTGAACTATGGAAGTCCGGATTCTGACCTTAGATGAAGGATTTGTGGAGCTTGGAAGCTACGGTTCCATGGTTCTTCTTATCGGAACAAGTGGAGAAGAAGAACAGTGAACTTAGCTGCATGAACTTAGCCGTATGGCCTTCACCCTCATGACTCAAAGTTGACTCCAGCCGCATGAGCCTGTTTCCCCTAATGCCGCATAAGCCCTTGCCGCATGAAACCCCTTGCCGCATGAACCCAGTTCCTTGGCCGCATGAGCCCGTATTTCCAGAGCCGCATGAACTTGAATCCCCTTAGCCGCATAGCTACCTCTTGACAGTTAGCCGCATGAGCTTGAATCCTCTCAGCCGTATGAGCTTTTCCTCCACTGCCGCATATGCCCGAACTCCTTTAGCCGCATGACCATCATTTGGCCCTGCCGCATAAGCCTGTTGTCTTTAGCCGTATGCGCCCTTTCCTCCAGCCGCATGAACCCGATTTCGCTTGGCCGCATGTGTCACGCCCCGCTCCCGTAGGAGCGATCATCCTCGCTAAGATGTGATGTCGTACGAGCCTAGATTGCGCTCGTGCAAGGCAGTTTCATAACGGCCGATTATATCGGCGGGGACGGAGTCGTCGCACAGAAGTTCCAAGCAGAAACATTGAACATGCAGCAGAAATTTAAAGACAAAACATAAGTTATTCAAAAGAGATCTTTATTGATATTGAACAATGAAATTATAATAGGCGCAAGGCCATGATTACAAGTCTCTCGTGCTCACTTTTCTCTCATTTTACAAGTCACTCTGCTCTCTCTTCTCTCGATACAATGCTTGAGCCAGCGAAAGCTTCGGAAGGCGATGTCCATACATTATGTCCTGTATAAGTCTTGAGTCCACGCAGCCGTACGCTTCGAGTCGCCAAGGAACTCCGTGCCTCGACGCATCCAAGCGAGCTTCGCGCCACGAGCTTCTACCTGTGCCTGCACATGAAGACTGTGTGGGTGTCAGTACTCAACTGTACTGGTAGAGTGAGCTCCTCGCCCACCCATACAAAATTGACACGTTTATTTACTTTGTGCATTATAAGTCCTTTTTGATTGTCTTGCTAGTCTTTCCTTATGATCAGTTTTAAGACTACGACGTCTGACCAACTCGATGTGCAACGACATGGTCGTGCCATAATGCCAACGTGTATTTTGATCGAGGCAGTACCTCATCGCTTACTTGATCGAACTTCAACTCAGGACGGCGGGGTCGTGCCATACTCTATTCGTGACTTCAACATATTCAAGACAGTGCTTCGCCGAGGAGCAACTTATGCGAAATCGGCCGTGCCAAGACTTTCACTTAAACCCAAGTGCCTCTAGACCAATTCTCGTGCCAACGAAGTCAAAGGGACGACTCATGCTGGTCGTGCCGCTAGACTTGATTATGCCTCTAGACCTTGCTTAGACTTGTTCGTGCTTCAAGATTGAGGCCGTGCCTCGCTATCAAGACTTATCCATGCTACTGTAGAAGCATAAAAAATACTAAAGAAAATGACTCATGCGGCCAGGAAAGATCCATGCGGCTAAGAAAACTCATGCGGCTCAGGGAGTCATGCGGCATAAGGAGCCATACGGCCCGAAGCATTTCATGCGGCTCAGAAGACACGTGGCCTGACAGTGCTCCCCTCCGACCCATGCTGCATTAATCGCTTTGACGGCTGACCCCTCTGAAAAGTTGACAGCCCTGCCACAAAAGTAGGTAATTATGACTCTGTCATAATGATGACTCTCTGGGGAAGAAAAAGAAATCTCTGACACAATCCTCCGAGAGCAATAAAATGCCACGTGGCCTTGCCACGTGGGCGTGCTTATGCGGCTCGAAGCAAAGACTTCCCATGCGGTTCAGAATGAAGCCGTCCTATGCGGCTCAGTCCAAAACAGTCTCATACGGCTCAAGTGGAAGCATCCCTATGCGGCTCGAGAAGACCTTGTCCATGCGGCTCAGGCAGACGCACCTCTATGCGGCTCGCAAGGATCACCTCCATGCGGCTCACTATCCGTCATATGATTCAAAAGGCTGAGGGAGGGGGCCACTACTCGAACAGCCCTGACACGTGGCCTAAATCTTATGCGGCCCAAGTCTTATGCGGCTCAATATACATGCGGTTCAGATCTCATCAGTGGCTCTTAGGACACGTGTCCTAAGCCGATCAATTTCCCAGATTTATTGCAATCAAAGATTGGGTCAAATCCCAAAAATCTGGGACACGTGGCAGGAGAATAAATTTAATTTATTCATAGATATCAGAAAATCATTATAAGGAAGATTTATTCCAATCAGCATTTATGGCTAATGGGATTTGGTGTAATCTACACCTAATGGCTCGGATTCGTCACAATCAAAAATGAACGACCTGTATTGACCAATCCCCAGGCCGCCGCCATCTCCAGGAGCTAATCATTGGTAACCCTAATGATCACATCCCATTATTATAAATTGCAAGGTGCCATTCCCTTGTAAGATATACAATTTCAGAGAGAAAAATACGTATATACAGAGAGACTCCCCAATAGTCAGAGAAAAGAATACGCAGAGAGAGAGAGAGAATCCAGAAGAGCAACAGAGGAACAAGAAGAGCATTTCTTCGTCAACGCCAACCATCTTTTCACAAGGAGCCAAGGCTGCATACCGATCGTCCAAGGAGTAAGGCAGGGCTGTCGTCGCCTTCCCGAGCCTCTATCGTCACCCCCCAGAATCTAAAATAAACAATTGTACTTAGACTGTTGTACCTAGGTTTTCGTCCCTAGGCTTTCTTTGTACAAGCGAGTTTGTAACGTGAAGTAAAAGTTCGATCCTCCGATAATTGTTCTGTTCTTTTATATTTCATGGCAAATACGATGGCGACTCTGCTGGAGACTAACTTTTCCACGGCTGAGGAGTTGGTGACGCAATCGGATGCAGCCAAGCTTGGCTCCACTCAACAAAAGATGGTCGCCCGGTTCGACCAACAGGCGTTCGAAGAGATACTCTCCGACAAAAGTACTGGCCCGGTCCAGAAGCGAGCCCGCACGAAGAAGGCCCACAAGGAGTGGAGACCCCGATCCTTCGTTCCTGCTAAAGCTCTCGTAGAGACACCCTCTGTTGTTCAAGACGGCGAGCAAGATTCCCCTGCGGCCCCACTTCAGACCGTAGACAACTCTGCTGTCCCCAAATTCGGCAGAAGAAAACACTATGATGCTGGACTTACAGGGGCAAAGAGGAACTCTATGAGATTCGAGCCGCATAAGGTTATCAGCCGCAGGGAGAAAGCTCATGCGGCTACATGCTTCAGCCGCAGGGAGAAAGCTCATGCGGCTACATCCTCCAGCCACATGAAGAAAACTCATGCGGCCATATCTGTCAGCCGCATAGCTTATGCGGCTACAGCTGCCAACCACACGAACGAAACTCATACGGCTGTGGGAGTCAATCGCTTGCAGAAAACCTATGCAGCCACAATTGCCAACCGCATGCGGCCAGCCTGTACGGTCGTGACTCCTAGCCGCACAAAAACAATTCGTCCGACGGCAGAAGACAACCGCATGCAGATAGCCTGCACGGTACCCAACTCTAGCCGCATAGCGTCCGTTTCACGCTTCTCTCGATCAATCTTCGACCGTCTCTCATACGGTCCTGACCCTGATGATTTTCTGGATGATAAGCCAGACTCTGTGCTACCCAACTTGGACTCCTCCTATTACGCACCCGCAAGTGCTAAAAGGAGGAAGTCTAGGGCAGCGCGGGCTCATCGGTCCCAGTCAGCTGTCCCAACCTCTGACTATCGGGGCGTCCCGTTGACTATTACACGGGCCTCGGATGGGAAGTTGTATACAACCGCTCGAGTCCAGCCCCCGGCGGCAAATAGACAGAGTGGTTCCTCTGACCTGCGGGAGGCGAGCCTCCATAAATGCAAGGAAAAAGAAGGAGCGTCGGCGCGCAAAGAGTCCTCGCTTGGACATCGCTGCACCCAAATCATCGTCAATTGCTGCTGCAACAACACGGCCGTGACGGAAGATCGGCCGTCCGTCTTCCAAAGGCTGCAGCACCCGAGCTCAGAAGATGAGGCACCTCCTGTTGTCTCTTGTAATTCTGCTCAAAAAGTCCCCACCGAAGGGAGAAGGAAAAAGACGAGCATCTCCAGTCCCAAGATATCAACCACTACAGCTAAGAAACTGTCTTCTAAACGGTTATCCTCTACCGGTGTATTCCAACGCAACCGTTCAAAGACAAAATTTACCGCGATGGGAAATTCATCGCTGGGGGTTGAGGGAACTGGAGGTAGCACTCCTCCGAACATCCGCAACAATCCGATGTTTCAAGAAGCCGAGCCCGGGGAAACCACTCTCCCATCAGGGGCAACAGACGCCGACGTCCCCGAGGACATCCATAACTCTCAAGACGAAGCAAACTCTGAGGCTGGGGGTACTGCTCCCTCCGAGTCCGAACCCGAAGGGAATATTCCCACCTATCCCGATGACTTCTCGGTACATGGGTATGACTCGGAGGGCACATCCTCCACCGTTCCTTCCATCACTCCTCACGTAAGGACGGTGTTCATGACGGACAGCAATTAAGGTGGTTCCAGTGATCGCCAGCGCATTGACAGTCTCGAAGCCATATTACTTGCTTTGGTCAAGTCTGTAGACGAAATTAAAGCAGCCCTGCCAACTCTACAAGGAGGAACGCCCGGTCAAACAAGCACGGGCCCTGCGGTCAATGTGGATTCGAACTCAGCGGCACCAAACCCGAGCAATAATCCTTCCGAAGTAACAGAACCCCCTTCAAAGTTTCCAAATTGTAAATTTGGAACACTTTAAATAAGAAGCATGGAATAATTATCGGAGGACCGAACTTTTACTTCACGTTACAAACTCGCTTGTACAAAGAAAGCCTAGGGACGAAAACCTAGGTACAGCAGTCTAAGTACAATTGTTTATTTTAGATTCTGGGGGGTGACGATAGAGGCTCGGGAAGGCGACGGCAGCCCTGCCTTACTCCTTGGACGATCGGTATGCAGCCTTAGCTCCTTGTAAAAAGATGGTTGGCGTTGACGAAGAAATGCTCTTCTTACTCCTCTGTTGCTCTTCTGGCTTCTCTCTCTCTCTGCGTATTCTTTTCTCTGACTATTGGGGAGTCTCTCTGTATATACGTATTTTTCTCTCTGAAATTGTATATCTTACAAGGGAATGGCACCTTGCTATTTATAATAATGGGATGTGATCATTAGGGTTACCAATGATTAGCTCTTGGAGATGGCAGCGGCTTGGGGCTTAATCAATCTGGACCATTCGCTTTAAGCGTGAAGGATCTGGGCCATAAATGGGGATAGTATCGAATCATGTGAATGATTAATGCTGATTGCTTTAAATCTTCATGATTGGTTGTGTTAAGCTCGGATCTCTCGCCACGTGTCCCATTGGCTTGATCACGAGTGATATGCCATGATCTCATTAATTGTGAGGATAACGTTAAATATGATTATTGGGATTTGGTAAATCTCTGATTGATTTAAAATAATGCATCCCATAATCACCCTGCTACCAGCTGTCAAGTTATGGAGGCAATTGAATCTCTGCCACGTGTCTTAATGGTGGACTCTGCCAGAGCCGCATGATATCCATGAACCGCATGAGACAGCATCTCAGTGAGCCGCATAGGTATAGTACTTGCGAGCCGCATGGGATGGCTTCTTGGTGAGCCGTATGAAGATGATTCTTGCCAGCCGTATGAAGCTGTTCTTCAATTGAGCCGCATAGGAATAGCCACGTGGCAATCTTGGATTGTGTCAGAGATTTTCTCCTATTCCCGAAGAGCCTGTCATTATGACAGGACCATCATGGCACTTTATGCCAAAGCCGTCAGCTGTCAAATCAGAGCATTAAATAAGGCCATTACTTGATAGCCAGCTGTGTGAGGGGATCCCACGGGGACACGTGGTGTTGATCGAGCCGCATCTCTCTGTTGGTCGTTTGTGAGCCGTATATACTTCCGAGCCGCATGAGGCTGGGAGACTCTTTGAGCCGTATGGGACTGTCCCTATGTAAGCCGTATGGATTCTCCTGCTCCGAGCCGCATGAGACTGAGAGTCTCTCCGAACCGCATGGGACTGCCCCTGTATGAGCCGCATAGAGTTTACTCGAGTTGCCTATGTGTTTGAGCCGCATGTCCACGTTGGTGACTTTTGAGCCGCATGATACTCTTGAGCCACATGAAGCTCGTCTAATTTTGAGCCGCATGAAGCTTTCTGGGTTCTGTGCCGCATGAAAAATGTCTCATGATCGAGCCGCATGAAGGACGTCTCATGACCGAGCCGCATAAAGGACGTCTCATGACCGAGCCGCATGAGGAATGTCTCATGACCGAGCCACATGAAGGACGTCTCATGACTCGCATGAGGAATGTCTTGATCTGCCCGTGCACTCACTTTGTGGGCCCGGGTATCCCGAACATACGAGTGCGTAGGTATCATGTTTGCTCCCTGATGTGGGGGCTAATAGAAACACTAGCCCTCGATCTTTGTTGGGAGACTCTTGAGAACCACTCTATCCGTTTGCCGCCGGGGGCTGGACACAGGCGGCTCTGTACAACTTTCCATCAGAGGCCCGCTTAGCGGGACGCTCTTGATGGTCAGAGGTTGGGACAGCTGACTGAGCCCGATGAGCCCGCGCTGCCCTAGACTTCTTTTACTTAGCACCCGAAGGTGCGTAATAGGAAGAGTCCAAGTTTGGAAGGAGGGACGAAAAGTTGGTGCCCTTTTCAAAGGAGATAAGGGGGCTCTATTTATAGAATGGAGTGAGCCCTTTCTTCTTCTTCTTTCCGATGTGGGACTAAAAGCAATATTTTCCATGCTTCTACAGGACCCCCTTCAAAGTTTCCAAATTGCAAATTTGGAACACTTTGAATAAGAAGCATGGAAAATAGATTTGTTTAGGTGTGGCAATCCAATCAGAGGTAGCATGGACGTGATAGGTTTGCGTACTTCCGCTGGGGATTTTATGTGGACTTATCATCCTTGGCGTACCTTGGTTTTAGGTACGGATAATAAGTTGAGAGAGGAAACCATCATATTTACTCAGAGGTGGTATGGACGTGGTAAATATAAGGTTGATGGTAGAACTTTCCTACTCAGAGGTGATATAGACATGGTAGGAGTGAGCTCGAATGAGGATACATAGAACAACTCAAATGTGCTATCAACGTGGAAGTTCTATGCATTGGGTGAAAGAATGCTATGGAACAGCTGGGCTCCGAAAGCATATGATGATGAGGAAAGATGTGGATGTACTAAGGGACCTAGTACGACATTTGTGGTCAGCAGAAGACATTTGTGGGCCTATTATCCTTGGCATACCTTGGTTTTAGGTACGGATAATAAGTTTGATAGGGATACGTAGGACAACTCCGCGGTAAGGCGGATATGGAGGTTCTTGGTATCGGACAAAAGAATGCCATGGAGCAATGAACAGTTTTCTGTTTTCTTTTACTGTTTTTCTTTTCTTTTTGTCAAGGAATGTGATCCCAGATGATGTAGTACTTTAAATTTTGAATAAATAAGCATGTTTCAACTCATCTTCTCTTTCTTGTACTTGTGGTGTTTGTGGAATTGGACCTGCTGGGGGATTATTTGTGGACCTGTTACCCTGGGCGTACCTTGGTTTTAGGTACGAGTAACAAGTTTCGGAGAGGAATACCTAGAACAACTTCACGATAAGACAGCTATAGAAGTTTTTGGTATTCGAGAGAATGCCAGGGAGCAACTGGGCTCCTAGGCATGATAGGGAAGGAATGGACGTGTACTGGAGACCCAGTACAGCATCTGTGGTCGACTGAGGACATTTGTGTTCATCAGAGGACATTTATGGTCAATAGAGGACATTTGTGGTCAACAGAGGACATTTGTGGTCAACAGAGGACGTTTATGGGCCTATTATTCTTGGCGTACCCTGGCTTAGGATACGGATAATAGGATAAAAAAGAATCGACATACTTACTCAGAGGTAATGAGGACATGGCAAGCATGAGGGTTTTTGTTTCACCGCGGGATCTTCCTACTCAGAGGTAATGAGGACATGGCAGGAGGAAACTCAACGGAGGATATTTGTGGACCTATTATCTTTGGCGTACTCCGGTTGTGGGTACAAATAATAGGTTGAAAGGGAATCGACATACTTACTCAGAGGTAATAAGGACTTGGCAGGAGTGGGCTCAATGAATAGGGGTACATAGAACGACTCAGAGGTAGTGAGGACATGGAAGTTCTTATGTAGAGGGGTGATTTGTTTTTGGCAGAATTGAGACGACTCAGAGGTAGCATCGACATGGTCGTTTTAGGAATTTGTGGATCTGTTACCCTTTTTGTGCACTGGGAGTGCGGGTAGTGGATCATGAGGAAGGATCTCTTTTAGGAAGAAAGTTTAGGGGTATGTTTATTCATAACGTTCTCCCTAAAAGAGTGACCGAAATGTAAGTTCAGGGGTACCAGCGGGTACATAACTCGACAATCCATAAATTTTATGATCAAAGTGTAAGTTCAGAGGTACCAGCGGGTACATGACTTGGTAGTTTGGGATTTTTGTGGAAGGAGGAGGTGAGTTCAGCGGTACGAGAGGGTACATGACTCAAAAATCTGGAATATTGTAGATATGAGTTCAGCGGTACCAGCAGGTACATGACTCGGTGATCTGGAGAGAATGTGGATGTGAGTTCAGTGGTACCAGCGGGTACATGACTAGATAATCTGGAGTGGATGTGAGTTCAGCGGTACCGGGGGGGGGTACATAACTCACCAATCTAGAAAATTTGGAGGCGGAATATGAGTTCAGCGGTACCGGGGGGTACATAACTCAATCATCAGGGATTTTTTTTTGGGTGTAATACTTCTTCATGAAGTTGCCGTTGATGGGCGACATGAGCAAGTCTCAGTGTGAGCAGCCACATACTTGGCCAGCTCCAACTCTTCTTCAGCCACCCCCTGTGTAAATACAGACTGAGAGGATGATTTGGGCAACTTTATTGTCAGTGGTTCAGTTGATAGAGTTGAGCGTGGTGTTGTTGGCAGACTAGCAACCCCCAGTTTGGCATTTGATGTGGAGCGAGGAGTGGCTGGTTCGCTAGAAGTGTCAGACCTTGCATCGGGGTGTCGACCCTTCTTGGGAAGGCGTATCGTCATGGGCCTATCCGAGGGGTTGAGCTTCCCTGCTTGTGGTTGGCTGACTCTTGATAGCCTGATTGTCAGTGGCTCCGTTGTGGGCCTCGGCATTTGGCCGAACCTTGGCAGCCGGATTATTATTTGCTCCTCCTGCGCCGAGAGGCTGATTGCGTCCTTCTGCAGAGTGGCGGTAAGGGGTGCGAACTTGCTCGATTTGCGAGCTTGGAGGTGGATCGTCAGGGGTCCTTCAGATCCCGTAGCCGTTTTGGTACTAGCTTGTTCATTTCCTTCATCAAGGTGCCTCTTCGACTTTTCGTATAAGCAGGAGTCCGAGTAGTAAGATTCGACCCCTTTGAAGGGATCGATATCAGCAAATTCTGTCTTCACGAAGCCATGTTTGTCGACGTATTTGAAGCACTGGTGTAGCGTGGAAGGCACGATCATATAATCGTGTATCCATGGGCGCCCCAAGAGGATGTTGTAAGAAGTGTCTGCATCTATGACGTAGCAGGTGACTCCGGATTGGAGATCGCCAATTTGACACTTCAGACGAATCTTCCCAATAGGGTAGCTCCTGCCCGAATTGAAACCGCTGATGGCGATGCTTGTAGGTGTTAGGCGATGCATTGGGATACGGAGATGATGTAGCAGACCCTTCGGGATGATGCTTATGGAAGAGCCAGGATCAATGTGCATCCGATCCACCTTCACGTCGCTGATGTATCCCGTGTAGTATAGCGGGCGATCATGTAGGTTGGTTTTGATGAGCATGTCCTGCGGAGTAAAGACGATGTTGGGCATTGCTCCCGTGCAGGCGCTGTCTTGGAGATCCACGGGTGAGTCCTCCCCGGTAAGGTTGGATTGAGCCAGATAAGCATCAGCATTTTGGAGTGCTTCGCTCAATGCAATACGAACGTCCTTGGAGAGCCTTAGGAGTTCGTATAGTGACAATTTGGCCGGAGTGTTAGCCAATTGTGCTAAGATCTCAAAGTTATAGGGCCTCTCTAGCCCTTGGGCTGCGTCCTTTCGGAGGGATTTGTCGAAGCGAGTCTCCTTCGGCCTAGGCTTGTCGGTCGTCGAAGGCTGAGCCGGTCCCGGAGCATCAGTTGTAGTAGGTTGAAGATTTTCAGCTGGGCTATCAACCACAGGTTGGGATTGCGCTCCGGATCGCATGACGACGGTTGTAGCTTCTTCGTTGTCTGCTGAGATTGTGTGGCAGGTCCTGATTTTTCTACTCTTTTTGTTAGTGGGAGATGGTGTGGGCCGAGTTACTTCTGACACCAAGTCTGGATGGACCCACATGACCTCTCCTCGTGAGGTGGTGAGAGGTACTAGACCAGCAGCCTGTTCTCGAGGAGGCGGAAGATTGGTAATCTCCATCGTTGTCAGAGGGACGGGGATTACCCCGTCTTGAGTCTCCATCGGAGGGAAGCTGCCGAATTGTACGGACACCATATTGGCTGCTACGGTTACTTCTTCGAAGTCGATGGCCAGAGCCTTCGAATCGATGAGGCTTTGGATGTACCGTTTTAGTTGGTAGCAGTCGTGTGTAGCGTGGTGTACATAACGGTGGTAATGGCAAAACTTTGGATTCTCCAAATCAACCGGCCGAGGCTTCCGTCTCGGTGGAGGAAGCTGAATTCTACCTCCTTGTATGAGCATGTCCAAGATAGGCTTGACGTGGCCGTCTTCGAAAGAGTAAGTGATCTGAGGCCATTGTTTGTCTGCTGGTTGTGGCTCGGGCTTCTGGGCCGTGTCGGCCACCATAGCCTGCTTTCTCTTGCTGTCCCGATTGTTGGAGGGGTTACCCCCATTATCGTTGTTGGGACGCTTGCCCTTGTTTTCTCCTTCTGAGATATGCAATCCCAGTTGGCGAGCCTTCTTCAGTCGTTCTTCGGTGCTTGTGGCGCTGATGATGAACGCCTTCCAATCTTTGAATTGACTTTCGCCCATCCAGAGACTGATCGTTGGAAGCAGTCTCTTTTGGCAAATTTCAATCAAAGAGGAATCTGGATTTTCGGAAGGCAGCTTCATGGCGGTCTGGCGGAACCGCTCGATGTAGTTCCTTGTCAACTCCTTCTCCCCTTGGATGACGTCCATGAGAGTGGACATGGTGACATCCTGTCCTACTTCGTAGAATCGTTCCAAGAACAGATGCTTGAAGCCGGCAAAGGAGTGGATGCAGTTGTCCGGTAGATTGCGGTACCAATCGAAGGCGACTCCTTCCAATGCCTCGATGAATAACCGTGTGAGGATCGCATCATCATGAGGCAGATGGTCGGTGGTGACCTCAAAGTAAGTGATGTACCGACTTGCTGAGGTTTTGCCATCATACGGGTTGATATTGAACGGCTTATATCTTGGTGGGAATGGAACATCCCTCCATTCAGCAGGATATGGTTGCCGTATTCTGAGATCTTGAGCGTTCTCTCGGGCATGGAACATGGCTCGGAGCTCCTGGAGCTCTCTCCTTACTTCTCGGGTCTCGTCTGTAGCGGTAGGGGCTGTTACTTCGGAAGAATTATTGTCCGGGTTTGGTGCCGCTGAGTTCGAATCCACATTGACCGCAGGGCCCGTGCTTGTTTGACCGGGCGTTCCTCCTTGTAGAGTTGGCAGGGCTGCTTTAATCTCGTCTACAGACTTGACCAAAGCAAGTAATATGGCTTCGAGACTGTCAATGCGCTGGCGATCACTGGAACCACCTTAATTGCTGTCCGTCATGAACACCGTTCTTACGTGAGGAGTGATGGAAGGAACGGTGGAGGATGTGCCCTCCGAGTCGTACCCATGTACCGAGAAGTCATCGGGATAGGTGGGAATGTTCTCTTCGGGTTCGGACTCGGAGGGAGCAGTACCCCCAGCCTCAGAGTTTGCTTCGTCTTGAGAGTTATGGATGTCGTCGGGGACGTCGGCGTCTGTTGCCCCAGATGGGAGAGTGGTTTCCTCGGGCTCGGCTTCTTGAAACATCGGATTGTTGCGGATGTTCGGAGGAGTGCTACCCCCAGTTCCCTCAACCCCCAGCGATGAATTTCCGATCGCGGTAAATTTCGTCTTTGAACGGGTGTGTTGGAATACATCGGTAGAGGATAACCGTTTAGAAGACAGTTTCTTAGCTGTAGTGGTTGATATCTTGGGACTGGAGATGCTCGTCTTTTTCCTTCTCCCTTCGGCGGGGACTTTTTGAGCGGAATTGCAGGAGACAACAGGAGGTGCCTCATCTTCTGAGCTCGGGTACTGCAGCCTTTGGAAGACGGACGGCCGATCTTCCGTCACGGCCGTGTTGTTGCAGCAGCAATTGACGATGATTTGGGTGAAGCGATATCCAAGCGAGGACTCTTTGCGCGCCGACGCTCCTTCTCTTTCCTTGCGTTTGTGGAGGCTCGCCTCCCGTAGGTCAGAGGAACCACTCTGTCTATTTGCCGCCGGGGGCTGGACTCGAGCGGTTGTATACAACTTCCCATCCGAGGCCCGTGTAATAGTCAACGGGACGCCCCGATAGTCAGAGGTTGGGACAGCTGACTGGGTCCGATGAGCTCGTGCTGCCCTAGACTTCCTCCTTTTAGCACTTGTGGGTGCGTAATAGGAGGAGTCCAAGTTGGGTACCACAGAGTCTAGCTTATCATCCAGAGAATCATCAGGGTCAGGACCGCATGAGAGACGGTCGAAGACTGATCGAGAGAAGCGTGAAACGGACGCTATGCGGCTAGAGTTGGGTATCGTGCAGGCTGTCTGCATGCGGTTATCTTCTGCCGTCGGACGAATTATTTTTGTGCGGCTAGGAGTCACGACCGTACAGGCTGGCCGCATGCGGTTGGCAATTGTGGCCGCATGGGTTTTCTGCAAGTGATTGACTCCCACAGCCGAATGAGTTTCGTTCATGTGGTTGGCAGCTGTAGCCGCATAAGCTATGCGGCTGACAGATATGGCCGCATGAGTTTTCTTCATACGGCTGGAGGATGTAGCCGTATGAGCTTTCTCCCTGCGGCTGAAGCATGTAGCCGCATGAGCTTTCTCCCTGCGGCTGAAAACCTTATGCGGCTCGGATCTCATAGATTTCATCTTTGCCCCTGTAAGTCCAGCATCATAGTATTTTCTTCTGCCGGACTTGGGGACAGCAGAGTTGTCTACGGTCTGAAGTGGGGCCGCAGGGGAATCTTGCTCGCCGTCTTGAACAACAGAGGGTGTCTCTGCGAGAGCTTCAGCAGGAACGAAGGATCGGGGTCTCCACTCCTTGCGGGCCTTCTTCGTATGGGCTCGCTTCTGGACCGGGCCATTGCTTTTGTCGGAGAGCATCTCTTCGAACGTCTGTTGGTCGAACCGGGCGACCATCTTTTGTTGAGTGGAGCCAAGCTTGGCTGCATCCGATTGCGTCACCAACTCCTCAGCCGTGGAGAAGTTAGTCCCCAGCAGAGTCGCCATCGTGTTTGCCATGAAATATAAAAGAACAAAACAATTATCGGAGGACCGAACTTTTACTTCACGTTACAAACTCGCTTGTACAAAGAAAGCCTAGGGACGAAAACCTAGGTACAGCAGTCTAAGTACAATTGTTTATTTTAGATTCTGGGGGGTGACGATAGAGGCTCGGGAAGGCGACGGCAGTCCTGCCTTACTCCTTGGACGATCGGTATGCAGCCTTGGCTCTTTGTGAAAAGATGGTTGGCGTTGACGAAGAAATGCTCTTCTTACTCCTCTGTTGCTCTTCTGGCTTCTCTCTCTCTCTGCGTATTCTTTTCTCTGACTATTGGGGAGTCTCTCTGTATATACGTATTTTTCTCTCTAAAATTGTATATCTTACAAGGGAATGGCACCTTGCTATTTATAATAATGGGATGTGATCATTAGGGTTACCAATGATTAGCTCTTGGAGATGGCGGCGGCTTGGGGCTTAATCAATCTGGACCATTCGCTTTAAGCGTGAAGGATCTGGGCCATAAATGAGGATAGTATCGAATCCTGTGAATGATTAATACTGATTGCTTTAAATCTTCATGATTGGTTGTGTTAAGCTCGGATCTCTCGCCACGTGTCCCATTGGCTTGATCACGAGTGATATGCCATGATCTCATTAATTGTGAGGATAACGTTAAATATGATTATTAGGATTTGGTAAATCTCTGATTGATTTAAAACCACGCGTCCCATAATCACCCTGCTACCAGCTGTCAAGTCATGGAGGCAACTGAATCTCTGCCACGTGTCTTAATGGTGGACTCTGCCAGAGCCGCATGATATCCATGAACCGCATGAGACAGCATCTCAGTGAGCCGCATAGGTATAGTACTTGCGAGCCGCATGGGATGGCTTCTTGGTGAGCCGCATGAAGATGATTCTTGCCAGCCGCATGACGCTGTTCTTCAATTGAGCCGCATGGGAATAGCCACGTGGCAATCTTGGATTGTGTCAGAGATTTTCTCCTGTTCCCGCAGAGCCTGTCATTATGATAGGACCATCATGGCACTTTATGCCAAAGCCGTCAGCTGTCAAATCAGAGCATTAAATAAGGCCATTACTTGATGACCAGCTGTGTGAAGGGATCCCACGGGGACACGTGGTGTTGATCGAGCCGCATCTCTCTGTTGGTCGTTTGTGAGCCGCATATACTTCCGAGCCGTATGAGGCTGGGAGACTCTTTGAGCCGCATGGGACTGTCCCTATATAAGTCGCATGGATTCTCCTGCTCCGAGCCGCATGAGACTGAGAGTCTCTCTGAACCGCATGGGACTGCCCCTGTATGAGTCGCATAGAGTTTACTCGAGTTGCCTATGTGTTTGAGCCGCATGTCCACGTTGGTGACTTTTGAGCCGCATGATACTCTTGAGCCGCATGAAGCTCGTCTGATTTTGAGCCGCATGAAGCTTCCTGGGTTCTGTGCCGCATGAAGAATGTCTCATGACTGAGCCGCATGAAGGACATCTCATGACCGAGCCGCATAAAGGACGTCTCATGACCGAGCCGCATGAGGAATGTCTCATGACCGAGCCGCATGAAGGACGTCTTATGACTCGCATGAGGAATGTCTCGATCTGCCCGTGCACTCGCTTTGTGGGCCCGGGTATCCCGAACACATGAGTGCGTAGGTATCATGTTTGCTCCCTGATGTGGGGGCTAATAGAAACACTTGCCCTCGATCTTTGTTGGGAGACTCTTGAGAACCACTCTGTCCGTTTACTGCAGGGGGCTGGACACAGGCGGCTCTGTACAACTTTTCATCAGAGGCCCGCTTAGCGGGACGCTCTTGATGGTCAGAGGTTGGGACAGCTGACTGAGCCCGATGAGCCCGAGCTGCCCTAGACTTCTTCTACTTAGCACCCGAAGGTGCGTAATAGGAAGAGTCCAAGTTTGGAAGGAGGGAAGATAAGTTGGTGCCCTTTTCAAAGGAGGTAAGGGGCTCTATTTATAGAATGGAGTGAGCCCTTTCTTCTTCTCCTTTCCGATGTGGGACTAAAAGCAATATTTTCCATGCTTCTACAGCTACCGCCTTGCGGCCTTTCCTGACTTAGACTCAAGACAACTCACATCCAAACTATGCAACTTATATGCCGACAACATAAGACTCGATGCCACATCTCATACCGAAGCACGTTGCCTACGTTACAACCAAATCTTAGGCCCAATATTTTGTGTTCCAACTTACTCACACGTCCAACTCGACTTCCTTGATACTACACTCAATACTCGACTCAATCCAAAGGCATTTATGCGGATCGCCGCTCATGCCGACTCATCTATATGAACTAGTCACTAGCGCCCAGCACTATAATGGACTTGGCCCAGGGGGATTTGGTCCGCCCTTCTACGGGTAGCTAGCCCCGGAAGCGTCGAATCTTCCATACGGTTATCCACCATCCTTCTTTGAGCCAACTTGCTTCCCCCAGGCCGATATGATCCCGGCGCCCCGACGATCACTCGAGAAGACTTCTACCTTGTACAAGTTGTCCAATGACCATGCAAGACTCGACTTGAACTGACATCTCACACAGTCAATCTACTTCTAGTTTTACCATCTCTTTCAGGGATAAGTTCAACACTTCTCACATCTGAGGCCTTGCCTCGGCGACCCACTCGCGAGCATTCTTCTTTCTTGCCCTATCGTTTCACTCAACTCAAGAACAACTATTGAAACACTTTCCAAAACTCAGTGAATCAACCGTGGCCCGTGCCTTAGACAGACCTTGTTCTCTAGGCGACGCTGACACTCAAGTCATATACTTTATACGACGAGCCTTGTTCTCAAGGAACTACGCGACTTGACAACCGCAGATAGAGCGGGACAGTGCTAGAACTGGCTTAGACCGACCGGCATAACTTTGCCTAACTTATTTGTGCAATGACTTTACGAGCAAAGGCTACGCCAAGCTTTGTATCGAGGGAAAGTGCCGTGCACGCGATCGACTTGAACGACCAAGTTCTTGGGTGCCTAGACATAAGGCAACAGCCGTGCAAGACGACTTAACTCATGGGACGTGCGAAGGCTATACCAAGCCTTGGACGACGGGACCGTGCATGCATGTTCAAGCATTCACGCGGGCGACGCTTATGACTTAGGCTAACTCGAGTGTTGGGACAAAACGACGGGACCGTGCATGCTTTATCAAGCATTCACGCAGGCGACGCCTATGACTTAGGCTCATTCGAGTGTCAGGGCAACTTAGCAACTTAGGCCAACTTTCTTCTCCCAAGCCACGCGACGAAGGATCGAGTGTCATTTGAAAGCACGCTGAGCCGACTTCTAAGCAGACCGTGGGACCATTTTCCATGTTCTAGGACATTCCGACGGGTCGGGATTATTCCCTTAGCTATGTGGATGCGTCTCTTTTATTAACAAGCCTAACTTGTGCAATTTGAAAACATGTGAGTTATTAAGTGAAGGCTAAGATGAGGCGAGTTCACCGAAACTACCCCACCTGAGCGAGGAGTCGCCTCGACCGAGCGAGTCTTCGAGCAGCCGTTCCAAGGCTAAGACCGAACGTCGTCGGCGTTTCGATTCCTTCGATTGACTTTGCGGGACAGGGCACTACAGCATGAACCCGATTTTCCTTGGCCGCATGAACCCGATTTTCCTTGGCCGCATGAACCCGATTTCCCTTGGCTACATGAATCCGATTTCCCGAGCCGCATGAGCCCGATCTCCCTGAGCCGCATGAGCCTGCTCCCCCTCCCGAGCTGCATGAGTCCGTCCTGCTTAGCCGCATGGCTCTTCCCATAGCCGTGCACTCCTTTTACCATGTTGAGCTGTTACATTTATGCTTGTGTCTCATGACCCTCTGTATAACTTGGGTCCCTTGATAATATGTTTGTACCATGTAAATTCTGTACATGTTTCCTGAACACGATAGTGACCCGTAGTGGTGCACTCCTGACAAGTAACATGACATGATAGTGGCCCGTCGTGGCGCACTCTTGATAAGTAAACCTGATATGATATACCTCGATATATTGTTGTGACGGCTAACTTGACATGACAAGAATGAATGGCCTGGACACCGTGGGCGACAGTGATTGTATAAATGAACCAGTATTGTCTTGCATCATGACTAGGACAAGGACCCCTGAGTACCACGGTCAGGGGTACCTACTGAAATTGACTAAGGTTAATAACTAGAATAATCTAGTAGTCATGAAGAGATTTCTCAGCTATAGGCAATCCCGTTATCTGGGCGCGCAAGAGGACTTGTAGCCTGCCGACGAGTAGGGCACATTTCCAGCACACTGTCATGTGTTGCACCCTTCATGAACGGATATTCGACTTGGATAACCTGGATGGTCTGTAGGGCTTGTGGCTGTTGGAATATCTCATTGTATCTTGCTAGTAACTAGGCCTGTGATAACCCTAGTTAGTTAAAGTATCAAGCCGTACTTATTGCTTGGCCGTGATTGATTGGATGGAGTCTAAACCAGTCTAGTCTTATCCTGATCCTGTACAAGATTGTAACATGACCTGATTGCTTGTGCTTTACTTTATCAATAAATGGTGGAAAACCAAGTTCCGTTCAGACGAAGGATTACAACCCCGGTCCTTGTTTGGTTTAAGGATTGTAACTTGGTTATCTGAATAGTTCTATGGTTATCTTATCGTATAACATCCTAATTTTCCATATATCGAGACCTTTATTATATGTTATTATGTTTTATGCTAATTGCTGGTTTTAGTTCTTAAGTGAAGCCTCCTTTGTGGCACCTGCTCTTTTTGGGGTCTGACCCAGTTGGTTTTGTATGACCAGATACCGGAGCAGCTCCAGAGGATCTACCGACCTTCCAGCCAGATGGTGACCACCAGGCGTAACCAAGGCAACGAGTGGGTTTCCCTTTTGTTCTCCCACTTTATTGTAAAATTATTCTTTTGAGACGTTTAGCCGACGAGCATGTGTTAGCTCGATTGCACCTTACTTATTGTCTGCCTACGGGCTGTAACATGATTGGCAAATCCTAGGGTTGATTATGTATGACTGAAACTCTTGCTAGTCTTCACATTTTGTAACGACTAGCTTCATGATCATCCAAATATGTAATGTATGGGATGCCTTACTATTGTATATTTGATGCTCTGACATCTTGTAACTGTTATTACTTGCTTGAGATTGAGACAATAGGCTTGTTCATGACCATAAGAGGCTGATGACTTGTAGTTAAACCCTCATGTATCTAGACAGCCGTGACCGTATAGCGAGGTAGGTTATACTTTAATATACGTAGCTGGCTATGTTCGCCCCCGCTCTCCAGTATTCTTGTTATGGGACGTTACATGGTTTAAGTGGTGGCCCATGCAGGTGTTTGCAAAAACAAAAGTTGATCTTTATTTCAACGAACTTTGTAAAAAAGATTACAAGAATTCTGGAAAAGTACAACTATAGGAATCCGATCAGAAGACGATCGCTTTATCTCTTGGACGATGTGAACTTTGAAGACGGTAGCATTTGAAGTTGAAGGCAAAAGCCTCTGAAGAATACAACAGCACTTTGGCAAGAACTTCTGAACTCTCTGATCTCTGTATGTGTGTATGTGATCCCCCCTAGGAAGGACTTGAAACTCTATTTATAGAGTTTTGGAAATAACTACTTTGTAGTTATTCTGGACTGCGCAAGTTGGATTGCGCTACATTGGACTGCGCACACGTCAGATTGTGCTGGCAGTTATTTGATCGTGGCCAACTGTCTTGGACACATGGCATTATTTGATTGAAATGCACATGATCGTGCACAGACGGTTACCACGTAATGAGTCATTGATGGCATGAAGGCCACGTGTACTTTGTCAGTTGATAGAGTACGCCACCTGAATTGTGCTGGCTTCGGATTACGCTAGGATGGACGACGCTGGGCTGGATTGCGCTGCAGACAGATTGCGCTGCATGTACAGCTGTCCTCGAGCACTATGCTGCACAATAAACGAACAGTTTCCTCGTTCTCCGTGCTGTCAGCTGTCAGAAGATCTGATTCTCTGTCAGGTAATGATGACAGGGCCACGTCAGCATGCGCACTTGGATGAGTGTGCAGTTCAGCCTGTGCAATCGAATGGCTGTGCAATCTGTCTTCTGTGCAGTTCACTTGAAGGATGTATAATTTGATTTTGATGACTTTGTTGATGGGTGCAACTTAATTTTTTAGGACCTACAGCAGGTCTTGTGAATCAAGATATGTGAGGGTTTACCGAATAGATGTCTCAATCAGCACTCGCCCTTGATCTCTGCTCGTATCCTCTGAATCCCTGAATTCTTGACCTGATCACATGCTTGTATCTTTGATCTATCCTGGTCCTTCCTTATTGTTTTCCATGCCGTCTTCTTCAGCGGCTTTGTTCCTGGTCCTACCGATCGGCAAGACGGAGTACCTCCCGTGGACCCGCAGCAACCTGGAGATCAAGCTCAGCATTCAGGAGTAGCCTCCAGAGTCATGCCTACTGGGGGTCAAGAGCCACCAGTTCAGCCAGTCCAGCTTGCAGAGCCTGATGACGGCACCTTGGTGGGTCTCATCAGGACATTGTTAGCATCTCAAGATCGTCGGGGCGATGCATTGCACCAGGCGGTACAAGATGCTTTGAACAGAGGCGGTCATCAAGGGAACCAGGCAGCCAACAACTTCAAGCGTTTTAACCCTCCCTTCTTCGATGGTAGCGAAGATGCAATTGCCGCAGATGCTTGGCTGCGGGATACAAAAATGATTCTAGAAGCGGCGAATACGCCCGAGAATGAAAAGGTGGCGGTAGTATGCCTACAGCTATTAGATCTTGCCCGCAGCTGGTGGACGGTGCATGCCGTTGGATTGGTGGCATCGATTGCATAGACAGTATTTTATGAGAGATTCTAGACCAAGTACTTCGATGCTGTAGCTCGGTACGATCTACAGACGAGGTTCATCAATCTGAAGCAGATGGACAGGACGGTCGACGGATATGTGGCCGAGTTTTCGAGACTTAGTCGGTTTGCTTCCACCTTGGTAGCGATCGAGTTCGACAGGGCCCAGCGGTTCCAGCAGGAACTGCACCTGGAGATTTTATTGACAGTGGAGCAGTTTGAGCATCAGACTTTTGATGCGGTATTAAGAGCAGCCAGGAGGCACGAGTATACCTCCCGGAGGATTGAGGACAGGACCGGAGGTCGGAAGCGGTCTCACGGCCAGATGAATCAGTCTTCAGCACCAGCCCCGGCAGTCAGGGCTTTGACAATTGGAACCCCGAGGCTGGCGGCCTCAGTGACGTCAGTTCAACATTTAACCCCGGCGAACCCTCAGCAGCAGAAGCAGTCTTCCACAATGGGTTGCACTCATTGTGGAAAGCCAGGACATGTGGTGGCAGAATGTCGCATAGCACAGGGATTGTGCTTGGCTTGTGGAGCACCGGACCACTGGGTTAGGAACTGCCCGAACAGGGGGAGTTTCTCTTCTTCAACCTTTTCTAGTCCTTCGGTGAGAGGACCAGCTCCGGTACCAGTCCAGCAGCAGCAACAGTTTCCGAGTCCTTTGCCGCCTCAGTCCCAAGCATTTCAGCAGCAGAACCCCAGCAGTATACCCAAGCCCAAGCCCAAGCCCTGATTCAGAGAAGACAGAGAGGTTTTCAGCAGAGGGGACCAGCACCCAGAGGACATGGTCAGGTGATGGCGATGACCGTAGAAGAAGGATTGGTACCAGGCAAGGTAGTGGCAGGTACTATTCTCGTCAACTCCTTCCCAGCATCAGCGTTATTTGATTTTGGTACATCGCATTCATTCATGTCTGCACGATTCGCGACACGGATAGGACTGGAGCCCGAGTCATTATCAGTAAGACTCAATATACTTACTGGTAATAGTCTTGTGGGAGTAGATAGAGTGTTTTCTCGTGTCGGATCGTAGTTAGCGGTAGAGAGTTCCCCGCTAGATTGATAGAGTTCCCGATGGCCGATTATGATGTGGTCTTAGGGATGGATTGGTTAAGGGACCAGTATGCTAGGATAGACTGCCATGTTGGCAGGGTTATTTTTAGCATTCCAGGCGAGCCAGAGTTTTCTTTTTCCTGAGGCAAAGTTGAACTTTTTCCTCCAGTATTGCGGATGGCAGTAGCAGCAGTACAGTTACCCCGGATAGTCGAGGAATTTCCAGATGTTTTTCTAGAAGAGCTTCCAGGAATGCTGCCAGAGCAAGAAATCGAGTTTACTATCGACTTGATCCCAGGGACAGCCCCAGTGTCGGAGAGAGTCTACAGGATGGCGCCATCAGAGTTAGAGATATTGTACAAGATGATTGAAGAACTCAGGACCAAGGGATTCATTCGAGCAAGTGGATCACCTTGGGGAGCCCCGATGCTTCTTGTGAAAAAAAAGGATGGTACGTCCAGATTATGTGTTGATTATCGTACCTTGAACTCAGTGACAATCAAGAACAGATACCCTCTTCCGAGGATAGATGACTTGTTTGATCAACTCAAGGAGGCAGCAGTATTCTCAAAGATTGACTTGCGGTCAAGATACCATCAGATCAGAGTCAGAGAGCAAGACATCCCGAAGACAGCTTTTAGATCTAGATATGGACATTGGAAGTTCTTTGTTATGCCATTTGGAACAACCAATACGTCGGCTGTATTCATGGACCTCATGAATCGTATCTTCATGCCTTACTTGGATCAGTTCATGATTGTATTCATAGACGACATCCTGGTCTACAACAAGAGTAAGGCGGAGCATGAGCAGCATCTCAGAGTTGTCCTCCAGATTCTCAGAGAGCACCAGTTATACGCGAAGTTTAGTAAATACGAATTCTGGCTTGATCGCATTTCGTACTTGGGTCATATTATTACCAGAGGAGGAGTAGAGGTGGATCCCCAGAAGATATAGCCATTGAGACATGGCCAGTACCCAGCACAGTTACGGAAGTTTGTAGTTTTCTTAGCTTGGCCGGCTATTACCGGCGATTTGTTTCAGACTTTGCTCGAATTTTAGCGCCATTGACCCAGTTGACCTGCAAGGATGCGCAGTTTGCCTGGACGACAGAGTGTCAGGAATCTTTTGAGAAGTTGAAGCGAGGCTTGATGACGGCTTCCATTCTTAAGCTTTCGGATGGGACCGAAGGATTTTAGTATATTGTGATGCTTTAGGCAGAGGTTTAGGATGTGTTTTGATGCAACATGGGAAGGTAATAGCTTATGCATCACGTCAACTTCGTGATCATGAGAGGAATTATCTAACCCGTGACTTGGAGCTGGCAGCAGTAGTGTTTGCACTTAAGTTGTGAAGATACTACTTGTATGGAGATAGGGTGGAGATTTTCACCGACCACACGAGCCTGAAGTTTGTATTTACCCAGAAGGATCTTAATATGCGTTAGAGGAGGAAGCTAGAGCTACTTGTGGATTATGATGTCAACCTACAGTATCATCCTGGGAAGGCCAACGTAGTAGCAGATGCGCTGAGCAGGAGAGCCGGAGTTTACTTCCCCACAACGCAACCAGAGTTATTAGCAGATCTTCAGAAGATGGGTATAGAAGTTGTCCTCCCTACCAATGTGGCATTGATGGCCAGCATGCAAGTTCAGTCCACTATAGTCGAGAGGATCCGGATGGCGCAGTCAACAGATTCCAAGCTTTAGCGACTCAGAGCAAAGTGTGAGGCAGGACGAAGTCCAGAGTTATGTATCCATAAGGACGGTGCACTTCGACATGGAAGGCGTCTTTGTGTACCCAGTGGAGATATCAGACAGAAGATCATGGCAGAAGCTCACAGTTCTCAGTATTCCATTCATCCCGGTGGTACGAAGATGTACCGTGATATCCGTCAGCACTTTTGGTGGAATGGCATGAAGAGGGAGATAGCCCGGTTTGTCTCTCGGTGTTTAGTTTGCCAACAAGTTAAAGCTGAACATCAGAGGCCAGCTGGACTTCTTCAGCCCTTGTCAATTTTAAAGTGGAAGTGGGAGCATATAGCCATGGATTTCGTGACTGGATTACCTAGATCCCCAGCTGGAAGAGATGCTATTTGGATTATTATAGACAGGCTTACGAAGGTGGCTCACTTTCTTCCGTTCAGAGTTGGTCAGTCGACGGCTCAGCTAGCAGAAATGTACCTCAGGCAGATTGCCAGATTTTACGGTGTACCAGTCAGTATCATCTCGGACAGAGATTCAAGATTTACGTCGCACTTTTGGCGCAGTCTGCAAGAGAGTTTGGGGACTCACCTCCAGTTCAGCTCAGCTTATCATCCGCAGACAGATGGTCAGTCAGAGCGTACCATACGAACCTTGGAAGATATGTTGAGATCTTGTACGCTCGACTTCGGTGGTTCATGGAAAGATTACCTGCACCTGGTGGAGTTCTCGTACAACAACAGTTTCCAAGCCAGTATCCAGATGGCACCGTTCGAGGCACTGTATGGTAGGAAGTGCAGATCTTCGCTAGCATGGGACGATGTTGGAGAGAGGTAAATGCTCGATCTGGAAATGATTACTCAGGCAGTTGAGGTGGTCAAAAGAGTCAGGGATCATCTTCGAGTTGCACAAGATCGCCAGCTTCATTGGGCCGATTCATATCGGCGTCCCCTTGAATTTTATATCGGCGACCATGTATTCCTTAGGATCTCGCCTAACCGTGGCGTCATTCATTTTGGCGTACGGAGAAAGCTCAGTCCTAGGTATATAGGGCCGTTTGATATTCTGGAGCGAGTAGGAGATGTGTCCTACCGTCTCGCTCTTTTGCCGTCATTGCGTGAGGTGCATGATGTCTTCAATGTATCCCAATTGTGACGGTATATCCCGGATCTGAGTCATGTCCTTGATCATTCGAAATTGGTTGTTGGTACCAACCTTTCGTATGAGGAGAGACCCGTATCCATATTGGACCGGAGAGAGAAGATACTCAAGAATAAGACTATTAGTTTAGTCCGTGTTGCTTGGGGTCATCACTCTCTAGGTGAGTCAACGTAGGAACGTGAGGATGATATCCAATCACGATATCCCGACCTGTTTGACTCGTAAGGTATAATGTCATTCTTATGCCTTATACCCTCAGCTTCCTTGCTTGCATGAATGATTGCTTGATTGATTGTCTAGTTCTAACTTGCTTGTGATTAATATAGCTTGTCTTTGCCTCTCTAGCCTCTTAATTAAATTCCCAGGATGGAATTTTTTTAAGGTGGGTAGAGTTGTAATGCACGTGGTTCATATTACGTATTTTGGTATACGTGTACGTATTTTGACTCATGTTGTATGTCTCATTGCATGGTTTATTTTAGCATTTCATTGCTTGGTTCGGCTTGGTTCGATTTTCTCTTTGCATGTGAACCAACCCTACCTACCTCCACTACTAACCCTATTTATATCCTACCTACTTTTCTCTCTCCTCATAACTCAGCATTTACTCCTCCTTCTTCTTCTTCCTCCCTGGCATAGAGCTCCACCTACCCCCTCTCCCACTGGCAAGTGCAACTTGCTTCATGGAGGAACTCAAGTTTTATTGCCTCATTTTCTTCCTCACGAGATTCTACGACACTTTAGTACTTAACCTTTTTAATTTCCATGGCTCATTTCTTGTCGATCTAAGCTTGTTGCATTTTTGGATTTTTGGGGTTTTGATCTATTAAACCTTGTTGTTCTCAAGTTTTGATGGTTCCATGTTGTAGAGAATTTTATTCTGCCCTATTTTGACCTATGGAAGTCCGAATTCTGACCTTAGATGAAGGATTTGTGGAGCTTGGAAGCTACGGTTCCATGGTTCTTCTTCTCGGAACAAGTGGAGAAGAAGAACAGTGAACTTAGCCGCATGAACTTAGCCGCATGGCCTTCACTCGCATGACCCAAAGTTGACTCCAGCCGTATGAGCCTATTTCCCCTAATACCGCATAAGCCCTTGCCGCATGAACCCCTTGCCGCATGAACCCAGTTCCTTGGCCGCATGAGCCCGTGTTTCCAGAGCCGCATGAACTTGAATCCCCTTAACCGCATAGCTACCTCTTGACAGTTAGCCGTATGAGCTTGAATCCTCTCAGCCGTATGAGCTTTTCCCCCACTGCCGCATATGCCCAAACTCCTTTAGCCGCACGACCATCATTTGGCCCTGCCGCATAAGCCTGCTGTCTTTAACCGCATGCGCCCTTTCCTCCAGCCGCATGAACCCAATTTCCCTTGGCCGCATGAACCCAATTTCCCTTGGCCGTATGAACCCGATTTCCCAAGCCGCATGAGCCCGATCTCCCTGAGCCGCATGAGCCTGCTCCCCCTTCCGAGCCGCATGAGTCCGTCATGCTTAGCCGCATGGCTCTTTTCATAGCCGTGCACTCCTTTTACCATGTTGAGCTGTTACATTTATGCTTGTGTCTCATGACCCTCTGTATAACTTGGGTCCCTTGACAATATGCTTGTACCATATAAATTCTGCACATGTTCCCTGAACACGATAGTGACCCGTAGTGGTGCTCTCATAACAAGTAACATGATATGATAGTGGTCCGTCGTGGCGCACTCTTGATAAGTAAACCTGACATGATATACCTCGATATGCTTTTGCGACGGCTAACTTGACATGACAAGAATGAATGGCCTGGACACCGTGGGCGACTGCGCTTGTATAAATGAACCAGTATTGTCTTGCATCATGACTAGGACAGGGACCCCTGAGTACCACGGTCAGGGGTACCTACTGAAATTGACTAAGGCTAATAACTAGAATAATCCAGTAGTCATGAAAAGATTTTCCAGCTACAGGCAATTCCGTTATCTGGGCGCGCAAGAGGACTTGTAGCCTGCCGACAAGTAGGGCACATTTCCAGCACACTGTCATGTGTTGCATCCTTCATGAACGGATATTCGATCTGGATAACCTGGATGGTCTGCAGGCTTGTGGCTGTTGGAATATCTTATTGCATCTTGCTAGTAACTAGGCCTGTGATAACCCTAGTTAGTTAAAGTATCAAGCCGTACTTATTGCTTGGCCGTGATTGATTGGATGGAGTCTAAACCAGTCTAGTCTTGTCCTGATCCTGTACAAGATTGTAACATGACCTGATTGCTTGTGTTTTACTTTATCGATAAATGGTGGGAAGCTAAGTTTCGTTCAGACGAAGGGTTACAACCCAGGTCCTTGTTTGGTTTAAGGATTGTAACTTGGTTATTTGAATAGTTCTATGGTTATCTTATCGTATATCATCATGATTTTCCATATCTCCAGACCTTTATTATATGTTATTATGTTTTATGCTAATTGCTGGTTTTAGTTCTTAAGTGAAGCCTCCTTTGTGGTACTTGCTCTTTCTGGGGTCTGACCCTGCTAGTTTTGTATGGCCAGATACCGGAGCAGCTCCAGAGGATCTACCGACCTTCCAGCTAGATGGTGACCACCAGGCGTAACCAAGGCAACGAGTGGGTTTCCCTTTTGTTCTCACACTTTATTGTAAAATTATTCTTTTGAGACGTTTAGCCGACGAGCACGTGTTAGCTCGATTGCACCTTACTTATTGTCTGCCTACGGGCTGTAACATGATTGGCAAATCCTAGGGTTAATCATGTATGACTGAAACTCTTGCTAGTCTTCACATTTTATAACGACTAGCTTCATGATCATCCAAATATGTAATGTATGGGACGCCTTACTATTGTATATTTGATGCTCTGACATCTTGTAACTGTTATTACTTGCTTGAGATTGAGACAATAGGCTTGTTCATGACCATAAGAGACTGGTGGCTTGTAGTTAAACCCTCACGTATCTAGACAACCATGATCGTATAGCAAGGTGGGTTGCACTTCAATATACGTAGCTGATTATGTTCGCCCCCGCTCTCCAGTATTCTGGTTGTGGGGCGTTACAAGTTCCCAAGCCGGCCGCATGTTGTAGCTATTACTCACACACTTAGACATTCTTGATTCTTGTACATGCCATGATCAGTTTTACTTATCTTGTTCTAGTTCTAGATTTACAACTTACCTTGCCATGATACTCACATGTATATTTCATTGTTCCTTGTATATACTCTCTATTTATAGTCTTGTAGCTTTTGTCATATCTTGTGAACTTGTCATGACCCGGTCCCAAATTGTTGGGTCAAATCGAATCATGCCCAGCCTACACCGTTGTGAGACGGCGGCAGTAAGCTGTATCCAAATGCAGGTAATCACAACAACACAATATATTTGTCACAACTTCTAAAATTACGAATATTAAAAACTTGTCCAACAAAAGATTCATCTGATACATCTGATAAAATAAAACTGTCTTTTTATTTAAACATCAAAACTAAAAGGAAAATCATCATCTAGAAAGTTGGCTCTTCAGCCCCGAGATCAACATCGTCCGATTGGGACTCTGGCAGCACAGCAGGGTAGAGCTCAGGGTCGTAATAGCTATTAATCAATAGCTCTGCATCATCAATGGAACCTATTGGGGGTGGGGAATTCAGTCAGGAAAGGAGCAAAGTACAATTATGAAAATCTAACAATTCAACTAATAATTAGAAATTTACAATTTTAAACAGTTTGAAATACTTGAACAATATTTTCCAGCAATTTTTCACAATTTAAAATAATGTGATTTGAGTATGTAATGCTTATGACCGACTTGGGTTGTACAATAGTATCCTAGTGATACGATACGGCTTATCCCCATGTGAAAAGGAGTAAGCTCGCACAATTATGCAATATGAAGGTATTGGTCGTAGAACACTACACTACTCCCCCAATCCCACAATCAATAACAATCAATACTCTAGGAGAGAGTTCCGTGTAGCAATGTGGTTTAATCTTGCAATATTACAATTATTAACTAAATTGAAAAATAAACATAACTGTACTTGCCTTGGTTTGAATGACTGGATCGGAAAGTTGGTACCGAGGAGGAAATCAAATACGTCCTCGAAATCCTACAGTTGAGAACCTTGTCTTAGATATTTGAACCATGTTTAGGTGTTCTAGTTATAATCTCTAAAATTTGATCCTAGTCAAGTTTTATGTTGTTACAGTCATAACACGTTTATCGATGCGATTCAAAGTCATTAATTTAACGAAATAAAAGTCAAGTTAACATTTTATTGGGAAAATTCGCATTTTCCAACTATTTGGCAAAACTTTGTATTTTGTAATATATATATATATATATATATATATATATATATATATATATATATATATATATATATATATATATATATATATATATATATAAATTATATTTTTCTTTTAATGAGAAAACATAAAATTGTCTAAGTTACAAACTTGAAATCTTATTATTTTATTTAATGTGAGAAAACTCTTATTAATTTTCTATATTAAAATAAATATTCATTTTATTATTAACGCGTTTAAAAACCAACAATCCCGAAAAGAAAAGGAAAAATCTATACTACACACTACAAGGTCCACAGAAAAGAAATAGAAAAACTTGGGCTTATGCCCTTACAATTTTTTTACATAAATTAATTTAGGAATTTTTTGCTGGTGAGTTCTGAATGCCGGGAAGCGGTCCATTCAGCAGGCCGAGGCACTGCACCCAAAATACCAAGAGCAGTAATATGTTCTAAAAGAAATTATAATAAAATATATTTTATGAAAAGAGGTCTCAGACTTGGTCCAAAATATCATGTTACACTCTAGCTTATGTTTCAATGTCCGGAACGGCCGGTTTCGTTTGCATTTAGCTATGATCTACAAACCGATATGGTCATTGCCCGAAAATAATAAAAAACCATATTTAAATCAACACTTCAAGTCGTAAATTCGTTTTGCAAAAGCCGGTATTTGGAAATAATTTTTATTCAAAACTTTAATATATTTCCCAAAAATTTAGGCAGCACCTCCTCTATAATTGGGACAACCCAATCCTGGGAAAATGCCAACCAACACAAATACAATCCCAACCCAGAGATTATAAACCATAAAATATAACCAAAAGCTTCAGAACGTATCCGAAACAAAATTCGGAAAACCCGAATTGAAATTCGAAAAACCACAGAACCAAATACTATGAAGAAAATGGTCACAGAACCATATACTAGGTAATCCAAATTAATGGTTTAATTCCGAGAAACCACAGAAGCATATTTCGGAAAAATTCGAACTCGAAAATTCTGAGAACCATAGAACCACAAAACGAAAACTACAGAAATCATTCCGAAACGGAGTTCGGAAAATCCGAAACCTCGAATCGATCCGATTCCCTTAGCGGGATCGGGGACCATGTCATCATCGACACCAATGGGAGGGACACAGGGACACGAAAAATACCTGGGGTGCTCGGCTAGAGCTCTCAGATGAATAAAGAAGGAAAATTATTCGTGCGGACAGCGGAAAACTCGGGACAGCGCTCAGATCCGGTCGCAGGAAGCAGACAGCGGCTCGAAACCGGAGAGGAGCGCAAAAAGGGGACGGGGCACGCGGCAGGTCGGCGGGAGGCCGGCGGTCGGAAACGGCCTGGGCCGCGAAGAGGAACGGCGGCGGAAGCCGCTCGGGTTGGCCGAAAGGGGCGCTGGCCGGTGGCCGGCGGTTCTGGAAGCGGGCGGAGGAGTCGCGGACTCGCCGGAGGGCGCGGTCGACGTCGGAGCTCGGGATTCACCGAGGGGCGCGGCCAGGGAAGCTCGGTTAGGGCTTGGAGGTTGGGAGAGTTTGGAAAATTTTTGAGAATGGAGGATAGAGGATGGGGATGAGGGGTTAATATAGGAATGATTTTTGGGGGTTTCGGGAATATGAAAGGAGGAATCGGGGTGGCGGTTTCGGAAGGGGCTCGGCCGAGTGAGCGTTTGGGAAGGATAGGTTTCCACTTGCTGGTGGTTTAGGGAAAAAGAGAGAGAGAGTTTAAGAGTTGTATAAAGAAAATAAATTTCTTTTTTTTTCTTTTTTTATTTATAATAAGAATAGGATTTATGCTTATAATTAAATACTAAGGAACTTAAGGGTTTATTTCGGAAGAACCGAAATTAGGTTCGAGATGGGTTCGGGACGGGTCAGGTCCAACACTAAAAATTTCATGAATAATATTTTTTCTAAAAATACTATTTTTCCTAAATTAAAAATTAATAATGATTTATAATAATAATTAGCTAATTAAATTATTTAATTAATTAACTGAAATTTTACGGGTTTCACAGAACTGTTGTTAGTTGATGTGCTCATTCCAATCCTGACTGGATGCGTTGACAAATATTAGAATTGTTATGCCCCACATTATTGGACTACAGGATGATGCTAGCTGAGGCAGATCTCGTTACCCTTCACCGTGAGTTGTCTCCCTTGAGTTATAGGCCTGGTAGTTATTTAGTTTGTTTTTGTTTTCCTCTGTTTTATTCTTGTCTCATATGATCCTTGTAGAATCTAGTTGTTCTAGTGATATTGTTATTATTTTTTGTCTTATCTTCTATAGTTTTTGTGATGTGATATGAGTACCTTTATAGTTATGGATCTTTAGATGTTGTAGTTAGTATCGGGTACTTGACAGCACTCTACCGTCGATACTGCGGCGTAGGCTGGGCGTGGCCCACGTATTCGTACCCGTATATCTGGGTGCGGGTTGTGACAGGCTGCTACAGCAGAAGAAGCAGAATGGCTTCGGGAGCTCATGTATGATCTTCCAGTGGTTGTAACTCCCTAAATCAATTTTGTGAATTTTATTAAGAATTGTTATTTAAAAATTTTAAATATTTCTTCTCTCTTATTTTCTTTAATCAATTTTACTAATTTTTCCTGTTATAAGTTCCTTTAAATATAAGTAATTTGATAGTATTAAATTAAAACTTGATTTTGTGTTAATTTTATCATTACCATTTTATGGATTAGCTATGTTTTTGCTTAGTTACTATTCATAGTAGTAACTATTAATTTCAAATTCTCTATCAAGGCTTAAATCATAATATTGTTACTAATTAATTTTGTAACTATTCTGTTGGCTAATAAATTCTTTTGGGATTAACCATCAGTTAGTGAACTGACTAAATCAGTTATTAAAGCTACTGTGGTTAGTTATAGATTGGTTTTGAAACTGATTTTGAGTGAATTAATTCCTAAACTAATTTTTTGATTAATTAGCAGATTAACTAAAACTGTTTTTAAATCTGTTGGATATTTTGAATTTGAAATGTGTTTGAATATTCGGATTTGAAAAATATGTTGAAACAGTTTTATAGTTTGAAATCTGTTTAAAACTATTTGAATTATTGGAGGAAATATTTGGTTTTAGGAAGCTGTTTTGAAAATCTATTTAAATTGGAAAAAATGTTCAAATTTGAAATTGCAATTCTGTTACTAAACCTATTTTTTCAGCCCCAGATCTATTCTATTTTACTGTATTGCCACTGTACAAATTACCCCCAGATCTAAAATTATTTACAATCCTACCACTCTTGTTCCTGCACACACACACACATTTTATTATAAATAAGCACAGTCCCCAATGAATTCTGACACACACATCAGCCACGTCACATTTCCTCTCTCTCTATTTTCTCTCTCTCTCTCTATTTTCTCTCTTTTCCCTCTGGTCGACGACTGTCGTCCCTCGTAGCCCGCACCACTTCGTAGTCCGTGCCATCACCATCAGCGCTGAGCTGACCTTGGCTGCAGCGCCCAAGTGTTGGTCTCCGTGCCGCTCCTCGACTCGCGTGTGTCCCTTTAAGACACGCGCTGGCCCTTCGGTTCCAGAGTCGTCGCCGAGCCAGAGTTCGCCGCCGTCTTTCTCGTTGTCACCGCCATCGCCACCTCGTCATGAAGTTCGCCGGAGTCCATCCCGACTCGCCGTAGATGGAGACTCAGCGCTGTCGTGTCCAGATCGAACACGGACTCCTCTATTTCGAGAGCAGAACCTTGGGACTCGATTTGGTCACCGCCACGCTGTCAGGATCTGACGCCGTCGTCGTCTCATACCACCTCGTAGACCGCACAGACTGTAGCTCTTCGATCCTCCAGCCATCCCATCGGCTCTCATGTGGAGTCTTCGAGAGCCGATCCACCACCAGACTAGCCGAGCCACCACCGGAGGTCGAAGCTCGTCGTCAGTGCTCGGATTTCGCCGTCGTGCCATGGATCGACGTCCCCTCCAGGCCGATGAGCCCTTCTCGATCTGCTCGAACCCTCTTCTCTTTCACGTTTCTCTGTAATTTAGGGTTTTAATTGGGATTTAGGGTTTCGATGTTTGGGAAGAAGAAGAAGAAGGACCTAGGGTTAGGTTGCGGCCATGAAGGGGAATCATTAGGGTTAGGGTTCACGAAGTGGAATAGGGAGTTAGGGTTTGTAGCTGTGATTATTTGGGAACCTAGAGTTCAGATCTAGGGTTTTGGGGCTGTAAGCTGGGCTGAGGAGGAAGAAGCATGGGGTTTTGGTTTGGCTAACGGGAGGAAGAACATGGGACTAGGGTTTCGGGTTGGGAACACTGAAGAGGAAGAAGACGATGGGAGTGGGAGTGGGAGACTGGTGGGATTGAGCTCGGTTGGCTGGTGAGTGAAAATGAAGTTAAGGATGAGAGAAGCGGAGGAAGAAGGCGAAGTGGGGAGGGGGTTTGCTCGTTGCTGAGACAGGATTAAAGAAGAGTTTATAAGCGGCTGGAAGAAATGAGCAGGAGAGAGAAGGCAGAGCTTATATTGTTTAGGTTTTGTATAGAGCGTGGGCCGGGTCTCAATTTGAGTTAGAGACGGGCTGAATTTGGATTACATGTTAGTAAACGATTTTTGACAGCAGATGATTTCTTAGTAGCTAGGTTTGTAGAGTGTGGGCTGGGCCTAAGCAGGCCGGGTTGGGCTTAAGACTGGGCTGTTATATTTGATTTGAATTTTAAGTTTGGACAGTGGGTATGTGGGCTGAGTTCGTGGGCTAGGTGTTGGGTTGCATTATTAGTAATTGTAATTGTTATCAGTTGGCTAATTGTTGCTAGGCATTATTTTGATACTAAAAATATTTCTAAAAGGTTTATGTAATTATAATTTTACTAGCACAATGTTTAATATTTCTAAGATAGTTAAAAATATTTTTCTAAACACTTAGAATATTTCATATATATTCCTTACAAATATTTTAGCAATTTGCTTTACAAATACTATTCTACTAGTAGGTACATTTCGTTTGAACAAATAAATTGTTATAAAATTCTTTTCTTATCTAATACATATAAACATAGATAATTTGGTTAAGTGTGGTTAGTATTTTATTTAATTAAAAGATTTAGTTATAAATACAGTTATTTTGTTAGTATACTTTTAGTAAATGTATTTGGAGTCAAAACAATTATTTTCTAGAATTACTTGTTAAATAAATATGGTTTCTTGTTAAGTATAGTTTAAGAGTAATTTTTACTAAATATTACTTTGATCAAACTATATATCTATATCTATTTTCTAAAAATAGTGTTTTACTAGTGATTATTGTAAATCTATGTTATATATATTTTCCAAATAAATATTGCAAGCTAGTTTTGCGTATAATTATTATTATAGATAGTTAATTATCTATATGGTTAGCTATAATGTCACTATTTCAAAACCCTAATAACTTGTACAAAATATAACAGGTGATCACTACAACCATGCAGTACTATTCTCGTGCAACCAAACCGAGGCAAGTACACTGACTCGACTTGTACCTTATTTTTCTGTCTTATATTTCTGTGCCATGTTCTCATATCGGACACGAGATACACACGATTGCCTTGTACATTGTTCATTGCTTGCGAGTCATTGTTTATTGCGGGGATTGGGGAAAATATTAGCTTTTGTGTGACCACACCCAACATAGGTAATTGTGGATAGCCTAATCGTACAATTCACGTACGATGAAGCCGTACCTTGTAGAATTGATTGACTCATTGACTCATTGATTGATTGTGTTCCTAAGCCGGTCACACATTAGTTTAATATTTCAAATTGTCACAATTGCTAGATTGTCGTGATTCATTGCCTTGTACATTGATAACCGTGTTCATTGTCTAGCATATTGATTGTCGTCCATTGCCTGCAGTTTTATATTTTATTTCTGGTACCGCAGTTTTATTTCTATTTCTGGTATTCTGGTTTCACCTTGTATTCTGTACTACAGATTACATTGTATATTGTTTGGTCAGGGTTGTACTTTGCTCTTTTTCTGACAGAATACGTTGCAGGTAAGTGGGAGGCCACATGGAGCATGTGATTGCTTGGATATTGTAGCTTTCATTTTATTTTATTTTCTGGAGATTGTATTTTAGATATTTATTATTGTATTTTTATTTTATTTGACCGAATTTATCTCCGGCTGATTTTGTACTAAAACATTTGATGGATATTGTGATCTTTTTGGGAACGTTATAAAAGCTGTGTTGGTTTACATTACATTGTGACTTGGAGTTTTCTTTAGTATTGTACAACTTACTTCGTCGTGTCCATCGACGAAGGCTGGGCGTGTCCGACTCGTATCCGATTATTCGGGAGCGGGTCGTGACAGTGCGCAGATTCTAGCGGTACCGATATACTGTGACAACCTGTAACACCCAGTTTTCCAAATGAGGGTAATTTTGAAATTTTGTGATTATAATCATTTAATAATGATATTTAAATCATATTATGATTTTTGGTGATTTTTAATTAATTTAAAACTATTTAAAATGTTGATTTGGTGATTTTGATGGTTAACTAGTGTAACCCTAAAATTGCTAAGCCTAGGGACTTACCATGACCATGGGAGCCTAGTCACGTGATTAGAATTTCATATTACTTTTTAGCCTAAGGGTATTTTGGTCATTTTGACAATTTTGTGAATTTGTAATTTATATTAATTAAATATTGTGCTAGTCTCTTAGGTAAGCCTTAACCTAGAAGTTAACCTAACCTAGATTAGTCTTGAGGTTAGAATTAAGGTTAGAACATTCCTACTAAGTGCCAAGGTTAGTAATATCTAGATATTATTATGGTAAGATATTTTCCTTTTAAGATATTTGTGAAAAGAAGCCTTGAACCAATAGGAAGCCTTGGAATTGGGTGGAGTGATCCTAACCACTCATCTAAAATCCTAACCCTACTCATTTCAACATCCATACAAGCCCCCCTTCCTATAAAGTCACATTAACAAAAGCCTTAGCCTCTTTTTACAAAACCTAGAAAAGCCCTACTTGTTCTTCCCTAAACTCCTCCTAATTAATCCAAATTGAGCCTAAATTGAGTCAAATCAATTGCATCATCATCCCCAATAGCAGAGGATACTTGTGGGTGCTTGCTAGCAAGGTTCGAGGACGGTTGAACTGGAGCAAATCGAGGAAGACGTCGAATCGAGGCTCTTTACATTGAGTTTGAACACTCAATAGGTAAAACCCTACAAACCCTAGTAAATTCCTGATTTCTTCCCATAGATGCATTCATTTAGGGTCCCCCTAGGTGTAGCCCAAGTTTGGTAGAAAATCGTGTCCATTTTGTGTCTGTATCGGACACGTATCGGTGTATTTAAATGGGTGTTTGATGAAATGCTTGAATGAAATAAATATTGTTAATTTCAAAAACTAATTACATGATTTTGAAGCCCTTGATATGTAGATTAATTATGTTGAACACTGAGCACATTTTAGAGCCGTGTCCGTGTCCAAAATGGACACGAACACGCAGTACGATACTGTGGTCGAGTACCCTGCTGCTCGGGTGTCCTAGCAGACACGACACGGCGACTCAGGTCATGAAACTTGGTAGACACGTCCTAGTGACTGACACGACACCTATAAAGTTTTACGGGTTTTCGATATGTATGCACGAAGAAATTTGACCTGCACTGATTTTGTACAGTGCTGTGTATACTAGTTTCGAGACATTGATACGCACGCTTAACTTCGACACGGCGACACTGTTTGCAAAAACAAAATTGTTCTTTATTTCACAAACTTTGTAAGAAGATCATAATAGAATTCTGGAAAAGTACAACTATAGGAATCCGATCTGAAGACGATCGCTTTATCCCTTGGACGATGTAAACTTTGAAGACGGTAGCCTCTGAAGAATGTAGCAGCACTTTGGCAAGAATTCTTGATCTCTGGTGATGACTTGAATGATCTCTGATCTGATCTGGGCCTCATAATGAAAGACTTGAAACTATATTTATAGAGTTCTGGAAATAACTAATTTTTAGTTATTCTGGATTGCGCAGAATAGATTACACAGACATTGGACTGTGCAAGCAGCGAACTGCGCTGGCAGTTACTCGATCGTGGACCAACTGTATGAGACGCGTGGCATTGTTTGATTGAAATGCGCTTGGTCGTGTACAGACGGTTGCCACGTGGTGAGCAATTGATGGCATATAGGCCACATGTAAATTGTCAGTTGTCTTGATGGAGTGCGCCACATGAACTGCGCTTGCTTCAGACTGTGCTGAGATTGAATTGCGCTGCAGGAAATTTGGCAGACTGCGCTTCGATTGGGCTGGTAGCTTGCGCTGCATGTACAGCTGTCCTCGAGCGCTGTGCTGCACGAGAAACGAACAGTTTCCTCATTCTTCAGGATGTCAGCAGTCAGAAGATCTGATCTTCTGTCAGATAATGATGACACGGCCACGTCAGCTAGTGCGCTTGGCTGTGTCCGCAATTCAGCTTGTGTACTTGAATTGTTGTGCAATCTGTTTCCTGCGCAGTTCACTTGAAGGATGCACAACTTGATTTTCTTTGCTTTTTTGATGGGTACAACTTGATTTTTAGGACCTACAAGACCCCCTTCAAAGTTTTTGAAATTTGAAAATATTCAAAGTTTCGAAATACTTTGAATTTCGACTTTAAAATCAAGTTGCGCAAGTGATGCCTTGACTGCGCGTTTGGAGGAATCAGCTCCTAATTTCTCGGCACAATCTGAGTTGACTGTTATTTTTGAAAAACTATAAATAGTTCTCATTCTTCTTTCTGTCATTCTTTACTTGTTTCCATTTGTTCGAGAGAGAAAAAGCTCCTGTGCCATCTTCGACTCTTCTCCTTCTCCTTCGTCGACATCAATGGCCCCCAAACGTTCAGCCGCCGAGAAGGGCAAAGCCCCCGCTGAGTCTTCGACTCGGGCTGTGCCCCGGATTTCTCGTCACGAAGTCGGTCACCCTGCACTGCAAGGTAGATGATGAACTCGATCAAAAACCCTTTTTAGGGTTCTTTGACATTGTCGAACCTTCAAACCTTTCTCTTTTTAGAGATTCGGTTGTATTGCGCCACCCTGTTTAGGGTTTTGGTTGCACACACACAATAGTTTTCATTTTTATGAAAACTATTTTCTTGCACAATCGGTGGAAAGTGCTGGCAAATGTTCAGCACAATCTACCGATTTGCGCAAGTCTGTCCAGCGCAAACTGATGCTTTGCGCAATCTGATGACTTGCGCAAGTAGATATATTGGCACAAATGAATATTTTGCGCATGTAGACTGCATTAGCGTAATCTGATGCCATGCACATAGCGCAATCTGATGCTTGTGCAATTTGCTAATCTTTTGAACATAATCTTTGATTTTACATGTACTGAATTCTGTCTCTTTGTTTGATGCAGTTAATCTCAGGAAAGACCCAGAATATGAGATCTTTACAGGGACTCTGGCTGAACCTGAATTTAAGGAGGATCTGTCCCATGTAACATTTCCTCAGTATGCCCTGCCATCTTCTCGACAGGCCATTCTAACAGCACAGGACAATGAGACATTGCTAAGTCTGATGAACGGTGTAAAACCCCTAAATTTCTGCGATATATTTTTTTATTATTTATACAGATTTGAAATTTTGTATTGTACGTCGCGTAGTCGTATTTTACGTCGCGTACGAAATTTTATTTTGCTCGACGAGTGCGAATATGTGCGAGCGTACATATTTTAGAAAAATATTTTATTTATTATTTTATAGTTTCAAAATAATATATGCAATAATTATTTTACTATCATTACCAAGTTGTTATTTTATTTACTAAAAGCCTTCACTTATGCAATTATTAAGAATAATTAATATTTTTATTGTATACTAGAAAAACATAATTATGAAAACATTATTTGTGCATACATATATATTTGTAATTATTTATTGGTTTATTTTAAATATTAATGTAATTTTTGAAATTATTATTATTAGTATTTTTGGAAATTATATTTTAAAATTATTATGGCAATTTAAATCTTGATTTGAATTTATGTATTTATTTAAATAGTTAAATAATTAAAATTTGATTTATTGATTTGATTTTAAACTAAAGGAATATAGTTTAAATATGATTGTAATTGGATTTGGATTTGATTTGATTGACTTTATATCTATTTAATTAATAGATTTAATTATCTACTTTGGGTTTTAAATATTCCTAATTCCTATCCAATTGGGAATTTCCACATCCTATAAATAGGCAGGTACTCCTCCAATTTTCATCATTCAATATTCCTCCACAAAATTTCCACACAAATGTTCGTGCATCGTGTCTGTGCCCATCCCATCTTATTCCATATTTACAATTACATTATCTTTCCCGTGTCGGACACACCCCGACACCAACAAAATCCTAACCCTATCCCTATCCCTCTAACCCGTCCACCTTCACCCGCTGCCGACACGCCTTGCCTCCTTCACACTCACCCCCTTCTTTCCGACCCGAATCTACGACCTCCGGCCATAGCTACCACCAGGCCACCCCGTCACAATATCCCGACCAAGCCCAGCCTACCAGCCTCCGACCATCCCTCAACATCACCACCCGGAACCGCCCTTGCCTGGCCGCCCTTTCCCGACGGCGCCTCCAACCACCGAGAACCACCGCCCTTGTCACCATCGCTAACCCCGACACAGCCACTTCCCGGTCGACTGCCAACAGCCCAGACCCCATGTCTTCTCTGGCACGCCAACCTCGATACAGTGGTCGACCCTGGCCAACTCCGGCCAACACCCAAACCCATTACCACCCATGAAACCAAAAGGGAAAGAAAACCCTAAATCTAAAACTAACCTCCGCCTCCGATTTCCCGGCCACCACCATCACGAGCACCTCAACAGCCATGTCCTAGATCCTCCGCCCACCGGTGAACCTGACCAAACCCGCTTCCCCGTCGTCGCCCTACTCCAGATCCGACATCCACCAGCCAAACGCCGACGAGCCGCCGAGTCCTTCCTCCCTCCTCCACCGGAGACACGCCGCCAGAAACCCTCGAACTCCTCACCCCCTCCGGCGACAACCGCCGATCGCTCCCCGGAGCGCGCCACCCGAACCCCCTCCGATCGACCGCGCCTGCTTCCGCTCCTCCGCGAGCCAACCTCCGCCCCTCACTCTTTCCTTTTCCACCAGCTTCCAGCCGCCGTGGCCTAACCCTCGCTACCAGACTCCGCTTCCGCCCCCTCTTCCTTACTTTCCTTCAGCCAAAACTTTGGGTTTAATCTGTTGTCTCTCTCCCTCGGGAGAGAAGACAACAGATATTTCTTTTTTGTTGTTTTTGTTTTTTTTAATTGTTATTTTTTTGTTTTGTTGTTTTTTTAGCTATTGTTTTATTATTATTATTATCATTGGTTTTTATAAATTACAGGGACAGCAACAACAATTGTTGTTGTTCAATTTGGTTTTAGATATTTTATTGCATTAGTGTTTAGCTTAATTATATTTATATTTTATGTATTATGTATTATGTATTATCATTATTATTATTATTATTATTATTACATTATTATTTTTAGTAGCATATAAAACTTGTTATTGCACAAATAGTGCTACCAATAGTTTTCACTATCTATATTATTATTATTGTTATATTTTTACAAAAGAAACGATTGCGCCATATAATAATATTATCATTAGGTAATATTACTAGAGTTGCTACTGTTGTTAGTGGGGTTTATTATTTAGAAATATTATTGATCTTTTGCTCTTAATGATATTATATGTATCTATATATTAAATATTTTCAAAGATTGTATTCGTGATAAATATATAGTATTAGGCTTGGCCCTACATGTAATTTCAAATCGGGTTTGGGTTTTTTATTTATTATATATTTTATGGTATTAAATATGGTTGTAATATTTTCTACAAGCAAGTTATAGTTTTGATATAAAGATAATTTTTTTATGACTTTCAAGTATTTATCTAAAAACCTATTTTAGCTAATAAGAAAAATATTTTCGAGTATTTTAAATAGTTTTCTAAATTCGTATATATATATATATATTATTTATCTAAAATTCCTCTGATTATCCTTCTGTCCATGACCATCCCTATTACTCCCGTTTTCTCACCAATTTTGTACTCCCATATGTCTACCCTAACTAAATTGACCCTTCTGGACCCAATGGAACTGTCAGTGTCACCATCCGAGGTCACCTTGTATAGTTGTTGCACCGAAGTCGCAAGTTCGTGCCACCTTGATCATCGCGGCACACCAGGCGTCCTACCAGGCAAGACACCTTGCCATTTGCTGTTTATTTATTTTAGCTCATATTTCATGCATTATTTATTTTCTTTATGCAAAATAAACTGTGATACATGGCATAACCTGTTAGAACTTACTGTTCATTTATTTCCTGCTATGTATTATTTTTCTTACACATTAAACCTAGATTTAAGGGACCACCTTGTGTGTTGCATTCATGGCCTTGACACGTTGTACCACGAAGTTGTGAGTCGCATGTAGAACACAGACGTGCGTGATTGGCTGGCCACCAGTACGTACAAGCCGTGCGATAGGAATAACCGCTAATAGAGATTGCATGCTAGTTTGACTTAGCGGTTATAGAGGTTAATGTTGTGGATACAACATAGTAGGCATTGGGCGGGGAGGACAATTCCTTAGCGTATGGGCTTCGATGTACTTCCCTTGTGACCCGAACTCTCCGCTGGAGATACGGGGTTGATGACCCATGATTACTGACGGCCACTGACGATTCTGCAGAACGTCATGCTCTTACTGATGGGGCCTCTGGTGCCCAAGGAGGGACTATGCCGATCCTATTTAGCCAGGACCCATGCGTAAGAAGGATTGTTCTTAACTACATTTTACATAGAACGGTTAGGCACCTTTATCCGTTAGGTACGAGTACTTTTGGTTTGGGTACTTGTATCTGACCGTGGCTTAGAATAATAACTTGTCGCAGATTAGTTCATCATATCTTGTCCTTGTTTGGTTGTAGGTGTGACTTACTACTTCGATGAGAAGGTATTGAACCTTGTTGGGGTCCGAATACCATATTGGATTTATAGCATAGAAAGATACGTCGTCGTGAATTAGTTTACCATCTCCTGTCCTTGTTTGGTTGGGGGGATGGTACGCTCGTTCAGTAGGTGTGTATTGGACCATGTTATAAATTCAATTGACTTATTTATTTGAGCAATATTTATTCAGTTATATGGCATGCTATTATGTGTCTTGTTACGTCCCTCTAAGGACCTGGTTATCTCTCCAGGTGTGTGTTATTGTCTTTTGCAGGTGCTTTAGCTCTAGCCGTGATCATTGCTATTTCTTCGAGGATGACTGCATTTGGATCGTCTTCGCTTCGCTCGCCATACTTATTTTATTTTCTATGTATTTTTCCTTATTTTGTTGGTAGTGGATTTGTCTCCGCCCAACGTATTATATTAAGACAATTTATCATCATTATATGATATCTTATATTCATTTATTTTTGTGTGGATGAGATTAGTTATGGTTCTGCTGCATTTTACAGCTTATGTATTTATACGAGGCTTCCATATATTGGAGTATACTTCGTATGAATACAGCTGGCATGTCTACGTTCCTAGTCCTATGTATTTTGGGACTGGGGCGTTACAAACGGGCAGCCTTTGCAAATTGCTGACGTCGTTACTCATAAGAAGCCTCTGTTTCTATTTGGTGAGGCTCTTGATAAGAGTTCTCAGCCAAGGCCTCGAGTTGAACAAAGACTCTTTCAGAGAGGCGAGAAAAGGATATTGTTACCGAAAATTTTTAGGTGCCTTCCCCTATCTCGCTATGCTCATGCGAGTTATCCCAGGAGGATGGACTGGGATATAACTCCTCTCCAGCAAGCCAGAACGGGGAACATTTGTGTGAAAAAGGGGCCGAACAACAAGGATATGTTCTATAGCTCCTCTGAGCGTCACAGCTCCTTGCTCAGAGGATTGAAGCCCGGCTGCATTCCATCGGAGAACTCCCTGTTGTTGCCAGTTAGAAAACCGATCTTTGCGAATGAATTTGCGAAGGTTGAGGGAAGATATCCGGATCAGGACATCCGATTGACAGGTCTGGTGAATCCAGATAACAAAAGATGGAACTGCATAGCCAATTAGATATTGGCTCAGTTCGAAGAGAAGCTCAAGGAGATTGAGCTGTACCAGGCGGTATACTCTACCGTATACGGATTCTACCCCAACCCTCATCTGTTTCTCGCATTGGCGGAGAGGTACAACTTTAGGACAGGGACTTTCATGACGCCCTGTGGAGAGATTGGACTGGCTCTTCACGAGATGAAGTACATCTCGAGTCTTCCAATGGGGAATATCCCTTATAAGGAATTTGTTTCCACCAATGATGAGTTGGACAAACTTCGTCAGGAGAACGCTGATATGGTGGCCGTCTTCGAGGAGCTCTTGTGCCACTACAAAATCTGTTCCTTATATTACAAGAGCGGTTCGTCAGACACCTGCTATTCGACGAAATGTTACCATATCTGTTCTTTAACCACATTATAGAGAAGAAAACCAAGGAACATGACAATTGTAAACCCAACTTCTTCAAGCCACTCAGCAGCAGTGAGGTGATTGGGTTGATGGAGGAAAATAAGGAGATGGATATTATGATTGATGATGATCTCCAATACCCTTCTTTCAAGACAGGAGATAATATTGAAAGTTTCATGAGGATGGGCTATAGGCCCATGTCAAAGGTAGCCCAGCTAGCGGGTTTCCTCACCTACTGGCTCCGACGATTCGTCGTCCCTGGAGCGAGCGCCGTCGATCGCTTCCATCGAGGCGTGCTTTTTGCTGCCGTCCGTTTAGTCTTTGGCTATCGGATGGATCTTTTGTCGGCAATGACCTGCCGAGTGAACGCTGGCCTCCGCCTGTTTGTAGATTCGATGCTCAAGGGAAAAGGCGAGAAAGGTAGCTTTCCGCGGCTAGAGCTGCCATATACATACTTATTCGGATGACTGTTGCTGCATTATCCTGCTCTGATGAATCCCGATATGGGAGCGGTAGGCGGCAGCTTCTTAAGAAGATTTTCCAGGAGCAAATGGATATACACCAGTTTAAGAGATTGCAGACGGGCTCTGAATCTCGGGAAAGGGTGGAACTTCTATTGTGTTCTCCCTCCGACTGGCTATGAGCACATGGCTTCAAATCTGGTCGACTTGGGGAGGCATCCTTTGGGTCATGCAGTCTTTGATTGGCTGAGGACAATAAGGCCGTCACACCTGGTCTACAGATTTGAAGATGAATGTTATTTGGAACCCTATCTTCCCAGCCGCTTTGCCCATCAATTCGGCTACGACCAGTTTCATGTAGGCAACGCAATCACGTACCTACAAGGAAAAGGCTATCTGATTGATGGAGCCCGGGCATGGGCTTATTATAATGCTCGAGATACCAGAACAACATTTTCGATGCCGATGAAGAGCGACCATGGTCCGAGGATGCTGTACACATATTCAATCTTCTATACATTCGCGAATACCTTCGCCGAGAACTTCAGTCTCGCGGATAACTTTGCAACAGCGGCCAGATTAAAGAAAGGAGCAACTGTTGTGTCGGCTCCTGGCAACGATGAAGAGCGTGAACCGACCGATGCACCGTTGGAAGCTTCAAGGGAAGTCAACTTCCCGAAAGAAGTCAACGAACCATTATGCATTTCTTTGAAGGTTGTCAAATCTCCAGCCAAGGAGAGGAAGAGGAGGATAGAGGAACCTTCTTCTCCTGTTGCTAAGAAGAAGCTAGTCTTGGAATCGTCAGAAAGGGTCACGACCCGATCACAATCTCGGCAGCAGGCCGAGTCAACTCAAAGAGAAGAGGCGGCAACCCCGACCTCTATCCAAAGATCGGTAAATGTTATAGATGTAGAGAGTCCAGAGAGACCTTTACACAAAAAAAAATGGTCTTCAGAAGAAAGAAGGTAGTCACTCCTCGACCTATGTCATCAGTCGTGGCTAGTGCTATTGCCGGAGTTACAATGTCATCTCCTACACCCGCCCCTGAACCTGAAGCTTTCAGCCCAGAGAGGAGGGATGAGGCTGTAGAGACCATAGAGGAAGCCGTAGAGAAAGAAGATGAAGTGGTGCGATCTCCTACACTTGCAGTGGAGACTACCCAGCTTCCGGCTACATCGAGAACACTTCGTGATGAAGAGGATCGATTAATGATCGATGCTCTGAACGACTGCGACTTCGGCCTCCAGGATGATGTTGATCCGGCCGTCGCAACTGACAGCAAAGAAGCACCAGAAGACAGTGTGAGTAATGAAGATACATCAACAGAAGCTGTTGATGATACTTTAAATCCAGAAGAGGACGCTAATGTCCATGTATCCTCGGAAGCTGTTGATGACACGCTGAATCCTGAAGAGGATGTTGAGGTGCATGTGTCTCCAGAAAAGAATGCAGGTGAAGAAGTAGCACCTGAGAAAACTACTACTGCTGATCCCAAAGGTATTACATGACATTATCAACCTTCTTTTCATAGATTAAATAGCTGACATCTATATTTTTATCCATGCAGAAGTTGAATCTTCTCCAATTCCTCCCACATGCACTGACATAGTGCCAATAAAGGAGATAGCCAGCGGTAGCAGACATTTTTCGGACGGCTCCGAAGCAGGTAGTAGCCAGGCAATAATGTCTGAGGCTACTTCTGCGAGGTTGTAACTCGTGTCAGCAGAGGACAAACTTGTCCCTGGACCTAGCAAAGGTACGATCACTCTTACTTTTGATCCTTCTCGATAGTTGCAAATGACAGCCAGCTGATGATGTTTGTCTGATTTTGTAGAGGAACACCTGGGAGTGGCGACTAGCTCTACCATGGCTCCATTATCTAGAGAGACCTCCACCCACATACAAAAAGCTGAACGTCCATCTGTACAGGTGCTTGCTGCTGCTTCGACGTCTATGGGAGTAGCTGCTACTCCTGGTGCTGTTGCCACTAACAGATTCATCATCGGTTCTTTTACCAATCTTTTCTTCAGTTCTCTAGGACCCTTAGTAGAAAGGGTAATGGATAAAGAAGAGGTTGGTTTCATAACTGTTAGGGGTCCAACCTCCTATCTGTAAGCCCCCTAAATTTCAGGGCTATTTTAAATTTACTAAATGAATTATTTTCGATAAGTATTTTATATTAATTTAAATACGTATTTTGTAGCGTATTTTGTATTCTCTTGGTTTCTGGAATGCTTTAAGTTTTTTCTAACTTATAGATTTTCTCCTTGGCCGGCATACCGCCAGTATACCGGAGTATACCGATGGCATACCGTCCAGACAGATTTTCCACAGTTTAGATATTTTTGATTTCAGATATTTTCATGAATAGTGTTTTCGATATTTTGATGAATAATGTTTTGGATATTTTGATGAATAGTGTTTAAGATATTTTCGTAAATAGTGTAGATACACTCTATTATCCAATAGGTATTTGGTTTTGTTTGAATGGCCATGATTGACCTAGACTTTCACATGGATCACGATCCGACGGCTAAGATTAATTCCCCCTTCTATATATACCATTTTACTTTCTCTCTCCTCTCACTTTTCATTCTCTTCACTCTCTTTTCATTTCTTCTTCCCTTCTCTTCCCTTGAAGCTTGCCAGGAGCTTGGCCTTGAGGTCTAGAGTGTGGTTTCGTACCCCTCTTGGTGGAGGAGTAGAAGATTAGGCTTGGAGCTTAACCTAGGCAAGTGTATCTTGCTCAAAAGTGACATGACCATACTTTATTTTTGTTTTCCATAGAAACTAAAGTTTTATTGGCCTATAATTTGCTTCTTTAAATTGTTAACATGTTTAGTATATAGCACTTTTGGTTTTGATCGACAGTATTGCGTAGATCTGAGTTTCTAGATATAATTTTCGAGTATTTTGAGGTTTTGATCTATCAAATATCTTGATTTGTGAAAACTAATAGTTCCATGTTGTAGAAAATTCAATTCTATTCAATTTTGACTTTTAAAAGTCCGAATTTCGATTTAAAACGAAGTTTTTATGTCCGAAACAAGTTTTGAGTTTAAAAATCAACTTTCTGTGACGGTTCGGAAAATTCGTCGGAAATCCGCAGAAATCCGTCGGAAAATCCGAACTTGCACCACAAAACTTGCTGTGACACTTCGAAAAATCTGTCGAAAATCTGCAGTAATCCGCCGGATGATCCGGTAGGCTATTTTTGAATTTTTATATATATTTTAAGTACTGTAAAAATTTGGAAAAAATTGTATTTAAATACTATATTAATTTAGCTAATTTATTATAATTTTTCCAGCATTTAATAAGTACTTTTGGTATTTTATAAAAATGGGAAAACAGACCTTATTTTCAGGATACATATGTTTGCTGATTTTTAATAAATATTTATGAAGGTTTATAAATTCCAGAAAAATTAGTATAAATTTCTATAATTAACAAGGATCATTTTGGTACTTTATTTCATGAAAAATTGAGCTTTTTGTCTATCTCAAAAATTGTAGGAACACAATGTACAGTTTGATTTATTTATTGAATAGTTACGACTTACAATGTTTTGTGTTGTTTTGAGTTATTGTAGTATTGGACCACCCCCCTACACTACTGTAAAGACCCTAGAAAGTTAGTTTGGATATAGTGTCGCCCTACATTGGACTTGGAATTGACCGGAGTTGACCAGTTGACCAAAGTCAACTATAAGTCAACCTCTGACCCAGTTTGTCTTAGTTTGCCCTAGTTGACCTAGATAGTATGTCTTTTCACCCTGATTAGCTATTGTATTATCTCATCTTTAGGACTGTGGCTTCACTTCGAGCCTTGATTCATATTGACAGCTGGATCCCAGACAAGTACATCTAAAAACTCATTTACTGTCTTTTAATGCTAGAACATGTATTAACCCTGTTAAAATACTGATCTTTGAGGTAGCAAGTTAAATCTTCACATGTTGTATTACTTTTAGTACCTGCCATGCTTAGGACAGTTCTTATATCTTCACATACTTCTCACTGGTTCTCAGTACATGTTTTACTATGCTTTATACTGCTATCAGTACCTACCGTGTTTTATACCGATCCCAGTATCTCTCACATGTTTTATATCGTTCTTGTATCTCTCACATGTTATATATAGGTTATGGGGAAACTGACAGTTGAGTACGTGATCACGTCCTCCTCATAGTAGCGAGCGAGGTCACATTTTATATGCATACCTTGCCGCAGGCCATTATCCTGTATTTCTGTATGGATGTACACCTATGCTTGTTAACTTGTACGTATGTACATTTTATTTACATGTACCACAGTACATTGTACACCTATTGACCGATCACGTACCTGCTACAGTTTTAAACATTATATATGCATCTATCTCTATGACATATGTGTCCTTGCCATGATAGATTATGAGATACCATGATTCTAGATATGCCATGTTCCCTATGTTACTATGATACTGTGATTCCAGTCATACCATGATTGCAGTTATGCCATATTTCCTGTGTTACTATGATACTGTGATCCCAGTTGTACCATGAGGCCATGTTTCTAAGTATTTCCTGTTTTATAGATTTATCATACCATATTTCTTGTTGTACATCTCTTTCATTATATGTTCAGTATTTTAGTTGTAGAGGTTGTACTTGCTCCCGTCCTGACAAGATAACGTTGTAGGTATACTTTTCGAGGAGAAAATGCTATGTGTTACATATTATGACACTGATTTTGAGGACCTGGTCTTTGCTCCAGTAGAGGCCCCAGCGGGGAACCTTGCTTAGTTATCTTTCTTGTGTTTTGAGACTTAGACTTTGTCTGTACTTATATTTGGATACTGGACTTTGTCTCCAGTTAGATACTTGGAAGTGTATTATTAAATTTGTACTTGTTTACCTTCGCTTATATGCTGTGTTGTGATGAACCTTTAAATGTGATTTTAGAACTGTTAGCAACTTCGATCCTTTATTGTCTATTCTTAAAACAGCTTACTACGCTTTAACAAGTGTAGGCTGGACATGGCTCGGCCCGGCCCAATAATTTGGGTAACAGGTCATGACATATTTTTAGTGGTGGCCCATGCAGGTCCAGACTTAAGTTGTTTGGTTACGTTATTGTACCAAACATGCCTGCAATTAGGATCTAGGACAACTTGTTAACACTAGGGATAAACATTTAGAACACCTAGAGGATATCTAGGATTACAACATAGGAGAACTCGTCACAGCATAGGACCGTTAACTGTATTTAGTCTCTTGCTTGAATTCAGTGGGTCAATTTTGACCAGGATAGTACCCCTTGGGATGACCCCTAAGGATCTTACTCTAATCTTATCTCGAAATCTGTTTTCACTTGTTTTATTTGCACTCCTCTAAATTCGTTGTTGAATTTAAATTCCTGATTTTCGTTATTGACTTTGATCTTGCATCGTGATAAATTTTGTGGATTGAATTATGATATATCCTGATAAGGTAAACGTCTGCTTTAGTTATGGAGTTTAGAATTTATCGCAGCCATATTAGCTGGTATGACAAAAACATAGAACCTGATTTTGGATATACTATCCTATTCATAGAATTTAGATTTTCTCGCAGCCATACCGGTTGGCGTGGCGAGGATTCTAGATAACATGATTATAGGGTGTATACCATAGTTATGACTCTATCGTTTATTGCATCTAAGCTTACTGGTGTGGCAAAAATTCTGGCAACATGATTTCAGGAAGACGTGTATGGTTATCAGATCGTATCTTAACTTGGTTTACTTTATTATAACCGAATGAGCAGGAATAAATCCTTATTATCATTCTTCCCCGTCTTGATTAACTCTGTTCTATCTACATCTACAACTAGGATTATAGGTTCTCTAGGACTCTCCAACAGAATTGCTTTCATGTTATCTTTTTGGACATAATTATTTTTGCGTTCCATCTTTCCTATAACTTGACTAAACCCTTCTTCGTTAACCTCTTGGGTAATTCTTCTCGTTATGCATCTCGTTGTCTTCGTACCATTCTTGGAGATATTCTAATAAACTTTTCTGTCTTGCTTGACCTTTAACTTGTTTGGACACTGTTATGGATTGCTTGACCCAGTCTTAGGCCTTGTAACCTTCTATTTTATAGACGACCGAAATAGCCAACCCTCGTTAACTGATTCTATAGTATAACTGTAAATGTATTGTGTGATTGTGATAAATACTTTTCCTAAGGATTGGTTAGATTAAGCTTATAGGACAAGTATGAGTGACTGACTGTAGTAGACTTGGAAACCATTAAGAACGATTGTATTGATAGTATGACTTGATGACAGGGTATCTAAGATGGAGAAATAAAATATTATATTGTTGTGACTACGGATTGAAGATCCGAACCCTGTACTTACGAATTGAGGATTTAGCATTTGTAGAATTTTGGTGGGTTATCTATAGATAATTACATGTAATTATAGGGTATATCGATATGTGGAATGATATAGAATAAGTTAGAATGAGATATAATATTGCGTACGAGATCGGAAAGATATCAGTTAAAACGACAAAGAACGAGACAAAGACATATGTATATTGGTAATTAATAAATCGGGAGTTTTGAAATCAAGGATTTATATTCGGAGGACTTGTTGAGTAAAAAGAAGAAGGGTCTACGCCAAGAATAAGAATTAAACGTATGATTTCAAGGAGAAGCTGTAGGAAAGGATTGACGACAAATAATACAAAGGGCCTGTGGATTGATATAATAAGGATAATTAGGATATGATAAGAAAATCAAGTAATTACAATTGAGGTTGAAAATATGGTTGATGATCAAGCATTGTAGGTTTATAAATATACCCAGAGAATGACCTATATATTTTAGGGTATACATAAAGGTTCCATGTTAGTATGGAAGATTCTAAAGGATATATGACGTAGTTTATGATAGAAGGACCTTATTGAACCTAAACCAAAAAGATTGTAAAGAGAAACAGAAGAGATGATTACAAGAGTAGCAGTTTGAGTATCGTAGCCAGAGCAGCTACATGTTATAGTTTGACCTGTTGGGTGATTTTTAGTTTCGAGGACGAAATTCTTGTAAGGTGGGTAGGATGTAAGCCCCCTGAATTTCAGGGCTATTTTAAATTTTCGAAATGAATTATTTTCGATAAGTATTTTATATTAATTTAAATACGTATTTTGCAGCGTATTTTGTATTCTCTTGGTTTCTGGAATGCTTTAAGTTTTTTTCTAACTTATAGATTTTCTCCTTGGCCGGCATACCGCCAGTATACCGGAGTATACCGATGGCATACCGTCCAGACAGATTTTCCACATTTTAGATATTTTTGATTTCAGATATTTTCATGAATAGTGTTTCCGATATTTTGATGAATAGTGTTTTGGATATTTTGATGAATAGTGTTTAAGATATTTTCGTGAATAGTATAGATACACTCTATTATCCAATGGGTATTTGGTTTTGTTTGAATGGCCATGATTGACCTAGACTTTCACATGGATCACGATCCGACGGCTAAGATTAATTCCCCCTTCTATATATACCCTTTCACTTTCTCTCTCCTCTCACTTTTCATTCTCTTCACTCTCTTTTCATTTCTTCTTCCTTTCTCTTCCCTTGAAGCTTGCCAGGAGCTTGGCCTTGAGGTCTAGAGTGTGGCTTCGTACCCCTCTTAGTGGAGGAGTAGAAGATTAGGCTTGGAGCTTAACCTAGGCAAGTGCATCTTGCTCAAAAGTGACATAACCATACTTTATTTTTGTTTTCCATAGAAACTAAAGTTTTATTGGCCTATAATTTGCTTCTTTAAATTGTTAACATGTTTAGTATATAGCACTTTTGGTTTTGATCGACAGTGTTGCGTAGATCTGAGTTTCTAGATATAATTTTCGAGTATTTTGAGGTTTTGATCTATCAAATGTTTTGATTTGTGAAAAATAATAGTTCCATGTTATAGGAAATTCAATTCTATTCAATTTTGACTTTTGAAAGTCCGAATTTCGATTTAAAACGAAGTTTTTATGGCCGAAACAAGTTTTGAGTTCAAAAATTAACTTTCTGTGATGGTTCGGAAAATCCGTCGAAAATCCGCAGAAATCCGTCAGAAAATCCGAACTTGCACCACAAAACTTGCTGTGACACTTCGGAAAATCTGTCGGAAATCCGCAGTAATCCGTCGGATGATCCGGTAGACTGTTTTTGAATTTTTATATATATTTTAAGTACTGTAAAAATCTGGAAAAAATTGTATTTAAATACTATATTAATTTAGCTAATTTATTATAATTTTTCCAGCATTTAATAAGTACTTTTGGTATTTTATAAAAATGGGAAAACAGACCTCATTTTCAGGATACATATGTTTGCTGATTTTTAATAAATATTTATGAAGGTTTATAAATTTCAGAAAATTTAGTATAAATTTCTATAATTAATAAGGATCATTTTGGTACTTTATTTCATAAAAAATTGAGCATTTTGTCTATCTCAAAAATTGTTGGAACACAATGTATAGTTTGATTTATTTATTGAATAGTTACGACTTGCAATGTTTTGTGTTGTTTTGAGTTATTGTAGTATTGGACCACCCCCTACACTAGTGTAAAGACCCTAAAAAGTTAGTTTGGATATAGTGTCGCCCCACATTGGACTTGAAATTGACCGGAGTTGACCAGTTGACCAAAGTCAACTATAAGTCAACCTCTGACCCAGTTTGTCTTAGTTTGCCCTAGTTGACCTAGACATTATAGTATGTCTTTTCACCCTGATTAGCTATTGTATTATCGCATCTTTAGGACTGTGGCTTCACTCCGAGCCTTGATTCATATTGACAGCAGGATCCCAGACAAGTACATCTACAAACTCATTTACTGTCTTTTAATGCTAGAACATGTATTAACCCTGTTAAAATACTGATCTTTGAGGTAGCAAGTTAAATCTTCATATGTTGTATTACTTTCAGTACCTGCCATGCTTAGGACAGTTCTTATATCTTCATATGCTTCTCACTGGTTCTTAGTACATGTTTCACTATGCTTTATACTGCTATCAGTATCTACCGTGTTTTATACCGATCACAGTATCTCTCACATGTTTTATATCGTTCTTGTATCTCTCACATGTTATATATGGGTTATGGGGAAACTGACAGTTGAGTACGTGATCACGCCCCCCTCATAGTAGCGAGAGAGGTCGCATTTTATATGCATACCTTGTCGCAGGCCATTTTCCCGTATTTCTGTACGGATGTATACCTATGCTTGTTAACTTGTACGTATGTATATTTTATTTACATGTACCACAGTACATTGTACACCTATTGACCGATCACGTACCTGCTACAGTTTTAAACATTATATATGCATCTGTCTCTATGACATATGTGTCCTTGCCATGATAGATTATGAGATACCATGATTCCAGATATGCCATGTTCCCTATGCTACTATGATACTGTGATTCCAGTCATACCATGATTGCAGTTATGCCATGTTCCCTGTGTTACTATGATACTGTGATCCCAGTTGTACTATAAGGCCATGTTCCCAAGTATTTCCTGTTTTATAGATTTATCACACCATGTTTCTTGTTGTACATCTCTTTCATTATATGTTCAGTATTTTAGTTGTAGAGGTTGTACTTGCTCCCGTCCTGACAGGATAACGTTGTAGGTATGCTTTTCGAGGAGAAAATGCTATGTGTTACATATTATGACACTGATTTTGAGGACCTGGCCTTTGCTCCAGTAGAGGCCCCAGCGGGGAACCATGCTTAGTTATCTTTCTTGTGTTTTGAGACTTAGACTTTGTCTGTACTTATATTTGGATACTGGACTTTGTCTCCAGTTAGATACTTGGAAGTGTATTATTAAATTTGTACTTGTTTACCTTCGCTTATATGCTGTGTTGTGATGAACCTTTAAATGTGATTTTAGAACTGTTAGCAGCTTAGATCCTTTATTGTCTATTCTTAGAACAGCTTACTACGCTTTAACAAGCGTAGGCTGGACATGGCTCGGCCCGGCCCAACAATTTGGGTAACGGGTCGTGACACTATCTGATAGCTGCCATCCAGAATCAAGGTGATGAAGCGCAAGCTGCTTACCTTGAGCACATCCTGGATGAGCTAGAGGAGTCGGTTAAGATCTACAAAGATCTGAATCGAGGAGAGATGGAGCCTTTGGTATAGGCCGAGTTTGAGAGGATGTCACAAGAGGTTGCAGTTGCGAAGGTTGATCTCCATATTATCTTGGACACTTTCACTGCCAAGTCTTCAGAGTATAGCTCTTAGGTAGAGACAATAGCATCTGCTGCCGAGGAGAAGGAGAAGAAAGTTGCTGAACTAAAAGCAGAATCTGCCCGTCTTCAAGAAGAGTTGAGACTTGTTCAGCTTGCTCTGGAGGATGAGGCCACACAACATCAAGCTACAATTCAGCAACTGGACGCCCTGACCCAGGAAAGAGATGAATATGTCACAACTCATCAGGCTGAAATCTCTCGCAGACTAGTAACCATGCCGACTTTCGACGATAAGTCTGGAATGGAGGAAGCTAGGAGGCGAGTGATGGACTCTCGTGAGGAGCGACTGCAATCTTTAAAGTAGCAGATGACTAGCTTGATGATCCCGCCAGCAGAATGAGAAAGACTTTTTGTATCTTCAATTTTTGTGACATGTAATTTTGTAATGTCTTTTAATTTTGATCAATAAAAAGACATTTTCTTTGTGGCTCTATTATTTATTGTATATCTTATTCAGATATAAATAATAGCGATAGAAAATATATTCAGAGGTGCAAGACATGATATATTCCTTGATTTTAGAAAATAATTATATTCATTCTATCTGCTCAGAGGTATTATGGACATGGCAGAATATAATTTATTGAATATCATTATTTCAGTAGACAACTTAATCAAAGATGACGAGTTGCTGATATGAACGAAATGAGTGATTCGTCAAAAGGTGTGAACGAAATGAATCGTCAGGATGAACAGATGGACCGTCAAATGAATGTAATGAACGGATGAACCGTCAGATAAATGAAATGAACGGGCGAACCGTCAAGCGAATATAATGAACGGGCGAACCGTCGGATGAATGGATGAACGGGTAAACCGTCGGATGAATGTAATGAACGGGCGAACCGTCGGATAAATATGATGAACGGGCGAGCCGTCAGATGAATAGAATGAACGGGTAAACCGTTAGATGAATGTAATGAACGGGCGAACCGTCGGATAAATGGATGAACGGGCGAACCGTCAGATGAATGTAGTGAACGGACAAACCGTCAGATGAATGTGGTGAACGGGCAAACCGTTAGATGGATGGAATGAATGGGTGAACCGTCAGATGGATGTGATGAACGGGTGAACAGTCAGGTGAATTTGTCGCTTTATTGTTCCACGAATCTCTGTCTATAAATAGAACAGAAGATTAGATGGAATGATCACTTTCACTTTTCAACATAAAGATGTCGTCTGGAGATGCATCCAAGAAGGCTGAGATCGCCCCGAAGATTGAAGCGGTTACTGAAGAACGTCCAGTTGAGCCGGCCCAGCCAAAGCAGACGGAGGCAGGCGAAGGTTCGTCTGCACCCAAGCCGCCAAAGGACATCTTGGACTTTCTTCTTGAACCAGGGAAGACAAAAGAAGAAGAGGCCATGAGGATGGCTGCTTGCAAGTTCCTAGTGGGTTCGAGTAAGGATGTTCTCGACTCTTTTGTCGATTATGTTTTCGAAAAGGACGGCAGTGGTCCTCGTCCTGTCTATGAAAAGAACGATAGTGATTCTCTTCCTTGAGATTATGTAACGTCATTCATGATGAAATAAAATCGAACTTTATTTATGAATTGTCTGATCATATTTACATGAAATCCCTGTTACATTCATACATAGTATTTCTTAAGGAATTTGTCATTGATGGGCATCATAACAATTCGACCGTCCAGCTCTGAGAGTTGATAGGCTCCATTTGAAAAGACTTTGCTCACGATATATGGCCCTTCCCACTTCGCATCAAACTTGCCCTTGCTCATGTGAGTCATAGTCATGGGACGTCTGACAGTTAGAACAAGCTCTCCTTTCTGAAAGGCTCTGACTTTAACTTTGCGGTTGAAAGTCTTCGAGATGCGGGCTTGGTATAGCTCAATATGTTGTTGAGCCAATAGCCGTTTCTCGTCGAGCGCTTCTAATTCTTGGAGTCGAAGAAGGTCATTGTTCTCTGTAGTGAGCTCATTGGCGATGGCAATCCTTAAGGACAGAATTTGAAGTTTCAGGGGTAGAACTGCTTCACAGCCGTACACTAAAGGGAAGGGTGTACAGCCTGTAGGATTGCGGACCGTAGTACGATAGGCCCAAAGACATTCTCCAAGATTTTTACTCCAATTTCGTTTGTTAGTAGACACAAACTTTTTGAGAAGCTTGATGATAGTCTTGTTGAAAGCCTCAGCCAAGCCATTAGAAGCAGGATTGTAAGCTGTCGAAGCGACATTGTCAATCCGGTGATCATCACAGAACCTTGTGAACTTTTGACTGATGAACTGAGGTCCATTGTCATGAATGATTCGTCGAGGTACACCAAATCTATAGATGACATGATGTTTGACGAAGTTGATGACACTGATGGCCTTGACTTCAGCCAAGGGTATAGCTTCGGTCCATTTGGAGAAGTAGTCGGTTATTGCCAGTATGAACCGATGTCCTCTAGAAGAAGGAGGGTTGATAGGACCTATAATATCCATGCCCCAAGCTTCGAAAGGCTAGGAAGCAGCAGTCGGATGAAGGAATTTCGACGGTTGGTGAATGAAATCTGCATGGATTTGACAAGCTCGACATTTCCTTGCATATTCAATGGCATCAGATACCATAGAGGGCCAGTAGTAACCCATGCGTCGGATACGATCCTGTAGCTTAGGACCAGGTTGATGTGCTCTGCAGACACCGTCGTGAGCTTCACGCAATACTTGTTTTGCTTCATCACCAGCAAGACAGCGTAAGAGTAGGCCATCATAAGTCCGCCGATAGAGAGTTTTGGTGATCTGATTATAGTAGAACCGGAGAGATCGTCGACGAATACTCGTAGCCTCCTTGGGATCTTCGGGGACTATGTCGTGAACTACAAAGTCGATGAAAGGAGCTCTACAGTCTTCATCGATAACATTGGCTTCAGTAAGATTACTGAACTCAATATTACGATTGTTTTCGATGCAGAACAATTTCCGATTAGATACAACCACCACCTGCTGTCTTTTGATAGGGATGGCTAGGACTGCTGCAAAATTAGCCAGAGCATCTGCTTCAGTATTGCAAGCTCGACGGACATATTCGATGAAGAAGGCTTTGAATGATGTAGCCATGTTGATTGCCGCTTCATGATAAGGAACTAGATCTTGATGACGAACTTCATAGGTTCCTCTAACCTGGTTAACAACCAGCTTAGAGTCGCCGTAGACTTCAAGATATTCGACGTCCAGTTGTTTAGCTAACTGAAGGCCAATGAGTAGAGCATTGTACTCTGCTACGTTGTTGGAGCAAGGTTCATCTAGGGAGTAGGCTCTTTGTATAGTTGACCCGTCTGGAGAAACAAGAACAACTCCAACTCCTGCGACAATGGCACCATTTAGTCCGATCCTGGATGCGCCATCGAAGAATAGACGCCAAGTAGGAAATTCTTCGGAGATCATGTTTGATTCCAATGTCTCATCTGGAATTTCATCATAGAGTTTAGATGTCTCCGGAACAGGATGAGCTGCTAAGAAGTCCGCCAATGCTTGACCTTTGACAGATTTTTGTGGAACATATACCATGTCATATTGGGCTAGCAGAATGGCCCATGTAGCTAATCGAGAATTGAGTGTGCAAGGCTTCTTTATCAGTACCCGAAGAGGATTAACTCGGGATATAACATAAATAGTTTGGCCAATGATGTAATGCCTCGTCTTTTGGACAGCAAACATAAGAGCTAGGCATTCTTTTTCAACCGGACTATAACTGTGTTCGGCACCAATCATAGTACGACTAAGATAATAGATGGCCTGTTCATGACCTTCTTTGTTCTTTTGGGCAAGTAGAGCACCCAATGAATGATCCATAGCACGAACATACATTAAGAATGGTATGCCTGAGATCGGTGGCACCAAGACTGGTGGGTTCATGAGATACCGCTTTATGTCATCGAATGCTTGTTGACATTCTTCAGTCCAAATAAAAGATACACCCTTCTTCATTAGCTGAGTAAATGGTCTGCAGCGTCCAGACAGATTCGAAATGAACCTCCTGATGTACGCAAGTCGACCCTGTAATCCTCGTAGCTCTTTTAGGTTGCGTGGAGGACGTATCTCTTGAATGGCTTTGATCATCTCGGGATCCACGTGTATACCCTTAGAGGTAATGACGAAGCCGAGAAATTTACCACTAGAGACACCCAAGAATGACTTGGTGGGATTCATTTTGAGTTGATGTTGGCGCATGAGATTGAAGATAGTTTTTAAGTCTTGGATGTGATCTTCCTTCAGACGACTCTTGACGGCAATATCGTTGACATAGCATTCGACAGTCTTGCGAAGATGATCTCGAAAGATGGTACTCATGGCTCGTTGGTAAGTTGTACCAGTGTTCTTGAGACCAAATGGCATTACGGTATAGCAGTAGACTCCGCGAGGAGTGCAAAAAGAAGTGTGTTTTTCATCTTCAGGATTCATCCGAATCTGATTGTATCCAGAGAATCCATCCATGAAAGATATTCGCTCGAACCCACAGGTATTGTCAATCATGACGTCCGTGATAGGAAGAGAAAACTCATCTTTTGGACAGGCTTCATTAAGATCCCGAAAATCGATACAAACTCGCACTTTGCCGGTCTTCTTCAAGACTGGAACAACATTGGCTACCCAATCTAGATGTTGTTCTTCTCGAATAAAGCCACAGGCTATAAGCTTTTTGACTTCATCATCAATAGCGTCCATCACTTCTGGCTTGAATCGCCTTTGATGTTGTTTGACTGGCTTTACATTAGGCAAGATATTCAATTTGTGAGTAGCAACTTTGGGATCTAGACCTGGCATGTCTTCATAACTCCAGGCGAAGACATCGATGTATTCTCGAATAAGAAGAATTAATTCTTGCTTATCTGCCTCTGGAAGGTTCTTGCTGATGAATATTGGATGAGGCGACCCGCTCTCTCCTACATCAATTTGAACCAATTGATCTTCGGTAGGAGGTTCTCGTTGTTCGAATCGGAGTTCCCATTGGGTATCCATTCGTTGAGCCCAAGGATCTATTTCAGAGTTTTCTTCAATATCTTCGTCATAGCCTTCTGGAAGTTCGGCGGAGACCATGTTGGAAGATACGATCAGCCGATGAACCTGACCAATGCTGGTGTCAGAATTCTATGATCTGGAATCAGAAGAGTTAGAGCGCTCTTCACTATCGGATTCGGAGACTGTTGGAGATAAGACTGGAGGTGAAGCATATCCGAGACCTCTTTTGGTTCTGATGTAATACATCTCTGCTTTCCTTTCGGAACAGCCGTACGGATAGGAGTTCTTCTACCCTTACCGTAGTTGAGGCCATTCTTGAAGTCGTAACCCATCTTCCGGATGATGTCTTTTGATTGTTGACTGTAACGACGAAGTTAGAGATGTCCCGTATCGTTACTTTTGCTATCATTCGTATAGCTGAATTTTCGTTCTGGTCCTTTACTAAAAAGTATTGGACTCTCGCCTCTCTTTCGAGAAGGGACAACAAAATATGAATCATCTGGGTGTTCGAGTGAGACTTTTGTTTGAAGAGACTGTACAACTCCCATTGTAAATGACTGAAAGCTATCTAACATATCCAAATAGCACTTAGCATGATAAATGACATCAGTATACTGGAAAGGAGATGCTTTTTCATTGATATGTACATCTGTATTTACAGCAGGACCTTTAGCCTTAGCATGCTTGGTCAGATTGATTACAAGAGGGGGAGAAGAAGAACGTGGAAGAGGATTGGACTTGTTACGACGAAGGTCAATAACAAGCGGCTTAGAGGAGGTGAGCTCCCTTTTATCCTTGTTACGACGTAGGTCGATAACAAGTAGCTCAGAAGAGGTGAGCTCCCTTTGATCTTGACCACCATCAGTTGGTTGCTTCTGGACTGGCAAGTGAATAGCCAATGGTTTGGAGGATTGAGGACGAGAAACACGCCCTTTGACAGGTATGATGAGGGTGTCATTAGGCACTGCTTCTTGTTCTTCTTCAGTGTCCAGAGACAGTACTACCTTCATGAACTCATCTTTATACATGTGAGTGTAGAAGCATGGAATTTCACAACCAGAAAGCCCATGCGCCAGGCATTATATGCGCCATAACTCAGACAGCTAATCGAATAAGCCATAGACATTCGAAGAGGGACTTTTTATTTTATATATATAAAAGTCTATTACATGTCTAGAAAAGATGGTACAAAGGAGAATTTCTACAAAGGAAGGATCCTAGATCTACATCCAGCAACCACCATGCGCCTTCCGATAGGCGCAGCAGTCACCATATGCTGTCAGCCAGGCGCAGCAGATGTCATGCGCCTCCAGCCAGGCGCATCCTACCATCTCTTCAGCAGCTCAGTTATGTGCATCCAGCTCAGTTATGTGCATCCCTTCAGCAGCTCAGTTCTGTGCAACTCTTCCAACCAGGCTCACCTGGCCGAGCAGAGCCCAGTTATGTACCGCTTTTCCAGCCAGGCTCGCCTGATAAGTGCTTCGCCAAGCAAAGCATTTAACCCTCTGGCTGGAACCAAGGGAGAGAAGAGCACCGCAAATGCTGTGGCCAGGGGAGGCTTCGAAAGAGCCTCCAAAGACCAAGGAAGACCGTGATCGAAATCATGGCACAAGGAGCTTTCAACACAATCAAAGTGGGCGGCACCCACTTTGAAGGAAGAGAGAGCCTAGCACCGCCATTCCGATCTACGGCTCTTCCGGAATAACGGAGACGAGGCCCGAACATCCTTATCTTTGGATGCAACAGGCACCTTCCGCCTGCCTCAGAAGCCCTCGACTCCGTCTTTTGGATGTAACAGTCACCTTCAAGAGCATCGAAGACAACACGACGTCTCATCTTCACCCTTGGGAGCACTTTGTCAACAGAATGCACCCACATATCCAAGTTCATGTTGGAAGTACGTGAGGGAATGAGGAGCAAACCTTCTTTCCATGCCACTATTTATAGGCCGGGCAAATCAAACCCACGCGCCAAGTGGATGACTCTCCGAATTCTGTGCAATGAATTTGCATTAAATGGATGAACCGAACGCCTCGAATTCAGCCAAACGGCTATTTATAGCACTCGAGGAGCGAGACAGTCGCGTCATTAAAGGACATGTCGGATGCGCCAGCCAAAAAGTGCATCACACGGACGCGCCCTCCTGCATCAGGCGCATCGCACAGATGCGCCCTACAGTACCCGGCACATCACAGAGGATGCGCCCTCACATCTCCATGCCAAGTGGAACACCAACCAATGTGCCCACTCAGCTGTCCATCGAACGTCACAAACATTAAATGCTGAACTGACACCAGAGTTGGCAGCACGCTTCCCAAAGTCTGAACAGTTGACAGCTTTTTCAGAGAACGAAGCGTCGGCAACGTCAGCATCATCATGACTCTATCCCGACGGCTACTGCCACGTGGCCACCCGCATGCGCCTCTACGGCCATGCGTCCAAATCCGCATGCGCCTCTACGGCCATACGTCCAAACCAGCATGCACCTCAAAAGCCATGCGCCTCAGACCCTTCACTGATCCCTAAGACAGAAGAAGAGTCTCCAGTTGAAGCTTTGCATGCGCTTCAAAAGCCATACGCCCCAGACTGATCTCTGATCCCGAAAGACAGAAGGAAGGTCACCTGCATGCGCCTCAAAAGCCATGCGCCCTAAATAGTTTATAACTCCTAAAGGTTATGAGCCGCAGTCTCCTCCTGCGCCCAGATCCAAGGCGCAGCTCACCAGATCACTGCCCCCCCAAATCCGAGATCTTCGAGCCATGGGTCGATGACACGTGTCCTTTGACTTAACTCGTCCAAGATTTCAGCAACAGAAAGATCTTCTCCTCTGCTACGTGCCGGCTCACAACAGCAGTATGAAGAGTTCAACCTCCCAATCAGGGCGCATCATCCGTGCGCCCCCATCAGCAACTTCCACGTGGCGTCCCCACACACCGGCGCATCCTACATGCGCGCATGAGCAGCCAGCCTGCAAAACTATAAATAGAGGGATCATTTCCTTCTCACCCACAGACAACATACAGAATCCACAACGAACAGAGGAGGAATCACCAGAGAGGCAGATACAGACACTCAACGTCTTCCTCCTCTCAGCAAGCTCCAGCACCCAGAGCAATCCACACCTTCAGAGAACCGATAACCGTCGTCAGCCGGTCAACGGAGTCAACGCATTACCACTCGCTCCATTGGCACTAAGGACCCAGCTTAAACAAAAGTGTACTCCTAGGACTACATCTAAGTCCTACATTTGTAACACTGTTCTGTTTGTATTAAAGTTTTCAATCAACCAATTTTAATGGCAAACAAGCTGGCGACTCTGCTGGGGACTTCTTTCTCCTCTTCCGAGAAAGTCGTGTCACAGGCCGACGACGTGAAGGTGGGCTCCTCCCACAAGACGCTGGTAGTGCGCCTCAATCAACAGGCGTACGAGGAGTTCATTTCTGAAGGAAGTGCGAGTCCTTCGAAGCGGCTACCAAAGCCGAAGAAGATCCGCACGGCCTGGGTGTGCAAAGTCGACGCCTCGGGCACCACCACTGAAGGGGATGCAGCAATCCAGCCTTCCCTTCCTGCTGACGTTTTCAGCAACCAAGGTGCGCCCGTCGATGCAGCGCATCTCTTGGGGAAGCGTGCAGCCGACCACGTTCCCCAGCTATCTCCCTCTCAGGCGAGAAAGATACGTCGACGGAGCAGGGGCGCAGCCAATGTCCCGCGCATCACTTCTGATGCGCCACAAAAAGCCTCTGTCTTTGACAGACTCACTCGCTGTAATGGCGAAGAGAATTTGGATGCTGAGTACTATGCGCCCCAGCGGGCTGGTACGAAGAAATCCAAGGCGACACGGGCCATACGCCACAAACGTGCTATGCCAGCAGCCGGCCAGAGGCACGCGCTCGTCATCACGTGCACTGCCGATGGCAAGCTGTACAAGGTTGACTCAAGTGCTTCTGCACCAACAATGAGTCGATCTTCAAAGCCTTCATCTCGCCTGGGCGCATCTACTGCGTGCACAACCAAGTCGAGAGAGGCAAATTCAGTGGTCTTGAACTCCCGCGCCTCCTCTGGTTGTGCGTTTGAGGTCCGTTCAAGTTACTTCAAATGTTGTGGTTCCCCCACTACTGATCGTGATGCCTGCTTGGTATTAGATCAGGGGGCACAGCACTCACCTGACCACCCCGGCGTTTGGCCTTGCCATACGTCTGAAGGGGGTGTGAAGGCACCATTCTCCTCCAACGACCTGCACAACATGATCACTCACAAGCGCCGGTCAGGAGAGTCGACCAACAAGCACGATGCGCCTCTTACGGGGCATACTTGTGCGGTGGTCACCATCAACTGCTGTTGCAAGACGGCAGTTCCACCAAGACAGTTGGTCTTCCAACGACTACAATCATCGACACCTCTCCGACGTCGTCTTGGGGCGAAGGTGTCAGCTGAAGAGGAGCCAAAGGTCGCTTCATGCAACGTGGTCTCCAACTCCTCATCAATCCGGAAGGCGACTGCCAATTCCTCGTCTTCATCCAAAAGCCAGCCGAGGAAAACCAAGGCAGCTGTCTCGACCTCTGGAGTGTTTGAAGGCACTCGGTCGAGGAAGAAGTCCTTGGAGGAAGCTGGGGGTAGCCAGACCCTTGTTGAGCCTCCTTCCGAAGACGAAGATGTCCAAAGCACAGCTGCGGCGGATCTTCATCATCAAGGCGAGATTACTCTCCCTGAAACCCCTCAAAATGAGGATGTCCTCCAGGACACTGCCGGGGGTAGTTCTGGAAACGAAGAGGTCCTTCAAGACGGAGTTGAGGGCAAGCAGACCCTTGCAGATGCACCTATTGAAGATGAACTCCAGAATGCGGCTGGGGGTGGCCAAACACCAGGAGAAGTAACTCCCCCGCATGAGAGTGAGGTCGAAAGCGAAGCCTCAACCCATCCATCCACTCCTGGCCGTGTCAGGACAGTGTACATGGCTGGGGATGATGTCGAGTCTGATGCACCGTCACAGGACATAGTCCAGTGCATAGACTCATTAGAGGGAGGTCTCAAAACCCTCTCTGCCTCTATGCAAGCACTGACTCAAGCAGTGTTTGAGATACGGTCAGCCTTGATCAGGACACCTTCAACTGGTCCTGACCCAGGAGCTAACAACGAGTCGAGTGTGCCCCTCCAACGGGCGCCCTCGGATACAGAAGCACCTCGGACCTCGGAGCCCACAAACGCTCCAATCCAGATGGTACCTCCTTCCTCGACTCCTAGCTCTACGGAGGATGTGGTCGAAATGATCAAAGACCTGCGAGAGCGCTTCGAGTCCAAGAACAGGCAAGAGAAACGCCAGAAGATGGGCATTCCCCAGCCTTATCCCCTCGAGTGGAACAAGGTGGTTTATTCCCCAAAGTATAAACCACAAACACTCAACCCATACGACGGGAAGGACTCCCCGTGACGGTACCTGACGTACTTTCAGTCACAGACAGGGCATCTTCCGAAGGAGGACGCGCTCCTCACCAGTATCTTTGTCGGGGCCCTGAAAGGAGTGGCGTATGACTGGTACTGCAGCCTCTCCGACAATTCCATATCGTCCTTCGACGACCTGACGTGCCTCTTCCTCGACCGCTTCTACGACGGTGGGAAGGACATGACGATGGCGTCTCTCATAGAGATACGTCAGAAGGAGAAGGAAACGGTTCGGGCGTTCATCGAACGCTTCCGACAGGCTTGCTTCAGGCTACCTCCAGGCATGCCAAAACATGCGCTCCTCTCCGCTTGCAGCATGAACATGTTGCCTGCAGTAAAGCTCTGGCTCAACTCTACTCCCCCTCCTGACTGGAGCTCCCTGATCATCGAAGCTGAAGCTGCAGAAAAGAAGGCGGCCAATGTACGTCTTCTGGGTGTCAGCTTCCCCGCCTTTGACGATAAGGGGAAAAAATCTGCAGCTAACAGCTCCGGACGAGAAGCAAAGGGGAAACAGGCATTGACTGTTAATGCCTCAAAAGGCGCATCTGCGCCTACTCAGAAGCCTCCACTGGCACCGAGACCCAAGGAGGTTTATTCATTCAATGATGACGACACCCTGCAACTTTTCGAGATACTGAAGCAGGGTGACAAGATCAAGCTACCGGACCCAAAGCGGCCCGATGAAGTTGGGAAAGTGGACAACCCAAGGTACTGCCACTACCATCGGTTTGTCGAACACCCGACCAAGGACTGCTACGTCCTCAAGAATTACATCCAGCGCATGATCAATGCGGATGTAATCTCCGTCGACTATGAAGAGAAGACGGTGTCGGCCAATCTGGTTTCGCTTCAGTTCGGCACCTTGCCGCCAACTATCACACCAGATGGCGTCGTCCCCATCCCTAAGGCGACAATGGAGGTGGTAAACTTACCACCTACTCGTGACAATGTGAGTGGACTCACCCCGCTCACCACATCTCGAGGAGAGGTCCTCTGGGTTCACCCCGACCTCGTCTCCGAGGTGACTCAATCGGAGGTACGCCCTACCTCCAAATCAAAAGGCAGGAAGATCAAGTCTTGCCGCACAGTCTCTTCTTCAACAGAAGAGGCACTTCCAGTGCAAATACGTGCACAACAGAACTCCCAATCCGGCGAAGCCGCCGCCGAGGTAGTGCCTCCTAGCACCATCCCTGAGGAGGGTCCATCTAAGCCCTCAGCAGCCAATAAGCAGAAGCAGATGGAGGCCCGTTTTGACAGACCTCTACGGAAGGAGAATGCTTCGGGGCTGTCCAAGCCTCACAACTTCGACATTCTGGCACAATTAGCCAGTACACCTGTGCGCCTGTCTTTGTTCGAGCTCCTGCGTCTTTCTAAAGATTCCCGAGAAGCTCTCTGCGAAGCTCTGAAGGACGCTGAATCCTTTCTCAGTCAGGTCAAGCAGCCTGAAGACCTCCTAACTACTTGTGCGCACTGTCATTGTGCGGATGAAGTTATCCCAAATATAACTTTCACCCAACAAGACATGCTGCTCAAGCATTACCGACATAACCGACCGCTGTATTATACAGGATACATTGGCTCGGTCAAGGTGAGCCGGATTCAGATCGATCCTGGATCTTCCCTAAGCATCATTCCGAAGGCGCTGCTATCAAAGCTGGAGATCCCGATGTACCGGCTGGCGTCCTCCAATACAACCATCAGTGGCTTCAATGCTAGCAAGAGCGAGCCATTGGGCAAGATCCGACTGAAGTATCACATTGGCAGCCTCAAAACTGAGGTGACTTGTTATGTAGTAGATGCCGAGGTCAACTACAACATCCTGCTCGGCCGACCATGGCTGCATGAGTACATGGTGGTGCCCTCCACGCTCCACCAGTGCATGAAGTATATATCCACCAATGGCGTCATCCGGACGGAGTTTGCAGACATCGATCCTTTCAAAGGGATTGAAGCCTACTTCACCGATTCCGACTTGTACAAGCCCATTGACGAGGAGGAAGCCAACGACGCTGATGATGAGGCAGAGACGGCAACAGAGCCGGATATGGAGCCTGAGACGACTCCCGACGCCCCTTTGAAAATCCGACTGAAGGGGAAACCACCCCAGAAGGCGCCTCCAATGAGCATCAAGCTATCAGGGAAAGCGTCGGCTCGCGAAGCACCCCTGAAGATACGCCTCAAGGGAAAGCCACCTCAAACATCGGCTCCCCTGGTGGCAAAATTACAAGGGCAGGCACCACTCACCGGAGGCACAACCGAGGCGCCTCTCAAGGTGCGTCTCAAGGGCAAGCCTCCGCAGTCATCCAAGGTGTCAGAGAAGGCTCGTATAACCCTCTCAGACCCCAAAGCTGTATTGGACTCTCCTAGTCCGCCCCCAGTTCTTACAGACGAGGAGCTTGGTGATTATATCTCGGCTGACGTAGAGGCACCCTCCTTTGACAATGTAATCCTACGGGATAAGATCTCGTACTTTATTAATAATAGAGTGTCTTTTAATTATTCTTGTCTTCCATACTGGAATGCCATGTATACATTAGACAACGCTCTACGGTCGTTGCAAACACAAGTAACGACCGTCTACCATAATCAAATAGTCCCGTCTCAAGGAGTCTTTATAGTCCCTCCACGGAGCCGAGACCAAGGCACCATTATCTCGGGCAAAATCGAGCGTCGTCGGGACCTCCCGTCAATCGAGCCCGAACTTGATACCGGCAGAGTACAAGTCTATCGGTACACGGATGCGGCTAAGCACATTATCCAAAAGATGGGCTACGACCTGAAAAGCAACAAAGGCTTAAACTACGGCAAGGGTCGGCATCTCCCTATCCGGCTTTCGATGCCCAATGGAAAGCCACAGGACTATTATAATCGGACTGGACGAGGGTTAGGCTATGTCACGCCGCCATCAACCCCAGAGAGTTCAGATACAGAAGACGTAGAACATTCCCATTCGTCCGAAGCATCGACTTGGGATTCCGATACCAGTATCGGATCTGTCTTCAGAAAAGTGCTGTCAGCTAACATGACGTCAGCACAACCTCAAAAAGGTGAAGGCGAAGACCAAGCGCCAGAACCCTTCGAAGAAGAACCCTGGGCCCAACGCCTAGGGGAACAATGGGAATCTCGTTTTGAGCTTCGTGAACCTCCCACCGAAGACGAAGTCGAGCAGATCGACCTCAGGGAGGAGTCTTCTTCCAAACCCATCTTCATCAGTAAAAGCCTGGAAGGAGAAGATCGAGAATCTTTAATCCAACTGGCTAAAGAGTATATCGACGTCTTCGCCTGGAGCTATGAAGACATGCCGGGACTCGATCCGCAGATCGCAATGCATAGGTTGAACATCTTACCTGATGCCAAACCTATCAAACAACAGCAGCGACGCTTCCGTCCGGACATCATGAATGCCATCGATCAGGAGGTTGACAAACTCTTGACTAGTGGCTTCATCCGTGAGGAACAACACCCGGATTGGGTAGCCAACATCGTTCCCGTCACCAAGAAGAACGGGAAGATACGAGTCTGTATCGACTTCAGGGATCTCAACTCTGCTTGCCCGAAGGACGAATTCCCGCTTCCAATCACTGATGTGATGATCGACAACACATGTGGCTTTGAGCGCATGTCCTTTATGGACGGGTATTCAGGCTACAATCAAATCAAGATGTTCCCCGATGACGCAAAACATACGTCATTCAGGACTCCAAAGGGTGTTTTCTGCTACATAGTAATGCCCTTCGGCTTGAAGAACGCCGGTACGACATACCAGCGAGCTATGAGCACCATCTTCTGTCAACATCTTCGCAAGACAGTCGAATGCTATGTTGACGACATCGCAGTCAAGAGCCGCCTCAAAAGAGATCACCTACAGGACCTGAAGACGGTCTTCGATCTCATGCGGGCGCATCAACTCAAAATGAACCCCGCTAAATCCTTTCTGGGGGTTTCTAGCGGCAAATTCTTGGGCTTCGTCATCACAGCGAAAGGCATTCATGTTGATCCTGAGAAGACCAAAGCCATCCTCAACATGGACCCTCCGAAGAACCTTCGAGAACTTCGAGGCCTACAGGGACGTCTGGCATATATCCGGAGGTTCATAGCAAACCTTTCCGGTAAGTGTCAACCCTTCACTCAGCTCATGAAGAAGGAAGTCTCTTATGTCTTGACAGAGGAGTGCCAGAAGGCTTTCGACGACATCAAAGCCTACTTGACGAGCCCACCAGTCCTGGTAGCGCCAGTCACCGGCAAACCATTTCTCCTCTACGTCCGTGCCATGGATCATTCTTTTGGCGCTCTGCTGGCTCAAAATAGCGATACCGGCTACGAGCAAGCAATCTACTACCTCAGTCGAACACTCATTGGGGCCGAACACCGGTACAACCCCGTCGAAAAGGAGTGCTTGGCTTTGGTGTTTGCCATCCAGAAGACTCGTCATTATATTTCGGGTCAGACAATTCATGTCATTTCCCGAGTCAATCCGCTCAGAGTCCTCATGACAAAGCCAGGATCATTGAACTCCCGGCTGGCTACATGGGCGATCTTGCTAACACCGTACAACATGGTGTTTGTGCCCCAAAAAGCTGTTAAGGGTCAAGCTCTGGCCGACTTTTTAGCTGTACACCCCATCCCAGAATCCTCAAAACTCTATAAAGATATTCCGGATGAGGTCCAAGAATCCAACGTCACCGAAGGAAGCTCCGTTTGGCGGATGTTCTTCGACGGCGCTTCGAGAACAGGCCCCAAAGGCCAAATCATCGCAGGAGTGGGGGTAGTCTTAGTCTTCCCCGATCAGCTGGTCATCCAACGTGCGTACTCTCTTTCGAAACCGTGCTCCAACAACGTTGTCGAGTACAACGCACTCGTCATGGGACTCCAGCTCGCACAACAGCTGGGGGTCGACCATCTGGAAGCTTACGGCGACTCAAAACTCGTCGTAAACCAAGTTCGGGGACAATACGAAGTTCGCCATGAAGATTTAATCCCTTATCATGAAGTTGCGTTGAACATCATTTCAACCTTCACCGGGTTCTTCATTGAACATGTCCCCCGTTTACAAAACTTAGAGGCCGATGCTCTGGCCGGCCTCGCAGCCTCATTAGCAGCACCATTTGGGACTCAATACTATATCACGGTAACAGGACGAGATCTGATTTGTCCCAGAAACAACCTGTGCTTGCAAATGGCTCACACCATATCAACAAACACTGGTGTTAATGTCCGAGACTGGAGGTTCCCGTTCATCGACTTCGCTGTCTACGGAATCCTTCCAGAGGACCCGAAAGAAGCCGTCTCAGTCAGGAGACGCTCTCTTCGATTCTACTACGATACGGCTACCAAAACGTTGTACCGACGCTCCTTCGATGGGCTCCTCCTTCGATGCCTGTCCAACGAAGAAGCAGCCGAAGCTCTTCAAGAAGCTCATGACAGAACTTGTGGAGCTCATCAACCCGGTCCTAAGTTGCAAGATCGACTGCGACGTATGGGCTACTACTGGCCAACCATGGTTGCCGATGCTGTCGAATATGCCAAGAAATGCCATGCGTGCCAACTTCATGCAGACTTCATACATACACCATCGGAGCCGCTACATCCTACAGTCGCCTCCTGGCCCTTCGAAGCCTGGGGCATGGACATCGTAGGGCCAATCACCCCTCCTTCATCGAGAGGACACCGTTTCATCCTGGCCATCACCGACTACTTCTCTAAATGGGCGGAAGCAGTTCCACTAGCAGAAGTAAAAAGCTCCAGGGTGGTCAGCTTTATCAAACACCATGTCATTTACCGTTTCGGGGTACCCCGGCGGATCATCCATGACAATGGTCCTCAGTTTATCAGCCACATTTTCAGCAGGTTCTGTGACAAGAATCGCATTCAGAACGTGGCCTCAACCGCCTACAATCCGACAGCAAATGGATTAGCTGAGGCATTCAACAAAACTATCGTTAGGCTGCTCAAAAAAGTCGTATCATCCAACAAACGCGATTGGGACGAAAAGGTTGGCGAATGCCTTTGGGCCTACCGCACAACGGTACGAACCCCAACAGGCAACACTCCATTCTTCCTGGTCTACGGGAGCGAAGCAGTACTGCCTCTCGAGATACAGATACCTTCGCTCCGCGTAGCAATCACAAACGAACTCACAGAAGAGGACAATCAACGTCGTCGCCTGCGAGAACTGGAGGCACTTGACGAAAAGCGTCTCTTAGCTCAGCAACGCATCGAGCTCTACCATGCCCGTATATCACAGGCTTTCAACAAAAAGGTCAAAAAGAGGACTTTCTAAGTTGGCGACCTGGTTTTAGCAGTCAGAAGACCAATGGTGTTGACCCACAAGACACCAGGAAAGTTCGAGCCCAAGTGGGAAGGACCTTTCATCATAGAGACGGTATACTCAAACGGTGCTTACCGCCTCGCCAAACCCAATGGGGACTTGTTCATGATGCCCATCAATGGCAAGTTCCTAAAGAAGTACTATTCTTGACATCCTCCAGACATGTACTTCCTCAAACAACCTCTTTCCACAAACTCATACGCCTCCGGGACCCAGCTGTTCCGTGGCATCTTCCAGTAGAAAGATAACCACGTCCATATTACCTCTGAGTTGTCTCTCTACACCCTACAAAGCAGAATCTTACACTTCATAAGCCTACGCTACCCTTCATGTTTACCACGTCCACATTACCTCTGAGTAAACATCTTGTACAAACAACCCCTGTGTTGTTGTACATTTATCGCCGAACTTCCACGTCCATATAACCTCTGAGTTGTTCGGCGTATCCCCCAAAATCATTCCTACCACGTCCATAATACCTCTGAGTAGGGAGATTCTATCATTTCGAACCCAGTGATTGCCATGTCCACATTACCTCTGAGCAAACATAACGGTTCCTTCAAACTTATTATCTGTACCTGAAAACCAAGGTGCACAAAAGATAATAGGTCCACACAAATCATCAAGTTCATAACAACAAAAGATGAACACATCACAAAAAAAAAGTTGTAGACTTCTTTATTCTTCTGAAAAAAGAGTACAAGAAACTACATCATTCCCCCCAGTAAGGGTTGCAAAAGAACACAAAAGAAAAAAAAAAAAAAAAGCTATGGTCCCTGAATCTCCCCCGGATGGGCTGAGAGCTCCTTGACTCGAAGCTTTAAGTCGACTGCGCGGGCCTCCACCGTCGCCAGGACTCGTCGCTCTGCTTCTCGGTACATCAATTCAATAGCCCCAGCGGAAGTATCACTTGCATGCTTCTCATCAAGCTGTTGTCGTTGCTGCGCCAAGGCAAGAGTTCGCTGAGTAAAAACCGCTTTATCCTTCTTGAATGCCGTATGTTCAGCCCAGACACGCTCAACCTCTAACTGGAGTCGGGCCCGTTGGTCTTCAAGGCGACGCATCTGGGTGTCGATATCCGCGATATTAGCTTCCAATGCAGCTCGAGTTTCCACCGTCGTCTTCATGGACCGAGACAACTGCTCTACCGCAGCCTCAGTCTCAGCTACCTCGTGCTCCCAAACGCCCACGGTGGCCTGGTATGAAGACTCGATCTCGGCGATCAGCTTCCCCTTCTCCGCCTCTATCAGGATAGAAAAGGTCGTTTCGCTGGATGCGTCGAAGTTCCGCGAGCCGCTCATCCAGCTCAATCACCGAAGCCTCCAGAATTTCGGCCATATGGTCGTGGCCTTGGTGAATACGAATCAGCTCGATGCAGGGCATTGCCAGAGCTTTTACCGTCGCAAAACTCCCATTGGCATTCATCACAGCAGATACACCCTTCTGCAGCATTTTGTATACCCCCTCGACGAGGAATTTCACATACTCGTATGCATCCGCCAGGACCTGCGGCGTCATCGCGGGAGTTGGAGGAGCTACTACAGTTTGCGGACCGGAAGAAGATCCGCCAACTTCAACCAGCGAGGCTTGAACCTCGGCATCAATGGGCTCTTCATCAACAGGGGCTGGACTTCCAGCCCGAGGAGCCGAAGGAGCTGGCACAGGCGTCGAGATGGTCCCCCAAGTAGAAGGAGCTACAGAGGGTTCTACACCCTTACCCTTCTCAAGCCCGGAGGAACCACCGATGTCAGCGACCACCTTTTCTACCCCCAACATCCTATCAACAGTTGGTACCTCCCTTGGCAGAATAGGGAGATTATCACTTGTCTCTTGACTCGTCGCAGCAGTCTTGACTGGCAGACGGGTCTCATCATCGAGTCCCTCAACAGGGACAGAATCTGTCGCTACCTCCTGAGTGGTAGCCGCCTCAACTTCCACGGTTGAAGCCGGGGTAGGACTCGGCAATGATGCAACCGAACTCCCCTCATCATGATAGAGAGGGGATTCAACCCTCTCCTCTATCTCAACCATATCTGCTGTCCCCGCAGCAGATTCTTGCAAGACCGGAGGAACGTCATCGGAAGGCGACGAACTCCAGTCCACTTCATCATCAAGATACTTCGAGTCCGCAGGACCCTCAGCATCCAAGGCCTCCAAGGCAGACGGTGCTCTCCCAGAAGTTGTTGCGACCTCAAAATCGGGAGATATCAAAACCTCCGCAGGAACATCTTCGGGACCTTCCTCCATGGGAGACATTAGCATCGGAGGAATGCGCTCATCAGAAGAGCCTGCCACCTCCTTCGGTTTACTAGCGCCCGATTTTGAAATACGGGACTTCTTCTTCAATCCCTACAAGAAGAAGAGCATAAGTCTCCACAATGACAAAAAATTGGAATTATGAAATATTCTTTACTTCAACAGGGATTGATCATGCTGGCATTATAGGTGGCACTTCCGTAACCTTCGGGGTCGGCGCCCGTCTCGACCTTTTCGGTACAGAAGAACCAGCTTCTGTGTCAGCACGCCTTTTCCCGACAGAGGGGTCTCCCACTGGTACTGCAGCAACAGCCCGATACCCCGCCAACTCTGGTGGACGATATGATCGGGCTGCCATCAACATATTCGCTGTCGCCTCCAGCTGGGTTCCAATAATGAAACTAGTCTCCCTGTCGTAACCAGGAGACATAGCAGTCATAGTAAAATATAGCTTGGCGGCCGGATATAGGATTGGCGGCCGAGGATTACGAACTGGCGTGGTGAACTTAACGCTAGTGCATCCAGCGTTATAATATTGCCAGCCCCGGGCTCCATCCAGCAAACTCCCGATGAAGCCTAAACTACTACTGGGATTCCGCAACATTAACTGGGTATAGCCAAACTGACGAGCAAATCGGCGTGGCAGATAAGGCTCCAGATAACACCTATTCTGGTTGCGGTAGACCAGGTGAGAAGGCCGGATACTCTGCAACCAACGAAAACTCCATTTCGGCAGAGTGACCGCATCTTCGCCAGAGTCAACTAAATCTTGGTCGGCCTCAAAATCCTTGAAGATCGGGCCAACCTTGACAATCTCCCACCCCTGAAGGTAGGACAAGACTCTCTTGCAAACGGGGACGCCAGTGTAAGACCACTTCCACTTATAGAAGCGGCGAATGAAGGCATCTCCTTAGACATGGTCCTCCTCCGGACCGGGACTCATCACGTTCGGATGATGCAAGATCAGCCACCCCATAAGATAATGGAAGGGCAGCTCGGCCCGGGGAAAGTTATCATTATTACCTCTCTCGTGGATCACATCATCGGTAAAGGACCTCAAACCGTGCAACAGGTTGCACACCATCGCGGGGAGGAGAGCCAACGGTCGGCCACAGGCCAACTTCACCGCAGACAAAATGAGATTCCGATGTACCCTCTCGACGGCACCAGATCCACCTGCAAATACGCAATCCCGGAGCCATATCATCAAGTAGGACGTCAACACCGCCTTGGATGACATCCGGTGCCCGCAGTGCCAGAAACAGCTGTACGTAGCCTTGCCGCCCTCATTAGAGTGTGGGGTCCTTTCGTCCAGCCGGCTTATTTCAGAACTCACTTCCGCGGGCTTCAATCCCTGCGGAGTCGCAAACCGAATCCTCGAAGGATCCGTCAAATCCTGCCTGAAGACGTAGTCCCTCCAAGCAGTCACATGAGGCTGGGTCTTGCCCTTGTCCCTCCGGTGCATCAGATAATGATGGCTTGTCACCTCTTTGAAAACAACCATCATCTCCGGGTCCTTATCCTCCAGAACTTGGATCTCTTCATTTGATGGAAAATATTCCTCGTACGGTTCCGAGCCCCAAGGAAGCTTGGACACTTCGTACATCTCGTGAAGGGCCAATCCCAACTCCCCCACCGGGGTAAAGAAGCTACCAGTCTGGGCATTGAAAAGCTCCAAGAGCGCAAGGAACATAGGCTTATTGAGGTCCACGCCTGCCTGCGTGGCCCGAATGGCGGCTGTCAGTCCGATCTCTTTAAGCTCAACCTCGAACCTTGAAAGCACCCAAGTGGTCAACTCGTCCCACTTCGGGATGTAGTGACACCAGCCTTCGACTCTGAAGCTACCTGTCGGATACATCACCTTTGACGTCAACATCCGATTTGCAAAGATCGGGACACTGAAAGGAAACGTGTCGTTTGGGACCTCACTATAGATGCTCCCAGGACGCAAGGCTCGGTAACTGAAAGAAGAACCGGCTCGTGAAGCGGTCAAAGTATCTCGCTGGTTCGAGGAGGCGTCAATTGAGAGGGTACCTCCCAAGGCCCCTCCTTGAGAGGGAGTAAGTTCCCAACCCATCCTTCTCTTCGAAGCTAGACGATAAAAAGCCGTCAGCGGCAACTGGCGGTCAACCTACCGCATGTACAAAACCATGCCTTTGGCAGAAAAGAACCAGTCTTCTCTAATCCTCAGTATCTTCGCTTCGGAAGAGACTAGTCGGTCGCCAAACAGAAAGGCGGGTTTTAAGAAAGTTACACTTTCGGATTCAGCAGACTTCAGTTTACCACTCTCCATCATACTCTGGAGGAAAAGAGGCAACTGGGTCTGGATTTGTAGCATTCTCTCACGAGGTTGGTCCTGTAAGATAGCATCCTTCGCAGGATTGATCACCGTCTCGTCAAAATCAACTCCCATCTGACAAAGAGAAGCGTCCAGAAGGACCTCATTCAACAAAGGGATCGTCATCGACACTGATACAACAAAGATGGAAGTCAGGCAAAAAGAAAAATATCAAATAGCTTCAGCGCATCATCGGGGCGTAAGCCCATGCGCGCTAGCATCAGAGCTTCGGCGCATCATCAGGGCGTAAGCCCATGCGTGTCAACTTGCTTCGGCGCATCATCAGGGCGTAAGCCCATGCGCGTCAGCATTGGAGCTTCGGCGCATTCAGAGCGTGAGCTCATGCGCGTCAGCGAAGGCTTCGGCGCATCATCAGGGTACGAAACCCATGCACGTCAGCCATTAAACCTCGGTGCATGATAAAGGTGTAAACCTATGCACGTCGGCGGGGTAGAACCTCGGCGTATCATCAAGACAAAAGTCCATACGCGTTGGCAAATCTGAGTTAGGGCACAATCTGGCCCAAAAGCTTATGTGAAGGAGATGAACCCACCCGTCACCTCAGGACGAACGTCGGTCGGAGTTGCAGGGGTGATAGGTGCATCCTCACCAAGAACTCCTTCGCTTTCTCCTTTCCCTTGCCGGCACCACCGCGAGGAGTCTTGGGAGCCATTCTCTCAAAGAAGAAAAAGTTAGGGTTTTGAAGAAAAAACTCTAAAGAAAGCAAAGGCACAGAGCAGATGAATTCTCTCTCTCTCCAACCCTTACCTATTTATAGGGCTTGGTCGCACGCGTGAACCGATGACGTGTAATCTCAGCCGTCGCTTCGGGTTCCGTGAGGAGATAACAACAAATACAACCAAAAGATCATCATTAATCTTTTGGGTTACCAAGGCGTCATCATCATCAACTGAAAGGAGCATGCGCCCGAACAAGCATGCGCCCAAAAATCATACGCCCTGACCTCCATGCTTCTTATTCAAAGTATTCCAAAACTCATTCAAAAGTTTTAAAAACTTTGAAGGGGGTCTTGTAGAAGCATGGAATTTCATAACCAGAAAGCCCATACGCCAGGCATTATATGCGCCAGAACTCAGACAGCTAATCGAATAAGCCATAGACATTCGAAGAGGGACTTTTTATTTTATATATATAAAAGTCTATTACATGTCTAGAAAAGATGGTACAAAGGAGAATTTCTACAAAGGAAGGATCCTAGATCTACATCCAGCAACCACCATGCGCCTTCCAGATAGGCACAGTAACCACCATGCGCCTTCCGATAGGCACAGCAGTCACCATGCGCTGTCAGCCAGGCGCAGCAGATGTCATGCGCCTCCAGCCAGATGCATCCTACCATCTCTTCAGCAGCTCAGTTATGTGCATCCAGCTCAGTTATGTGCATCCCTTCAGCAGCTCAGTTATGTGCAACTCTTCCAACCAGGCTCACCTGGCCGAGCAGAGCCCAGTTATGTGCCGCTCTTCCAGCCAGGCTCGCCTGATAAGTGCTTCGCCAAGCAAAGCATTTAACCCTCTGGCTGGAACCAAGGGAGAGAAGAGCACCGCAAATGCTGTGGCCAGGGGAGGCTTCGAAAGAGCCTCCAAAGACCAAGGAAGACCGTGATCGAAATCATGGCATAAGGAGCTTTCAACACAATCAAAGTGGGCGGCACACACTTTGAAGGAAGAGAGAGCCTAGCACCGCCATTCCGATCTACGGCTCTTCCGGAATAACGGAGACGAGGCCCGAACATCCTTATCTTTGGATGCAACAGACACCTTCCGCCTGCCTCAGAAGCCCTCGACTCCGTCTTTTGGATGTAACAGTCACCTTCAAAAGCATCGAAGATAACACGACGTCTCATCTTCACCCTTGGGAGCACTTCGTCAACAGAATGCACCCACATATCCAAGTTCATATTGGAAGTACGTGAGGGAATGAGGAGCAAACCTTCTTTCCATGCCACTATTTATAGGCCGGGCAAATCAAACCCACGTGCCAAGTGGATGACTCTCCGAATTCTGTGCAATGAATTTGCTTTAAATGGATGAACCGAACGCCTCGAATTCAGCCAAACGGCTATTTATAGCACTCGAGGAGCGAGACAGCCGCGTCATTAAAGGACATGTCGGATGCGCCAGCCAAACAGTGCATCACACGGACGCGCCCTCCTGCATCAGGCGCATCGCACAAACGTGCCCTACAGTACCCGGCGCATCACAGAGGATGCGCCCTCACATCTCCATGCCAAGTGGAACACCAACCAATGTGCCCACTCAGCTGTCCATCGAACGTCACAAACATTAAATGCTGAACTGACACCAGAGTTGGCAGCACGCTTCCCAAAGTCTGAACAGTTGACAGCTTTTTTAGAGAACGAAGCGTCGGCAATGTCAGCATCATCATGACTCTATCCCGATGGCTACTGCCACGTGGCCACCCGCATGCGCCTCTACGGCCATGCGTCCAAATCTGTATGCGCCTCTACGGCCATATGTCCAAACCAGCATGCGCCTCAAAAGCCATGCGCCTCAGACCCTTCACTGATCCCTAAGACAGAAGAAGAGTCTCCAGTTGAAGCTTTGCATGCGCTTCAAAAGCCATGCGCCCCAGACTGATCTCTGATCCCGAAAGACAGAAGGAAGGTCACCTGCATGCGCCTCAAAAGCCATGCGCCCTAAATGGTTTATAACTCCTAAAGGTTATGAGCCGCAGTCTCCTCCTGCGCCCAGATCCAAGGCGCAGCTCACCAGATCACTGCCCCCCCAAATCCGAGATCTTCGAGCCATGGGTCGATGACATGTGTCCTTTGACTCAACTCGTCCAAGATTTCAGCAACAGAAAGATCTTCTCCTCTGCTACGTGCCGGCTCACAACAGCAGTATGAAGAGTTCAACCTCCCAATCAGGGCGTATCATCCGTGCGCCCCCATCAGCAACTTCCACGTGGCGTCCCCACACACCGGCGCATCCTACATGCGCGCATGAGCAGCCAGCCTGCAAAACTATAAATAGAGGGATCATTTCCTTCTCACCCACGGACAACATACAGAATCCACAACGAACAGAGGAGGAATCACCAGAGAGGCAGATACAGACACTCAACGTCTTCCTCCTCTCAGCAAGCTCCAGTATCCAGAGCAATCTACACCTTCAGAGAACCGATAACCGTCGTCAGCCGGTCAACGGAGTCAACGCATTACCACTCGCTCCATTGGCACTAAGGACCCAGCTTAAACAAAAGTGTACTCCTAGAACTACATCTAAGTCCTACATTTGTAACACTGTTCTGTTTGTATTAAAGTTTTCAATCAAACAATTTTAATGGCAAACAGTGAGCATCGTTGTAGTATGCCTCGACACCTTTGAAAGGATAGAGATCTGCAACCTCCTTTTGAACTTCTCCCTTGTCATCAACGTATTTAAAATATTGATGGAGAGTCGAAGGAACAATGTTGTGTTCATGTAGGAATGGTCTCCCCAACAGAGCATTATAAAAACAACCATGGTTGTCAATGATGTAGAAGGTTACCTTTGTGCGGAGATTGCCTATTTGGAGTTTTAGGTGAATCTTGCCCAAAGGTTCACTTCTTCTTTGGTTGAACCCCAAGATGGTGGTGATTGTGCCAGAAAGACTATGTACTGAGATCTTCAGTGCATCTAGCATTGTCTTTGGCATGATACTGAGAGCTGACCCTGGATCTATCAGAATACGATCAACTTTTATCGAGTCGACATATCCTGTATAGTATAGAGGACGGTCATGCCTATTGTCTTCTAACAGCACATCATCCTGTGTGAAGGTAATGTTTGGAATTAACTCCAACACACTGTGACAATGGAGGCAAGAGACAGGCTCTGCCTTTGACTTCTTTAGAAGGATTAGACAGGTTTCTGCCTGCATTAGAGCTTCACTCAGAGTTTTTCGATTCTCTTTGGAGAGGCACAAGAGCTCGAAGATTGACAGCCTGGCCGGTGTATTGGCTAGTTGAGCCAAGATATCAAAGTTGTATGGCTTCTTAAGTCCAGAAGGAGATGACTTCTTCAAAGGTTTGTCGAAGCGGACTTGTTGTTTGCCTTTGTTGGCTGCCGTTGGTTTGGGAGGAGTAGGTTCAACCGGTGAGGACGCAGCAGGGATGCCCTCAGTAGAAGCAGGTTGCACTGGAGTGGACTCAGAAGAAGAAGCAGGGTTTTCGGGATTCTCGGGAAGTTCCCGTAGATAGGCTTTCCCTGATCTGGTGCCCAGCAGGATTTCCTCGTCAGCTATGGGGTCAAAAGACACCATATTGTAGATCTTTGTTTTGTCCTTGGAGCGGTCTTTCTTCTTGGAGGAAGAAGGAACTTCGAACTCCGAAGCAAGATCAGGGTGAATCCACATAATCTCACCATTGTCAAGAGATAAAGGGACGAGACCTTCACTTCGTGGAGGAGGGAGATTCTCGATCTCAAGAGTGGCCTTGGGAATAGGGATGACACCATGCTGTACCATCTGTGGAGAAAAGTTACCAAACTATACTGAGACCATGTTTGCGGTAACCGTCTTCTCGTCTTGCTGCAGAGTGACAACACCAGCATTGACTAACTCCTGAATTTTGCCTTTGAGCACATAACATGCTCGAGTGGGATGACCAATAAACCTGTGATAGACACAGTATTTAGGATGATCAGTCTTACCGACTTCATCAGGCTTCTTCGTGTCTGGGAGTTGGAGCTTATTGCTTTTGATCAAGCAATCAAAGATGCTCCCGGTGTCATTCTCGTCAAAGGAGTACTCTACTTTCGGATGAAGTTCTCTGGGTGGAGGGGCAGAAGGAGTAGGAGCAGACGTAGGTGGAGCTACGTTGACCGCCAGAGATTCTTTGTTCTTCAAGTTGATGTTCAAAGTTTCTTTACCTTTGCGGTTGTTCTGGCGATTACCGCTACTGGCTGTCGGGTGTTCATCCCGGTCGGGGTTAGACATGTGCACCCCTAGCTGCTTGAATTTGTCAGCGCTAACTTCAGCTGCTTTAGCATTGACAATAAAGGATGGCCAGTCTTGGAACTGAGTTGACCCCGTCCACATGCTGATGATAGGCAAAAGATTTGCCTTGCAGGTATCAATAGTGACAGCGGCCGGAGTTCCAGGAGGCATTTTTAAAGCTTTTCGGCGGAATCTTTCAATGAAACTTTCAGCAGTTTCATTATGTCTTTGTTTGATCTTGTTGAGGGCCGACATAGTCATATCATTGATTCCCTCGTAGAATCGCTCCAAGAAGATTTGTTTCAAACCCGAGAAAGAGGTGATACAGCCATCGGGCAAGCTTCTGTACCAATCGTATGCTACACCGGCTAAACAGCCGACGAACATCCTGGTAAGAAGAGCGTCATTTGGCTGAAGTTGGACAGTCATTACCTCAAAGTGGTTAATGAACTGACTGGAAGATATGCTGCCGTCAAACAGCAAAATTGTAGGAATTTTGTACTTTAGAGGAAATGGGACTTCTTTCCATTCAACTGGGTAGGGTTGTTTGATCCCCAATCTCTGTAAGTTGTCCTTCTCTTTGAAAGCCTCGAATTGAGTGTGCAGGAGTTTGACAGCTTCATTAGCATCCTCCAATGATACAGAAGGAGCAGGCTGAATCAGAGTATTAGGGGAAGGAACAGCGTGGTAAGCACTACCCCCAGCACCTGACTGACTGGGTGTAGGTTGAATTTGTACAGGGGGTATTTGAGGAGATACTACCTCCAGCCCTGCATTGACAGGTACCGACGATGCTATGATCTCAGGATTTACAGCAGGTACAGTCGGTGGTACTGTATGTTGGGCCACGATGATGGAATGCATACTGGCGACCATTTCAGCCATGGTCTTCAGCTTGTCTTCTAGTGCAGCTATTCGTTGTTCTTGACTAGCCGAACTAGAAGCATCTGGGTCTTCAGTGACAACATAAGCTGTTACTTCTCTAGGTACAGTGGAGGACACTGTCTGTTCAGAACTTTGGTTGTATGCATCATAGTCGGAGAAAGGATCATCTCCTGAGTGAGAAGTAAGAAGATGACCAGAAGGATCTTGAAGATTCCTTTGACCGATTGTGTCTCGGATTCGGGATCGGGTATGTTGGAATACTCCTTCAGAAGATTCTTGGAGTAAATCTAAATACCGCTGGCTGGGCTTGCGAGGCTTGCCATGCTTGGAGCACTTCCTACCCCTAGTGTCTCGGGAAGTCATGTTGACAGAAGCGTACAAAACTTCGTCTTCATCTTCTGACATAGGTTCAGAGTTTGTAAAGTTCAGACGATCGAAGACAGATTGTTTGTTTGTCTGACAGCAACACTTGATGACAACCTTATGATTACAATGGTGTCCAAGTGGTTGCACTGGAGGTGTTGAGATGTTGTCCCATTTTTGTTTGAGGTGTTCTCGGAGATCTGAAACAATGACGGGACGAGAAGAAGTCTGAGGGATATGTTCTTTGACAATATTCGGAACATGGTTCCGGTTCTTTAAATATTTTTTCCCTTGAGTGTACAGGGAAGTACTCATTTCATTACCATAAGTGTCAGGATTTTTGATCCTGGAAGTTTGCCTCTGATGCTGGTTGATCTTCGGCATTGGCTGTTTGCGTTTTGCCGAGGTTGGTCTATTGAGATAAGTTCTTAGATCAGCAAATTCACCCCTAAGGGTTTCTGTCTGAGACACCAGCAATTTTCCCTGTTTTGAGCGGAATATCCTGAGAGTTGGGAGATCTTGGAATTCTGCTACCGGAGTAGGCAGAATACCTCTTTGATCAGTACACTTTCCTTTGGCAAGGAGGGAAGAACTCTTGTTTGAGAGAGTTCTTGTACTGACTGGTGCCGAGGCACGTTCAGTTTGATCGTCCACGGTAAAAACCGAAGAAGACTGAGACAAGACCAAAGGGCATTTTCCTTTGTTTTGTAAGGAAGGGTTAGCTAAAGAGCGTTTTCCTCTGTTGTCTTCCAAGTCGTGGGACGAGAAAGTTTGAGAGAAGACCAACGGGCCTTTTCCTTTGTTCTGAGGAGGAGGAGGAACAGTCAACAAACTACCTCCAGTGGATTACGCTGGAGCAACAGGGTGCTTGGGAGGAGAAGCAGAGTTTTTCTCTTTGCTGTGAAAAGAAGGGAGATTAGCCAAAGGGCTGTCTCTCTTAGACTGCGCTGGCATAGTTTGTGCAGGAGTTGAAGTGGCAGTAGGCTCATTGGCAGGTTGCGCATGAGGAGCTTTGACAGATGGCCTTTTGGCCACAGTCACAGCAGCTTGCACAGCCAGAGTCTTGACTTCAGAGTGCTTGAGTTGCACTCTGGTTGATGGAGTGGTGGACTGCGCAGGAAGAGTTGCAGCCAACTGCGCCAGAGGAAGAGGAGTTTTGCACTTTGATAGAGCAGCATAGGAAGTGGTTTGTGCACTGGAAAAGGAAGCAGTATACTGTGCATGGGCAGTAGAGGCAGCAGACTGCGCAGCAGTCTTGGGAGCAGAGACAACAGACTACGCAGTAGAGATAGCAGGCTGCACAGAGGGTTGTGCAGAGGACTTTAGAGTCCACACTGAACAGACTTTGCTCTTGGCAGAAGTCGCAGTGCGACGAGTAGTCCCGGAGTTGATCATCGCCTCGTAGGCCGTCTGGTTGACCTTTACGACAAGCGTCTTCTGCGTCTTTCCGATAGACGTAACATCACATTGAGTTGTCACTTCCTCGTCGGAGGAGAAAGTCTTCTCCAGCAGAGTCGCCATTTTGTTTGCAAAAACAAAAGTGTTCTTTATTTCACAAACTTTGTAAGAAGATTACAATAGAATTCTGGAAAAGTACAACTATAGAAATCTGATCTGAAGACGATCGCTTTATCCCTTGGACGATGTGAACTTTGAAGACGGTAGCCTCTGAAGAATGCAGCAGCACTTTGGCAAGAACTTCTGATCTCTGGTGATGACTTGAATGATCTCTGATCTGATCTGGGCCTCATAATGAAAGACTTGAAACTCTATTTATAGAGTTCTGGAAATAACTAATTTTTAGTTATTCTGGATTGCGCAGAATGGACTGCGCAGACATTGGACTACACAAGCAGCGAACTGCGCTGGCAGTTACTCGATCGTGGACCAACTGTATGAGACGCGTGGCATTATTTGATTGAAATACGCTTGGTCATGTACAGACGGTTGCCACGTGGTGAGCAATTGATGGCATGTAGGCCACATGTAAATTGTCAGTTGTCTTGATGGAGTGCGCCACATGAACTGCGCTTGCTTCAGACTGCGCTGAGATTGAATTGTGTTGCAGGGAATTTGGCAGACTGTGCTTCGATTGGGCTGGTAGCTTGCGCTGCATGTACAGCTGTCCTCGAGCGCTGTGCTGCACGAGAAACGAACAGTTTCCTCGTTCTTCGGGCTGTCAGCTGTCAGAAGATCTTATCTTCTGTCAGATAATGATGACACGGTCATGTCAGCTAGCGCGCTTGGATGTGTGCACAATTCAGCTTGCGTACTTGAATTGTTGCGCAATCTGTTTCCTGCGCAGTTCACTTGAAGGATGCACAACTTGATTTTCTTTGCTTTTTTGATGGGTGCAACTTGATTTTTAGGACCTACAGACACTTGGACAAGGGGCAGGGTGTTCAGTCCCTAGCCCTATGTTCTCTCGACACGAGTGCAAGAGCACATGGTGCCTCGAGCACTGTGTCGAGCCCACGAAGGCTCGACATGGCTGTACGATGATTATTCTTTCCTGTTTTTTGAGAATTTCGAATTTGGTTTTGGACACTGCGTGTCCCAATTTCTGGACACGAGGGACTCTCCCTGGACACGAGGGACATGTCCCCATGCCCTTACCCTCATGTCATACCTTGAATTAGGATTTTGATTCGAAATTGGCCTTTGGATACAGGGCTCGACTCTGATACACTGATGCATTGTTTGTTGTTTTTTTAAAATGTTTTCAATGATTCATTCGATTTCAATATGAGTTCATACATTTACCTGAGTTTGATGTTAATTTCAATTTGGGTTCATATGGGTTTCCATATATTTTAGCTTTCATTTAGCTTGGGTTATGATTGTCCTGCACCATGTTCTGTCCATTTGGACTGAGAATTCTTTATAGGATACTTGTTTAATATATGTGCTTTATGACTGATAATTTCATTTGGTTTCAGTCATTCCTTCATGATTCAGTCAGTATACATCGTCCATGTCCATCCCAATGTCTGCTCATTGGGTCGATGTTCATTATCCTGCCTTGTTCGACCAGTCCTACTGTCATATAACACATCCATTATCCTATTTCCTTCTAATGTTCATATCATGATTTATACAGGTATTAGTTTAAGTGTGGGTTAGAGATGAGATTGGTTCACTCATATGCTTTTCCTTTGTGTGCAGTCCATTCACTGTGGACCTGCCATCTATTCTGACTAATGCACATTCCTGAACATGATATTGATGGAGTATGCATATATCCATCTTAACTCCTGTTCACTATCCTAACTCAAGTCCCTGTTATTCCTGCATACTTCATTTACAATATGATTGCAAGCCTTATGTTCTGTAATTGTTCATAGCTGGACATGATAGACCAGTGGGGTTCCTGTACAGGTAAGGTTCAGTCTTCATATTCACTTTGTTATGTCGATTGTGTCCACTAGGTTGAGTATCGGCACGACTGTCACCGCTAACTGATTTTGGACTACCATTTTACTGAATTCCTGAAATTATACACATTGCCTATTCCTGAGAACAACACACCCTATCCACAGATTCACACACACACATTGCATTATCTATTTCCTAAGATTCATACATATATGTCCCCTTCATAATTAGCCTTAAAACTTTATACATTCAATCCATTTCACTATAACCATCCTTTCTCTCTAATTACAATCCAAAGTCAGTCCCCATTTATCTATTATGTCACTTAGAGTTCATTCTTTAAACTAAAACTTTAGACCCTCTTCCCATTTCACTCCATGTTATCCTTGTGTCTGCCCCCTTTGTATAGCTTGAATAGTTATGTATATGTAGGTATATGTATACCTTATGGGATAATGTATTGGTGATTTATATATTATATATGAGAAGTTATGTGTTAGTCTAATATATGGTAGTATTGGTTAAGGATTCATGTTATACCTTATGTATATATGATATGGTATATGGTTAGAGTTATGAGATTATTTAAAGTAGGATTTTGACTAATACCAAGTTGACCAATGTTGACTAATTGACTTAGTTGATCAGAGTTGACTAAAGGTTGACTCTTTAACCTAGATTGGACTAGTTGACCTAATTTGACTAGACAGTTGACCAAAGTCAACATTAAGTCTATACATGACCAATTGACCTAAGTTGACTAGAGTCTGACATAGTTGTCTAAGATTGATCTGGTTGACCAAGTTGACTTTGACCACGAGTTGACCAAGTTTGACTTTGACCTAGATTGACCTAAAAATCATGTAGATTGCATCGTAAACTTTATTTATCATATTTTAAACACATTATAACCCATACTGCTCTATTTAGGACATTGTAACTGCGGTACAGACATCTGATATTACACTACTCTTTTTAGAGTATCAGGCGAGTACATTCTCTGATAGTTCTCTCATTTACTTGTCAATTATTGTACTTCAGTTCTAGTTAGTTTTATGTGATTCTTACAACACGTATAGATAATTCTGGATTCATGTATGCGATACATATACCATCTTGTCTGGCCTCTATTTCTGGAATCACTACTGGCATCACCTTCTGGAATCATTACTGGAATCTACTGGAATCATTCTGGAATTATAGCTGGTATCATCACATTTGGCTGGACTCTTCTCGATTCTCGTATCTTGTACTGGATTCACTTATATTACGGGGCGGGGAAATATTGAGTAAGACATGTAGACATACCCCAAATATGGAATCTCCCTACTGGAATCTACTGGAAGCATAGCCATCTCTTGCCTGATCAATGAGAGATGTGCCTGATACCTACTGCCGTTTACATGTCGATCTCGGTATTTTAAAACACACTATTAGAGTATAGTCTGGACTCACCCTGGAATCTTTGATCACTGACTGGAATCATCTTATACTGGACTCATCTTGTACTGGAATCACCTGGTATCAGATTCATATTGTCTGGACTTACTTGGATTTTACACTTGTTACATTTACTGTCTGGACTCATATCATGTTACTCTAGTTCAGCTAGTTTCTATTTACAGTCTTCATTGCCATGATTCTTTTCTTGTTTTACTTACCTTACTTTCCTTGTATCTTAACTGTTTCTCTATACCATCACCTGTATACAAACTACCATGTTCATCAATAAAACTGTCTATAACTGCTTTATAGTTCTCTGTCATTTACTTGAGATTTCTTGATGAATTGTACTCGTTCCTGTCCTGACTGGACCTGTTGAAAATATTACAAATGATTGCCCTGAGGACATTTGCCCTACTTGCCTTGGAGTAGGAGATGGCTTAGCTACCTTTGGCCCCGACACTCAGGAGTGATCGGGAGACTAGCTAGTAGACTTAGTTTAGTTTTCATGTTTTAGAACTTGAATTGTAATAACTTGAGATACGAGTTTGTATTTGAGTTTGTTTGAGATATTATTATTTAGTAGTTATAATTGTTGTTGTTTAGTCCTTAGTTATAAACTTCTGTGTTATCTTATCGCTCTTGGACTGTGATTGAGATTTCATTATATCTATACTTGTCCTCCGTTCGGAGTTGAGTTTTGACAAGTACATTATATAATTGCATGAGTTGTTGATTAGATAGTAACCTAGGATAGCGTTCTACCGTCGACACTACGACGTAGGCTGGACGTACCCACTTCTCGTGCCCCTACACTGGGTGCGGGTCGTGACACAACCAGGCAGCTGCAGCGGTGGCATCAAATGATCTCTTCAATGGTAAGAAGAGGACTGTGCGATTGAGGCATAGGGCGGTGAATGATCTGATAAAGACTGGAGTCATTACCGTGATTGATGTTCGGAGTCAGAAAAATCTGGCCGATCCGTTCACCAAAGGTCTCAAGCGCCATCTGGTCGAGGATACAACAATTATGATGGGCTTGAAGATGATGTGATATTATGTCTTTGTAATTCTACCATAAAGTTTTATGCTATTAGTTCAAAAATAAATCTACTAGGCATCTAACTTTTGGTTCAAAGAAGGATCACTGACGGAGTGAATATCTGGAATAGTGGATAGTCCTTTGAGACACTGAGGGGTTACGGACCCATAACCACTATTGTCTACTATCTGTTCTCTTAAAAGAACAAGTCCTGTGGGACGATGGCTTAGATGCAGTTCTCAGGCATTTCGAATGTCTGGTGTGCTCTACAGGAAGTACGTTAGCACAACACTACAAAGGAGCGTAAGGTCTCCATGCTACAGTGGGGTGACACCACCAAGAGGTTCCTCGGTAAGGGTAATGCCTCGGCTTTGCGAGCCATGTCACAGTGGTGTAGCACCGCATATAGGCAGGTAGCCTAATTGTAACGCCCGTAGTTCGTATTGCGTATTTTGGTATACGTGTACGGAATCTCGACCCGTAATTAGACTTGTCTTGCTTAGCTTAATCCTGGTTTAATCTTACCTTGGTTTATTTTGGGTTCATCCTGGATCGACTTGTCTTGACTGGCTACTCTTGGGTTTTGCATTGGCATTGGTTAGTTAGCATTTCCTGGTTCACGTGGTTTATCCTGGCCTTGGCATGCATTGGGTTCGGTTGGGTTCGGCTTGGTTGGGCTCGGTTTGGGTTGATATGAAAACCCCTACCTACCACCATCCCTCATTTATTAACCCAACCACCATTCTCTCTCTTCATTCATTACTCATTTACTCCTCTTCTCTTCTTCTTCCTCATCTCCTTCTCCACCCACACCACCGTAGGCAAGTGCAACTTGCTATCACAAGAGAACACCATACTTTTATGGATCATTTAGCTTCCTTGCCTGATTTTAAACTACTTTAGAACTTGGCTTTTCTCATTTTGATGCATGAATTTTTGTAGATATAGGTTTTAGCATTCTTTCATTTTCATGATTTTGATCTACTAAACTGGCTTGTCTTCGAAAACTGAGAGTTCCATGTGATAGACATTCTGATGTTACGCGAATTTGGTTTTGGAATGGTTGGATTTCACCGAGACTTGACCGAGATGAGGCTTTCTTGAGCTCTTGAGCTTTTACGCCTGCATGTACCGGCCTTGGGGAGAAGATGAAGTTCTACGCATACGTTCTTACGTGCTAGCGTAGCTTTTAGTTTTACGCCCATGTTTTACGTGCCAGCGTGTCATTTATCCCCCCTTTTACGCACACGTTTTACGTGCCCGCGTATTATTTACCCTTTACGCACACGCATTTGCGTGCCAGTGTAATCGCTTCTACGTCGAGTTCATTCAAACTCTACGCAGGGGCTACTCCGCTTGGGTGGAGTGCCTACCCGCGTAGAGCTCTTGCTCGCGTAGAGCTTCGCTCGCGTAGAAGCATTTGCCCGCGTAGAGCTCTGCTCGCGTAGAAGCATTTGCCCGCGTAGAGCGCTTGCTCGCATAGAATCCTGCTTGCATGCACTCTTGCTCGCGTAGAGCTGCCTATCCTTAGGTTTTGCTCGCGTAGATCTGTTTTACGCTCGGGTCTATTTGGCCTAGCGTACCCTTGCTCGCGTAGAGCTGTTTTACGCTTGGGGTCTATTTGGCCTAGCGTACCCTTGCTCGCGTAGAGCTATCTTACTCCGTGTCTTGCTCGCGTAAAGCCACTTTTACGCTTGGGGCCTCTTGGCCTAGCGTAGAAATTCACTAGCGTAGAGTCTTGAGCTCCCTTTTTGCGTACCCGATTGTCTTTATGTCCTTGCATTTTTCATGAACTTGATAATCACGAATTGATTGACATGACTGGACTGATAATTGTACATGGCACGGTATAACAAATAAATTGACATGACATGACAAGACATGACAAGCAAGCCTGATGAAAATTATTGAATGCTGTTGCGACGACTAGCATGACATGACAAGAATGAATGGCCTGGACACCGTGGATGATTGTGTTTGTACAAGTGAACCAGTATTGTCTTGCATCATGTCTAGGACAGGGAATCCTGAGTACCACGGTCAGGGATACCTACTGAAATTGTCTAAGGCTAATAACTAGAATAATCCAGTAGTCATGAAGAGATTTTCCAGCTACAGACAATCTCGTTATCTGGGCGCGCAAGTGGACTTGTAGCCTGTCGACGAGTAGGACATATTTCCAGCACACTGTCATGTGTTGCACCCTTCATGAACGAATATTCGACCTGGATAACCTGGATGGTCTGCAGGGCTTGTGGCTGTTGGAATATCTTATTACATCTTACTAGTAACTAGGCCTGTGATAACCCTAGCTAGTTAAAGTATCAAGCCGTACTTATTGCTTGGCCGTAATTGATTGGATGGAGTCTAAACCAGTCTAGTCTTGTCCTGATCCTGTACAAGATTGTGGCATGACTTGGTTGCTTGTGCTTTACTTTATCGATAAATGGTGAAAAACCAAGTTCCGTTCAGATGAAGGGTTACAACCCCGGTCCTTGTTTGGTCTAAGGGTTGTAACTTGGTTATCTGAATAGTCCCATGGTTATCGCATCGTATATCCTCATGATTTTTCTATATCTCCAGTTTTAATATGTTATTATGTTTTGTGCTAATTGCTGATTTTAGTTCTTAAGTGAAGCCTCCTTTGTGGCACTTGCTCTTTCTGGGATCTGACCCAGCTGGTTTTGTATGGCCAGATACCGGAGTAGCTCCAGAGGATCTCCCTACCTTCCAGCCAGATGGTGACCACCAGGCGTAATCAAGGCAACGAGTGGGTTTCCCTTTTGTTCTCCCACTTTATTGTAAAAATATTCTTTTGAGACGTTTAGCCGGCGAGCACGTGTTAGCTCGTATTGCACTTTACTTACTGTCTGCCTACGGGCTGTAACATGATTGACGAATCCTAGGGTTGATTATGTATGACTAAAACTCTTGCTAGTCTTCACATTTTGTACGACTAGCTTCATGATCATCCAAATATGTAATGTATGGGACGCCTTACTATTGTATATTTGATGCTCTAACATCTTGTAACTGCTATTCCTTACATGAGATTGAGACAATAGGCTTGTTCATGACCATAAGAGACTGATGGCTTGTAGTTAAACTCTCATGTATCTAGACAGTCGTGATCGTATATCGAGGTGGATTCCATTTCAATATACGTAGCTGGCTATGTATGCCCCCGCTCTCCAGTATTCTGGTTCTGGGGCGTTACACTAATGTTGTAGAATGAAGAGTGGTAGTCAGCACTATAAAGAGGCCGGTGACCTCATGTTACAGTGGTGTGACACCACCAAGAGGTACCTAGAGTGGGTAAAGCCTCGGTTATGCGAGCCATGTCACAGCGGTGTAACACCGCAAGGAAGCGCAAGGCTTCATGCTGGGTAGTTTGGCACTACAAAGAGGCTGGGACCTCATGCTACAGTGGCATGACACCACGATGAGGTGTAGCCTCTGCTTTGGGCCATGTCATAGCGGGATAGCACCGCAAGGAAGCGCAAGGCTTCATGCCAAAGGACTCTTTAAAAGAACTCACCTAGAATGTATGGAAAGAGATTCAGGCCGTCTCTTGAGGGTAAACTTGTAGACGCCCAAAATACATACACCAAAATCAGGCATGCACGGGGCCTTTAATGTACAACCGAAAGCACAGCTGATGTCCTTATGTGAGTGGAAAAAATTGCAGTCATGGTGCAGAATTCAAGGCTTAGTCCATTCTTGTATCATACTGTTATTTGACCCATGCAGAAAGATTCAAGTAGTCAGCGACATCTCTCCTAATGCATGATGGACAGTCACTGTGAGGAACGCTCAACCTATATATTGAGATATGTGGAAGATTGTTGGTGTTTTTGTCTTTAGACTAGGAAAGATAGTCCCACATCGGCTACATCAAATGGTGAGTATCTCAATATAATGCATTGCTTGTGTTGAGATGTGCACATGAGGTGTGGTGGGGCACAAGTGTGTGCCATGTGGGAGTATTTTCCTAGAAGGAAAAAGGATTAATTTCAACAAGGATGCAAGTTGATTTTTGTTGTGCGGACTCGGACTTGGACACAGACTCCAGGTTGTCTCGTGCATGCACGGGAGTGTTCGGGGGTAGGCGTGGACTAGCACACTACTATGCTGATTGTGGGATGATCTAAAATATCAAACTCTATTTTTGAGTATTGGTATTTTAGTCCCACATCGAATAGGAGAAAATGTGAAGTCTCACTCCACTCTATAAATAGAGCCCCTTGGCCTCCTTTGGAAGATGCACCAAGAAGAGAGTTATGGGAGTCCGTAAAGTGCAGGAAGCTCGTTCAAGTCTCAAATATTGACTTACGAGCGTTCTAGAAGTTCTTCGTGAATTTGCTGGTTCCTGGAAGCAGATCGTGGTGGTACGAATCTTGCTTTGAGCAATGGTGATCTTAATCACCCAAGCAAGAACATTTCCTCTTCTTCTTTCTTCTCTTTTCTCTGAGTTGTAACTCAGTTCTGTCCGTCAGCAACTGCGATTGCGAGGAAGAACGTGAGATTTATTTTCTGATTATTGTTACTTTTGTAATCAGATTTATATTACCATTTCCAAAAAGGAAAAAAAATTGGACAAATTTTTATAACAGATAGGGAGATTGGAAACTAGTGTCAGAAATCTATTTATACTATTTTTTTTTAAAAGAACAACAATTAATTCTGATGATTAATTGATAGCTCGTCAACTAAAGCTATCATTCAACATAACTGGCATTATATAGTAGATCCAAATAATATACTGCAAATTGCTGCGAAGTTTTTTACTTTTCTACAAATTTGCATGTGTCGAAGAAGAGTACGTATTCAAATCCCATCAAAACTTGTGAAGCGATCAAGGACACAAACCCAATAGAGAACCTCTTCCAATTTCACTTCTTCAAAGCTGGATGCATGATACAAGTTTCATTACCATGGAAGACAGCTTAGAACCGCTTATCAGAGTCAATTCCTATACATTCCTGCACACAAACATCCATCTCCAATACTGTGAATCAACCTCACTTCCCGCGGACAATCCTTATCATAGTGGTTTCACTAGCCACAAACATAACATCCACTTCTCTGTGATTCGGCAATCACTTTAAATCAAATTGTATCCATTCTACCCCCAAAACAAACTATATCCATGTCACTGACTCACTCTATAGGCACATTTTCATCAATACTCGTCAACATTACTCACAGCTAACTGCAGTACCTCTACCAATATTTTGATGCTCATCCAAAATCCAACTTATCCCAAACATCCTACCTCACAGACTGCTCAAACCATATGTTGTACTCTATGGGACAATCGATAACCAACAAAATATTCGCATAAGAAATCATAACATATCTACTCTTATTGCATGGAATACTCGGAAAAAACATCGAGGAGGGTCAAACGACTCGATTACAAAAGCAATTCGGAGTTGAAGATAATCAATTATAAATTTTGGGAACATGAACTCAGAGTTGAAGAAAATCAATTATGGATATATTGGAAATATAATCTGCTCAAACGACTTCAACATCGGCAGAACATCCTGCCTCACTGTTTAAATAAAAATCCTTGATAAGCTATAGATACCAAACACCTTGGATATAAGCGTCAATATTTTTTTTGGAAATGACCTTATACAGGTTGGTATAAACTGAATATAGACGATGCAGATAATTGACGGCCTAAATTAATGGTATAACCTAACATGTCCAATAGAAAATTTTGGATCATAATTTATTATTTATTATTTTTTAGTTAAACCCTTCTTTTTTGATTGTTGTCTTTCTAATCATATTCATAGTATATACAATGGTAAAAGGAAACAAAAAATAAAAATTTAGAGTGTAATTTTTTTAAGTAAATATATTAAGACTTAAACTTTAAGCTGATACGGTCTAAATTATGTTAAGACTTGATGCCTCCTTACGATGAATAAATAAATAAATAAATAAATAAATTTGGATCACTTTTTTTTGTGAACAAAAAAAAAACACAAAACAAAAGCCTCCGATAAGCAATCAATTTGAAGTCCCTAACAAAAGCCTCCGATAAGCAAATCCCAATCTACAGCCCACAATCAATTAGAAATCCCTAGAAAGCCCATCCAATCCGTTCCGAAAAAAGAGTCCCAAGTCCACGTATTTCGAGCAATCGAGATTCGGGACGCTTCCACAAATTAGGGTTAGGGGTTCAACATCGTTCTTCCCTCTCCAACAAACCCTAGCCGATCGATCGCTCCCTCATGGACCACCTCGCCGGAGGCGACCGTTCCGCCGGCTTCCACCGCAACGAGGCGATCTCCGCAGTCCAGGACGAGGAGCAGTTCTATGGGGACGAAGAGGACTACGAGGACCTCTACAACGACGTCAACGTCGGCGACGGGTTCTACCAGTCCGTCCACCGGACCGCCGACGAAGAGCCCAGGAAAGAACCGCCTCCGCTGCCACGTCAGCCGCAGCCGGCGCCGGCGTCGGCGTCGGAGCCGCAGGAGAAGGTCCCGATCCCGGGAATCGCTCACGACGAGCCTAAGGTCGAGAACCCCCCCGAGCCGGCCCCGGACTTGGCTCTGGTTCTGGTTCAGCCTCCAGTCCGACCTCCCCCGCCGGTCCAGCCCCGGCCGGATCTCGGCCAGCCTTCCCACGCCAATTTCCATCAGGGAGGGGGCGGTAACTTTGCAGGAGGTCCGGTCAACGTTAACGGAGGAGGAGGAGGAGGAGTAGTAGGAGGCGGCGGTGGCGGAGGGACTACCACTCTGTTCGTTGGTGACCTCCACTGGTGGACGACGGATGCGGATCTCGAGGCGGAACTGGTCAAGTACGGGCCTGTCAAGGAGGTGAAGTTCTTCGACGAGAAGGCGAGCGGGAAGTCTAAAGGCTACTGCCAGGTCGATTTCATGGACCCCATGTCGGCGGCCGCATGCAAGGAAGGGATGAACGGGCACCAGTTCAACGGCAGGCCTTGCGTTGTTGCGTTCTCTTCGCCGTACGGAGTGAGGAGGATGGGGGAAGCTCAGATGTCGAGAAACCAGCATGGGATGCAGCAGAACCAGAACCAGAATCAGAACCAGAACCAGAACCAGAACATGGCGCAGAAGGGAAGGGGCAGCGTTGGGCCGCAGATGGGTGGGAATTTTGGTGGGAGAGGAGGAGGGGGAGGGGGGAATTGGGGGAGAGGAGGGGGAGGCGGCGGCGGGATGGGCAACCGTGGCCCGATGGGGAACATGAGGAACCGGATGGGCCCCATGGGTGGAAGGGGGATAATGGGCAACGGTGGAATGGTGGCCCCGCCCCCGCAGGTCATGCACCCGGGTGCGATGATTGGGCAAGCGTTCGACTATGGGGCGGCTGCCATGGGACGGATGGGCGGGATGGGCGGCAGGTTCGGTGGGTTCCCAGCTGGACCTGCTGGGGGCATGTTCCCAGGGATGATGCCCTCATTCCCGCCTGTGGTGGCGCCTCATGTGAACCCCGCTTTCTTTGGAAGAGGAATGCCTGGAGGTGGAGTGGGCATGTGGCCGGACCCGAATATGGGTGCATGGGGTGGTGAGGACCAGTCAAGTTACGGTGATGATGCTGGATCAGACCAGCAGTATGGAGACGGGGGAGGCCATGCAAAGGAGAGGGCGATAGAGAGGGCGCCTGAAAGGGAATGGTCAGGGGCTCCAGAGAGGAGGCAAGAGAGGGAGAAAGATGTGGGTGGCCGGCAGGAGTGGTCAGAGAGGGGGCATAGGGATGATAGGGAGATAGGCAGGGAGAGGGACAGAGACCGTGAGAGGGATAGGGAGAGGGACAGAGACCGTGAAAGGGATAGAGAACGGGACAGGTATCACGATGGTAGGGAGAGGCACGGGGATTACTATAGGCATAGGGAGCGAGAATCGGAGAGGGATGACGAGTGGGACAGAGGGCGGTCCTCTAGGGGCCGTAGCCACTCCCGGGAGGTCGATAATGCGAAGAGGCGGCGAGGTTCTGAGTGAAATGGGTCCTTAGCAAATATCCTTGGCATGGAATGTTTCCTGAGCTGTGAGCTGGAATAGTCGGTATCGCATACATTGATATCACTCACATTTGTGTTGTGGTATCACCTGAGAAACTGTGGTTGTGGATCTTTCATGCCAAGGACGCTTGTGGGGGCCTTGTTGAAGCCATCTCTTCAGTGAAGTAAGTTCTCTTCTTGCTAACCTCTGCATACATAATACTTGTTTTAGGTCTTGTGCATTATTTATTTTTTGCAGACTTGTACATTTTAATATTATGACAGGTTTTATTCTTACACCTTCTAGAATTATCTTAGTGAAGAAGCTCATATTTACTTTTGATCCTAGAATGCATTCTTAATTTTATGGTGATTCTCTTATTTCTTCTAGTGGCTTAATAATTGCAGTCAATTGGAACTATTCTTCTGTATTGAGTTTCTTGTAGGAGTGCACTATGGTCCTTTTCTGCTTTATCTATTTGTTCTTCACTTGTCGTTCTGGACCTCAGTTGCAATTGCCAAAGCATGGTAGTCTTGATCTGATCATGATATCTAAGGTGCTATTTTCTATTAGTGCAGTTTTCTTTCTAGGAAAGCAAATATAATTCCACTGCTTAACTTGGCAATTTCTTGTCTGTATTTTGTAACTTTACCTTCTTTGCTTAAACTTATTCTGCTGTTAATAGTAGATGTCATAAATACGACAGTGTGCATATTCTCAAGATGCTTCCCCCAAAAAAGGACATGCCATATTCTGTCTGCTTCCATAAAATGTGCCATGGTGGCACAAGGAAGTTCTGCTTCCATCACGAGAAGAAGGCCCTGGCTGGATGACGAATCCAAGAGGATACTCCTTGTAGGTACGGCAGCAGGGAGACCTTTTTAACTGCTAAGGGTACTCAGGTGATATTTGCTGTACAGCTCCTTTGGGAGTTTAGCAGAGTTGTTTGCATCCTTGTTGAAGAACTTATGATTTGTAAAAAGATTGTAGCATCAGGCGGCTCTCTATGTAGCCGTCTGATTTTCCAAATGTCTTAACAGATTTGTATTAGTAGTTTTAAGTTTTTTTTTCTAGATTTGTGGGGACTAGTGAAAACATGTTGTACCAGTCCCTACTTAGGAATCCTCAAATGTTGTTAGTAGAGCTTTGTATTATAAGTCTCTGGTGTAACAACCAACACTTTTGAGTGTTGTGTTTCAGTTGTAATAGAAGTCATAGGGGTCCTAGTTGGGTCAATGCTGTAAAAATCTGTTTCCCTTTGGGAGATGCCATGGCTCTTTTTTTGTGTGCTATGGGTGAAGAACCCTCGAGGAGATCCCATGAGAGGCTGGAATTGGGAGGAAGATGGTTGAGGGATCTTCTACAGTCTTCTTCATTCTTTCATCGGTCAATACTAGCCTTTTTGTTCTTTTATTTGTAGTTTTCACTACTTTATGTACATATGTATTTTCTTTGTTAGGGTCCTGCGAGATCCAAGTTTTACATAGTGGAATCCTGCGTGATCCAAATTTTACATGTTTGGTTTCTACTTGATCCCTTTGTTGTAATGCAGGGAAGGTGTAATAGTATTACCTTATTAGGCTGATCATGTTGTACCAATTTGTAATAACATTATTTCGATTAAAATTGAAAATGTTGACATGTCGCAAAAGATTGCTGACCATTGATGTACTATTCTGGTGGCATAAATGAAAACCAATTCCAGCTATTGTAGATAATGACGATGGAACTATTAGAAGATCCATTGGTTGGAATTTATGTGGTATAAAAGTTGAGTATAATTTTGTGTTCTGGGGCAACAAAGTGCTAAATTTAGAGAGGATAATGAAATGTAAGAGCATCTAAAAAGCACTTCTATCAAAAGGTTGATGCTGAAGGACTCTTCAAGTGTTGTACATAGCCTAAAACATATATATGTCAGAGTTAATAGTTCCTTGAAGGATACATTGATCTGTGAGAGTTGAGGTTATACAAGTAGGTTGACATTTTTTCTGTTTCTATGGTTCTATTTTAGCATTCTTTAATACCATCGGTGTAGGATTCCCTTGAAAGGCATACATTGATTAGTGAGAGTTTCGGGTGATATAGTTAGATTCTTTGTTTTATTCCATTTTTAAAGTTTAGAGTTGTGTAATACTATTGGTATAGAACATTTGGCAGGTAACTTATTTGTCTTTGGATATTTGTGGAAATTTGCACAAGTTGTATATCCCTGAAAAGTTTTGGAACAAGCTAAAAGCATGAGGTTGATCTGGCTTAGAATCTTCAAGATAGAAGAAATCTAATAGGCTTCCAAGCAGATAAAGAGGTGGTTTTCTTTTTGGTAGAAATGTGGGTAGAAATCTGACATGTTCAACTGTTGCGTGAATATTGATATAAGTAGGGAGTGCAGTACATTCTTGAAAAGCTTAGGATAACAGAAGATCTTTGTTGAAAGTTTGCCACTACAAAAGAAGCAGTTCTGAGAATATCTGAAGAACGAGAAGGTATTAGAAATTTTTAACGGCTTCCCTAGAAAGTTGGATCATGTTTTATTACATCTACTCTAAAACATGTGGTTGTCTGATATCTTATAATTGGCATGGCAACTTCTAGTTTAGTGACACTGCAAGTCATCCCTGGAAAGTTGAAAGGCTTGGCAAAGTTAAAATCTTTAACAGTCACAAGGTACTGGAAAGTGGAAACTTGAGAGAGATTTTGAATATTTGGATGAAATTGGTAAAGAGATGTAGTATCCATCAAATATGCAGGCAGTTTTGCTATGTCGAATGCTGTGTCAAAAGTTCCTCAAGTATTGTTGTATATTATGAAGATGTTGGAAGATGGGTTGATTTGCACACATTCTTATGGTTATGTTCTGACATTCTAAAGGAGAGTTCCCAAATTATTTGTCAGAAATGAATTCCTAAAAAGGAAGACCATCTCCTTGATACTTCATAGGTTGGTCACATATTTGAATAAGATAGTCTGTTGTTAGATGTTGTAATGATCTTTTGCATGTGTGGAAGAGTGATCTTGAATTGTTGACAGTGAAGGAGTAGTTATTTATTGTTAAGTAGATACGGGTACTCATCTGGTGAAGTTGGGGTGACATGATTCGTCGTTAAAAAATGTTGCCAGAATTATTTGAAGCTAAAAGACTCTTATGGAAGGATAGATGCTTCCTTTCTACTTCAGAATATGGTCACTAATTTGTTTTCTTTTACTTGTTGGGGCTAAATTGGATGAAGTAATATTAAGAAATGTCTGAGTATGCCAGAGGATAACTGGAAGAATTTTCTGAAATTCTGTCATGACCTTTACAAGGTAGTTGAAAGCAATATTGATTATAGATTCATAATCTTCTAGCAACCCGATCACGAATCTCTCTCTCTCTCTTTTGCTACTTCTGCATTTTTGTGTGGTTTGGGGGGGGGGCCGGGGGGGGGGGGGGGGGGGGGGGGGGGGGTGGGGGGAGGTAAGGTAATTGATTAAAATCCTTGAAAATGGGGAAGTTGTGTGAGGACATGCCTATAGAATTCAGACTATCCGTTCAATAATAACAAAATGGAACTTTCCCGGTCTGTTTACTAAAGGACATGTCAATGAAGTTGAAAAGTTTAGATTTTTTTACAGTGTCATTTATCTGTACAAATGTTGTTTAGTTGAATTTGTAGAAGGGAAATTTCAGTCTCTATTTTAGACCATGTGGCATGAATCTGATCTTTAGTGCAGAGTTGGGATGACTTGTTGCAATACATTCTCGGGGAGTTGGCATGACTTAAAAACCATTTTTGTCAATATCTTTTGACGGTATAGAAGAGAATTTTCTTCAAAATAGTCAAAAGTTGTGCTTGAATGTGGTTTATACTCTTCAAATGACCAAGTCAGTTCCTAGTTCGAACAGAATGTGGCCTGTGTGGCCTTTAGAATGTAGAGTATGTTATAGTGTCTCTATACTGTTGGAAACGGTTTATGTGATGAAAATCTTAAGAGTTAGTAGGATTATGGTCTTCGAGATTTTCCAACAATGGTAAAGTGTTATACTCTTTACATTCTATCACTCTTGCTAAGATAGATTATAATAGTTCACTGGCATGAGTCAAAGATAGTATCATGTTTGGGAAGTTTGATCTGGCGTCAGTTGAGGATAAGATGTGAGAAAAATCATTTGAGATGGTATGGCTATTAGCAGAAGAGACCAATCTACTTGCACGGGTCGAAAATAGTAGGATCTTGGTTAAAGGAACTGCTAGAAGTAGGATATACCCAAACGAACTTTGGATTCATCCGGTGAAAAAGGATATGACGTTTGCTTATGTTGTAGAGAAGATTGCCCTCGAGTAAGCTGAATGAAAGAAACACTTCATGCAGCACAACCCAAAAATTGGCAGTAAAGACTTTGTTGTTGTCGTGCTACAAAAGCTAACCAAATTATTCATTTGGTGAACACATCTAAGCGAACCAGAAGAAACACTAACCAAAACCCATCAGTTATTTTCTAGGGTCTTTTCACAACCCAACCCAATTCATGCTTCCAACTTCTTCCCCCCGGCCCCTCGTCTCCTCCGGATAACAACCAGCGTCTATCAGCAATGACTTCCAGCCTCCACCACTCCTGACAGATTTCAGGTGAGTTTCCTTCCCTTCTTTATTTTGCATTGTTTTCATTGTTCGAATTTGTTTTTGCCTGTTAATTTCATTTTTTTTTTGTTCTTTATCATATTGCATTATATGCTATGTGAATGTTGAACTGTGAATGTTGAACCTGTTCTGCTGTTGAGTCTGATTATCTTCTTAGTGTTTTGTTCTTGCACGTGTGAATGTTGAGTGCTGTTTTGAATGTTTGAGTATCAACTTTTATGTATTCTAGTTTAATCATTTCATGTTTGTCACTTTTTGATTTCTGAATTTTTCTTAACATATGTCGTACTGACACCAACGACTGCCGGAGAAGTGGGAGATTCCAGAGATAGAAAGAGGGTGGAGGAAGAATTGGAAAAGTAGGGCTTTAAAGACTTGGGTTAAGGGAAAAAATGGTTATCCACACATTATTTTGGTGGGGAGATTACTCAGAGTAGTGGGTACCTTATGAGGCGTGCTCATTTACCCCTTTGAGTAATGAAGCACCCATGTAAGTTGTAGGAAGAAGATTATAATTGAACCCTACATGATTGGATAAGGTGATGAACCTTTGAATGTTCCTTGAGAGTTCTGAATTAACCTTGTGGTACATGATTTTTCCACACTTTGTGCATTTAGCTGCTTATGCAACCACAGATTGATGCATTGGACCAAGGTAGTGAAAGGAGCAAGGTGCGCTCGAGGCGCAAATGGTCCATATCGCTCGAGACGCAAGGCGCACTTAAGGTACGCGTCCGAACAAAATGAGGTACAAAAATAAAAAATACATAAATAAATAAATTAATTAATAATGTAAGAAATAAAACCAAATAACATTAAAACCACAAAAACATGTTAAAACATAACCAAGTGAACTAGCAGAGCAACAATAGCAATCAACAACTAACAAGATTTGTATTCTCCCTATCACGTTTTAGTAAATTTCAGTTTTTCCAGTTCAATTGTAGCCAACTTTGGCAAATGTGGAAAGGGCTAGCTTATACCACTTGTATGTGGTAAAGCTATCTTCCTGCCTCAAATTAAAAAAAATATATATACACACACAAGGCACACATTTTCTTGGTTGCGTCTTGCTGAAAGGCACGCTTTGGGTGCACCCGCACCTTGATTAGTGAGGTGCGAGGTGCAACTATTGCGCTTTGCTGCGAGGCGCGCCTTTAACTACCATGCATTAGACTTGTCGTTAGGGGTGAGCGTCGGTATAATCACTCGGTATTTTGTTGGATTTTTTGTTTTTTTTAATCGGTATTTAAAAAATCAATACCAATGTCGTATCATTTAGAATCGGTTTTTTCAGTTTCGGTTAAATCGTTATTCGGTCGGTTTTTGTTCGGTATCGGTATTTACCATTTAACATTTGATTAATCAACACACTTAGAGCATCCACAGTGGAAGAGATTTTAAGTGCTACATTTTGACTTTAGCCAAATTTTGTAGCACTTGAAAACTACATTGGACACTTGTTCATGCTTGAAAATTTCTAGAAAGCTAAGAGACTCCAGATTTGGAGCGTGTGCTAGCTCCACTACATTAATTTCTGGGCCCACCAATATTAACCAATTTTACCAAACATGGAAGAAAAATAAATAAATAAAATAGGGAGGAAAAATCTTACCAAACATGGAAGTAAAATAAAAAGAGAAAAAAGATGTTAATTTGGAGTATTTGTTTGGAGTGTACCATTGTGTCAATACCAAGGAGACACTCCAAAAATAATAATTTACTCAACTTCTAATAATTTGGAGTGTGTGTTTGGAGTGTCTCCACTGTGGATGCTTTTAATATGAACCTCTTAACCTAGAAAAATATTTTTTAACTTTTTTTGGAAGCATTAAATTTCAAAGCCAAGCCTCTACCAAGCAAGCAATTAATCAAATTTATTAGAATAATATGTAACACGTCGCAAACACCTAAAAAAGAACTTATAAGATCAAACACAATAACTAAGTTTAATCCTTAGTAAACCAAAGTTCACTTTAAAATTATATGAAAACACAAAATATAAGTTCAAAAGATTAAAAACTCAATTCTTAGCGGTCTTAACATAACTTCAAGTCCACCAAAATCCATTCTAAGTTATAACAAATGGATTCTCAACTAAAACAAGGATAAAAATGAAAAAGAAAAACATAAAATTAATCACGAACAACATTCTAATATATATATATATATATATATATATATATATATATATATATTTCGGTTCGATATTTTCGGTATGTTATTACACTCAAACCGTTACCACTACTATTATATCATATTTTAATCGGTTCGGTAATTTGGTATCGGTACATAATTTTGGTTCAATTTTTCGGGATATTTTTAATCGGTATTCGGTCGGTTTTTTGGTAGCGGTCGGTATTTGCTCACCCCTACTTGTCGTTGATACTAAATTACGTCTCTCTTTTATGTTCCCCTGGGTTAGTGTATCGTACAAGTTACGGGTTCTTGACTGAGCTAAAACAAAATAAAACCCACAATTTCATGTTGGATTTCATTAGGCCCTGCCTGAATGCAGCCTTAGGCATCAAAGGCGCGTGCCTCGATGAAGTGTCATGCCTCATGCCATTGGGAGGCGTCTCAGTTGCATCTCGCATATATAGCACGCCCCTGAATGTTCCACGGTTACTACTTGCAACTTAATTTCATATGGTATTATTAGGTTAATGCTACTAGGCTCAAGACTAAGCAGCAAGAATTTCTTCCAACTTAATGAGAATATTCTCCCATGAATTTGACCATGATAGTACGTCTTGGTCGTCGCAACCTTGACATGCCGGTTACTGGTATCAAGGTTCGCACTGTTGGTTTTGAGACCCTTCTTATGAGTATCTGCGGTTTCTTATCAGTGTCTAATATTTTCTTGGTTTCGGAGAACAAAAAATTAATAAACTATTAAAAAGGGTAGAAAATATTTGATACAATTGGGCACAATCTTATGGTTAGTTGTTGTTTGCCCTTAGTTTTTAAAGGAATAATAGTACAATAATCTTGGATCCTGGAATAGATATTAATGTTATGTTACTTGATTTTAGATCAATCACCTCCGTAATAGAAAGTATTGAAATGAATACTACTTAGATGGATCACTGTCGTGAATTTGCATGTATACATCTTCGAAAAGTACCAACGTTTACAACGAAAAGGAGTCCTATTGACACATGCTACGGTCTTTGGCACGACGTAGTTGTTCTATTGACTGTTTTTTCCCTATGCTTTACTCTCTTTTTAGGTTTTTCGTTGTTAAGTTGAACCCGGAAACTCACTGAATCAGGACACACGCTAAAACAATTTGATACGGCCAATACATCGGTTGATACTGTGCACCTTGACTGGTATTCAGAAATGTAACTACCTTATCTGTCACATTATTGAAAAAACTGGAATCAGTGTTTTTGATAGACACCCATTCACAAAAATTTGCATCTTTGTTTTTGTTCTGTAGAAAGGAGAGTACAAAGGAAATCTACGCTGCCCCCACCACCCACCAACAACAACACACCTGCCCACCACTACCCCATTTCCATTCCATTTAGCAAACTAATGTTTGAGAGCCGTGTGTCAATGGTAGCTAGAGTTTATCATTTTTACAAAGAGCCGTGTGTCAATGGTAGCTAGAGTTTATCATTTTTACAAATTTCTGTGCATGTATTCATTGAAGTAGTTGTGTGTGTTTGGATAGTGGATATGTTCATCATACAATTCCAAAGTGTCCAAAGTGCCCTTTGTAACTGATCGTGATTTGCTCTGTATAATTTCTGAATGTTACAAATTCCTATATGGAAATCTTTCTGGTCCATTTCATATTACTTGGTCTTCTTTCAACTTGACATTTTTTTCCTTGTTCTGATTATATTGTTTGACTCGTCACCTTATTTGGTTTACTCCTACATATCTTTTGATGCATATTTAGCACTTACATCGATAGCTGTTTTCTAGGCTAGGGGTGCATAAGATACTACATCTTCATTAGATCTGACTCATGTAGTTCTTCAAAATCTTAAATTAGTTATCATCCTGCTGGATATTATGCACATTCAAAATCTCAGATTTTATCAACACGTCTTTTTCTAGTGTGGTCAGACTTGTGCTTGGGATTTGCACTTGGTTAATCTGCTCTCTAACTACAATACTGAATGTGGTACAGAAATGCGTGGTCTTTTGATATATCATGCCAGGGTGTAGCTGTAGTTATGATCTACCGCTTTTTGTATCCCTTAGTTTATCTGAATGCTGTTGGTTAATGTTGGATGACTGCATTTTACGAAACTGCATATAGAGACTTTTAACTATTTGGGTATTAGGTCCGTGCAACCGGGCATGATCAGTTATATTCTTCTATAATTCACCACCTTGACTTATAGTCCACCATTAGGTGATAATATCCCATAATAACAAACACTCGTAGAAATTACTTATGTGCAACTTCTTTATTCTGTATTATCCAACAAGTAGTTTTTTTGCCAAAATTTTAATTTGGTAGCTGTACCAATACTATTGGCATCAAACTGTGTATTTATGAAGCTCTAGAAAATGGTGTTATCTGACCTTTGTTCCAAGTTTCTAACCCTAATGTGTGCCATTTACCATATCTATTTTCTTTATGAATAACATATTTGTTTCTTTATTCTGGATGATGTATCATATGTACTTCATTGACGTTTCTTTTCTTTCTATGTTGCAGTTATACAAGTATCCTTTCTATGCACCTGATGCTGCCATCATCAATTTCGAAAGTTATTTCATGGAGCACTCTAAAGCTTATCTAGTAGTTTTCTATTTTTTTAAGTTTGAGAACTTCTGGCTCTAGTTGCTAAACTGTTGTGCAAAAAAATGCTTTATTATTAGTTGAGAGTTATTTCGTGGTCTTGTATTATTATTTAGAAGTTGTGGAATCCCTATGGTCGATAATGTAGAAATAGTTGCAACTTTTAGATGCTGCCGGCATGTTTCTTTTTTACCTTTCAATGTTAATCTTCTTTGTAACATGTAAAGTTTCTACTGTTATATACAAGCGAGAGTAGAGATGCTGCTCATTTTTATTTCTTGATTCTTTTTTTTTTTGGGGGGGGGGGGGGGGGGGGGGGGGGGTGGAAACAAGGAGGAGGTGGGTGTGGTGAATTTCAACTTGAAATCTTATGCAGTTGGATTTAGAGTCGGAAAGCTGCTGCCTACTGTTGTCTGTGAGCTTGTCGTGCTGCAATTAACCCTGGATTGAATCTGACACTTCTTGCCCAGCAATCTTTTTGCAGTTTTTCCACAACAGCTTTTTCAATTGTTAACCTAATTGCAGGATCACCCAGTTTTACAGTAAATCATCAAGAAGGATCTCCGCGAACTTGAAAGATTTACTCAGTGTCATTGAAGGAATTTTGAATGTTAGGGAGTGTCCATTAGAAGGTTATGGAGGAAGAGTAGTTCCTTCTGGTTCCACGCTAAGCAAGTGGAACCTTTGCTTCTAGCTTCTAGTTGGTATATGCTGATGAAGAATTAGATATCACGATGATTCCAATTTTCAAGTCTTTCATTTATCTGCTCCATACCAACACATGAATTAATAGAGTACTGAGCCAATTTGGCAATGAGGATACGAATATCCTGATAGAGACGATTGTCGTAGACAACTTAGTGGTTGCGTTCAAAATCAAGGCAAATTCTATTGGCACCTCAAGTTTTACTTGAATGCAGCCCAATTTTTTTCAATTTATTTATAAGTTTGCCACTCAAAATTTTTACTTGAGGATATCCCACATATTTGGATTTGGACTGCAACATAAAGTAGGACTGTCAACATTGTTGCAGTCCTACTTTATATTTGAACTACCAACTTTGTAGACAATCTTACTTTATATTAGGAGTCCTAAAGGGGGTTGGGCAGCCCAAAGTAAAATTGGCACTGTTCTGAGTAAAAATTACACAAGTTGGGTTGTCATGAAGGAAGGATTGTCATGAAGTAAAAATGTGGAATGCCTATAAAATTTGCCAAAATCAATGACGTCTCAGACATGAACAGAACTAAAGGTGAAGCTGTTTTGTCTGTAAATGTGAACAAAGAGCTTTTCTTTTAAGCTCAAAGGCAAAATAAACCAGCATCCAACTCTTTATTAATTTAGGATGAAAAATTAGGGGTGGTTTCCAGTAATACACTTTTAGTTTTCGCTATTTAACTTCATGATACTACTAAATGCAGCAGAGTTCCTTCAGCCAAGTACACAATAGACATTTGAAAACTGGCCAAGAGAGTTCTTACAAAATAGATCAAGAGCAGTTTACTCATGACAAGACCGTGTCTTCTTGTGGAAACATACATTAGCCATAGTATCATTAATGTAACTAATGATTTTGGCTGCAGCTTTAAATCACGACCAGGCGAGGATAGGAACCAGCACTTCCTGCGGTTAGTGTCAGAAAACGAAAGATTGAAGCCTCTGCCTTGCTGCAGCTGCTGCAGCTAATGACTCGTCGCTAGGGTCCTCCTTTGCAAGAGCAACAGCAGCCAAGTAGCAAGTTCTTGCCTCTTCCATCTTCACCAAATCAACCTCATCAACTTTATCCTGCTTGGTAATATTAGCAATGTCAACAATTGGAGTGAACATGTTCATATATACTCACTTAAAAGTATCATCAATCGTTTGCGTTGCTGCTTATAAAGTGATAGAAAGTGCCAAGTAGACAGAGAAAATGAAAACTTTCAAGTTTGTCCTTGCAAGAATCAAGTCTTTCTTGGTAACACTTCCTTGGGAAAAATTATAAGCATTTTAGAGGAAGAATAGCCACACTTCGAACCCCAAATTAAGAGTGTAATCACTAGTATCTTCCATGTAATATACGACAATTCAGACACATTTAATCCCGGAGACGAGCAGAAGAAGTGCAGGATGCATTGGAGAATTGCTTTTCAGTATATGAATCATTTAGTGAACGAACAGATACCACCTACATCCAAACAATGGTGTTAATATACCCTGGGATGCCAATTTATATTTGGTAATATACCGTTCATAAATTTAAAGATGGCATATTATTTAATAATTACAGTATCTGGTAGTATTATTTGTGTTATATAAATTTGAAATTCAGAATGATCAAGTACTATTTGAAGGTTTCCTGCCTGTTTCTTGCAAATAATCACTTGTGTATCTTCTTCCCTGTCACTACATCAAAATCTAGAGTCGTGGGGTTTGAAGGTTAAATATTTATATTATTCCAACACATTATATAGGTCAAATGCCCTTTTTATGACCTGGGTTCATTCAGCGTCATAATTTTTTAATAAAATCTGCTTAAAATGCACGCCAGAAGAATTTGAACCTGGGTGCTTGATAGGATGGTTAGAGTACGTGACATAACACCAAATATCTAGAGTTGTGAAGCTGAGACAAATAAAATGTTATGTATTTCAAATGTATGTGTTGGTGTCATCTACACTTATATATATATATATATATATATATATATATATATATAATCCTTCCTAGTTACATGTTGGAGTTTACCCTAAATCTCTGTTGTTGATTGTGCAGAGCATGTCGCTTGTCTTTAACTGATCAAGTGTTCCTAATGGGAAAGTTTACGGAGGATTTAAATCTCTAGACACCTGAACTTCTGAAGATATTTCCATCTACTTTCTACATTTTGCAGGTTTTCCAAACCGTATAGTCCTGATATATATATTTCGTCTTCTTAATCTGAGACCAAAGGACACACACAGACAAAATATCCTTAATGAAACTACTACCAAATGAAAGTACAACCATACAAGAGGGAACACGGAGTCTACCCATTTAAGACGAGTCTAAAACAAGCCGATATGAGCCTGAAAGGAACCCAAAACTTGGCAGTGCCTTGGTCCTGCTGAAGATTCCTCAAACACACTTAGAACAAGTGTCAGAGACCAATGTTAACCCCATTTAAGGGTTCAATATGAACTCCAAGCACCCGAAGTGTGTAGGAGGTGAAAGAGTATTAACGTCTGACATGTGCCGAAGACAGGTACTTCACCTACTTACAGGTCATTACTCCTAGATTGTCATCACCTTAATAACACAACACCGAAACGTCGATTGCTGAGAGCCAACGACCCAAGATAACGAGAACTGGAACATCGACCCAAATACACGAGAATCGATCAGATAAATTTCCATGGAGCAATTCATTAATCAAAACTTAACATATGCTTTCTACAAAGTCCACGTTTATAAAAAATCATCTAACTTAAACGCTAAGAACTAAGCCTAATCAAACTAGGAAAGAAATAAAAATATAATTATGAAATTTAAACACGGAATACCCTAAGCCTAATTGAAGTAGGCAAGCAATAAAAAAATTAATATGAAATTTAAATACAAAGATATCATCCCAATCTTCCCAAAAATTTACCAAAAAATATTCTAAAAGATTTGATTAAAATCCATCAAAATCAACCCAAAAATTGACTTGAATCTAGTGGTTCGTCCGTTTCGGACTCAATCGCGCATGTATCGTACCCCTTCTCTTGTAGAAAACTCAACATGAGTTCTTTGTTCTGCCGTCTAGATAAAGTGTCTCGTTGTTAGTGAACACAAAGCTCAGTGAGGCCTCTACTTCCGAACTAAACTTTGACTTCCTCAATATTTTGACCGACCAAAATATCGTCGGTTGAAGCTCTCGTCGTATTGCCTAGTTGTAACACACCCTATAAAAGTACATTATGACATCGTCGCTGATGTTGACAGCTTTGTCCTACGATGTTGGTATGAGAATCTTTTAAGTAATTTGCATCAACATGTATGTATATCACCACTCATTGTGCTTTCTAATGACCTATTGTAGGTGGACCACATCTATCGCACATCGCTAAACTCTCTACTAAAGAAAGTCACGTGTCGCCCCGTCGGCGATAACTCTGCACCTATGCCAATGTCGATGGCTTCGTCCTCAACTTCGAAGAACGGAAAATTTGGATAAAGCTAAGGTCGATACCGTACAAAGCGACTCCTTGATCACTGCATAGTAGCGTACCTCTTCGATAAAGAACAATATCGCCACATGCGTCGTATTCGCCATCCCCTCGTAAGATATGAAATGGACGATCTTTGAGAACCAGTCCACCCCCTATTGAATTAGAGCCCACTAAGTCCTTAACAGTATTCATTGACAAGTCTTTCCAATTATTTTTCGAGACCGGTACTTGGGTGTATAGACAGGAATCAGTTTCCTCTCTTGTAGAGAACTCGACTACGAGTTTTTCTATCTCAAATCCTTCATCTTCTCCTCATGAATCTCGTTCCCCTTCTCTTGTAAAGAAGTCGACCGTGAGTTCTATTACAACAAGTCCATCTTTTTCGAAGATTCATATCCACTAGTGAGCTCATGCAATAGTATAGAAAGTTCGGCAAACTTGTCTCGACAACATGATCACTACAATATTGGACGTGATGCATGGGTGGTAGCTCTCTAGGAAACTCCTCCAAGAATAGCATGAAACTCGTCATGCACCGGTCGTACCTCTGCTGGAACCGCTCCTTCCTCTATAAAGTTTTTGGCTTTTACGCTTCCGTTCGCTACCAAGTCATGCACCTCACAAGACTCCTTGTAGTCCCTTTCACTTCCTTCGTGGAGACCGACTATGATAGAAAAGTCTTGGCCGCCTCTTGTAAAGGTTATGTTCCAAAACTCTTGGCCGCCTCTTGTAAAGGTTATGTTCCAAATGCGTAAATTTGTACCTCATCCCATCCTTCATGAGTCGTGTTGTCGCGTCCATCGTGTTTTGTGCCAACATCAAACTTCCATGACCTCCGAAGCAACATATGACATTGTAGAAAATAATGGTTGGATAATTTTTATTGATGGACTACTTCACTACTTATAGGGAGTCTAGCTCCTCTACATACTCGATATTCCGATGTGGGACTAAAAGTCCCTTATTGATTCTCAACACTCCCCCTCAAGATGGGCGATAGATATTGATCATCCCTATCTTGTTACATAGCTTCGTCAGACTTAATGAACTAAGACCCTTAGTCAGACAGTCTGCAACTTGTTCTTCTGAGTGGACATGGTCAATCTTCAGTATCCCTTGTTCTAGCTTCTCCTTGATGAAGAATCGATCAATCTCGATGTGCTTCGTTCTGTCGTGCTGAACTGGATTGTTAGCTATACTTATTGCAGCTTGACTATCGCTCAGAAGACGTAATGGTGCTCCCTTGTCCAGCTTCAACTCTGTCAGCAACGCTTTCACCCACAGCAACTCTGACACTCCCAGAGTCATTGCTCTGTATTCTGCTTCAGCTGTCGACCGTGCTACCACTGACTGTTTCTTGCTTCTCCATGAGACCAGATTTCCTCCTACAAAAACACAGTATCCCGTGGTAGACCTTCTGTCGTCTATGCAGCTCGCCCAGTCTGCATCACAGTATCCCTCAACTTCTATGCGTTCATTCTTCTTGAACCATAGCCCCTTTTCCGGTATTTCTTTCAGATATCTCAAGATCTGAAATACTGCTTCCATATGACCCTTTCTTGGATCATGCATGTAACGACTCACTACACTCACCGCAAATGAGATATCAGGACGAGTGTGTCCCAGATAAATCAATCTCCCTACAAGTCTTTCATATCTTTCACGATCAACAGGCTCTCCTGCTTCTGCTCCAAACTTACACTTCTGGTCAATTGGAGTGACGGCTGCTTTGCATCCCAGCATCCCTGTCTCCTTCAGCAGATCTAGTGCGTATTTTCTTTGTGATAGAACAATTTCCTGTTCGCCTTCACACACTTCGATACCTAGAAAGTACCTCATCGCTCCTAAATCCTTCACCTCAAACTTCTTCGCGAGTTTTGACTTCAGCTTAGTGATCTCGACTTCATCATCACCTGTGATCACTATATCATCCACATATACAGCAAGTATAGTGATGTGGCCTCTTGCATGCTGGAGGAAGACCGTATGATCTGCATTTGTTTGACGGTATCCCATGCCTGTAACAGCCTTTCTGAATTTGTCAAATCAGGCTCGAGGAGATCGCTTGAGCCCGTATAGCGACTTCTTCAGTTTACACACCTTTCCTTGCGACGTCCCTCCGTCTGATTCCGTCGCGTAGCACCCTGACGGGAGCTCCATGTATACTTCTTCTTGCAGGTCTCCATGAAGAAAGGCATTCTTCACATCCAGCTGGTATAGCTTCCACCCATAGTTCGCTGCAATGGAGACCAGAGTTCTCACGATGCTCATTTTTGCTACTAGGACAAACGTCTCATCATAGTCTATGCCATATGACTGTGTGAATCCTTTTGCAACCAACCTCGCCTTGTACCGCTCTACTTTTCCTTCTGGCGTCTCTTTCACTGTGTACACCCATTTGCATCCCACAGCTTTCTTCCCTTTGGGTAATGGAACCAGCTCCCATGTCTTATTTTTCTCCAGTGCCCCAAGTTCTTCCATCATTGCAGCTTTCCACCTTGGATCTTTCTTTGCTTCCTTCCAACACTTGGGCAACGAAGTAGAGTCTAACGATGCAATGAAGGCTCGATAATTCGAAGAAATGTTAGAATAAGACAAGAAGTTGGCAATGTCATGTTCGTAATCATCAAAACGAGCAGGAGCCTTACCCGCATTGATGCGAGAAGATCTCCTTAAGGGAGCAATAGGTGGTGGAGAGATCATACCATCCGAGTCGGAGAGATCCGCATCAGAATCCGAGTGATTCAGTGCGGGGGCAACATCTTCAAGAGTTGGAGCAGGAGTAGACGAGGGACTTGGTACAGTAGGCACAGGGTACGGCATAGGCACAGTACTGGACTTCTGTTGTCTCCTTCTGTAGACTTGGAGTTCATTTTCCCTTGTCTGCTGCTCCCCCTGCGTAACATATGTATCTTCTTCTTCATTCTCTGTATCTGAGTCACTGTGCTCTCCCCTTTCGTCAAGTTTTCTACAACCGGACACGGAACCGATCCGACGACCACATTTGGGCTTATTATCTCCTCCTCACATCTAACACCATCTGTGTTAGGTGTGTCACCAAATGCTGAACCTTCATCCGAACCATAGTATGGTTCGAGTTCTCGGAATATAACGTCCATGCTTACAATCATCTTCCGCTCGACTGGACTCCAACAGGCATATCCCTTCTGAGTCGTCGTGTAACCGACAAAGACATTTAACTGCTCTAGGATCCAGTTTGCCAACGCCTGGCCTATTATCTTGGACAAAGCACACACATCCAAAAACTTTCGGTGGAACGGTGTATGTAGTTGTCCCAGTAAGCATCTCTAACGGTGTCTTCCAGTCCAATACTTGAGATGGCATTCTGTTGATGAGGTAAGAGGCCGTCAATATAGCCTGCCCCCATAAGTGTTTCGGGACATTCACAGCCAGCATCATCGTCCGTGCGACTTCCAGCAGGTGTCTGTTCTTTCGTTCAGCCACACCATTTTGTGCCGGAGTATAAGCACATGAAGTTTGATGTAGTATTCCATGAGTGAAAAAATACTCAGCAACCCTCTTATTAGTATACTCCGTCCCATTGTCAGACCGGAAACACTTAATTTTAGCGCCATATTGTGTGTCCACCCGGCGATGAAAGTTCCGAAAGGCCTCAAGGACGTCACTTTTATTCTTCATAAGGTAGACCCATGTCACGCGGGTATAACAGTCAATAAATGTGACGAACCATCGAAAACCGTTAATTCCGATTGTAGGACAATGGCCCCATACGTCCGAATGTATTATGTCAAAAGCAGCTGAACTCCTATTCCCCGAGCTCACATACGAGCTTCTGGTATGTTTTTCCAACTCACAAGCATTACAAAATAACTTCTCTTTATTAGCCCTTTGATATAAGGACGGATACATTCGACTAATAACTTTAAAAGAGGAATGACCGACACGCTGGTGGTGGAGTAACAAGTCGGCTTCAACACTACGACAGGAAGCTTCTGGTTGTGCGTCTGCTACCAAGGATGCCAATGCGTTGTCCAGTCCAGTCCTGTCTAAATACCACAGCCCCTTATGCCATGTGCCAGTCCCAAGTCGTCGTCCTGTCCCCTTCTCCTGAAAAGTCACCGTAGGAATGTCAAAGGAAACAGTACAGTTAAGATCAAGTATAATGGCACTAATTGATAGAAGATTGACAGGAAAAGACGGAGCATGTAAGACATTGGTTAGAGTGATGGAAGGGGTGCATGCGACAGTGCCTTTACCCATTACAGGGCTGGATGTACCATCAGCGGTCTGAATACTCTCCGGAAATGGTAGGTGAGTATAGTCCTGAAACGCACCACGGGATCCCGTGACATGGCGAGATGCCCCAGAGTCCATAATCCATCCTGGCTGATGGACAGATGCAAGAGCACGTGCAGGATTACCGGTGCTGGTTTGGGCAAAGCAAGTGATGTGATCCCCCGAGGTAGAAGACGCCCCAGGACTGTCGGCCGAACCCAACTTTGTGCCTCGCAACTTCTCAAGGAACTCCCGCTCAAGCGGGGTTATTTCAGCCAGTTGATTCTCGCCCCCTTCCTCCGCCAGATTTGCTTTGTGTCCTCCCCTTCTACCAGCATATCCTCCTCTACTACCACGTCGGCCTCCACGACCCCGTCCTCGATCATTAGACTGATTTCGCAAGGGTTTTGGACAAAATCGGATGTAATGTCCGGAGTCACCACAATTGTGGCAAACACCACCCACAGATGGAGGTTGGTTGAAGGCAGCAAGGGCAGACTTTTCAACTTCAGCTTGCTCCCCCTGGTAGGAGCCCTTGTTGGGCATTAACTTCAGTCGAGCTTCTTCCTGTGTCATGACGGCTATAGCTTCTTCCAAGGTCGGAAGCGTGGGTTGGGATAGGAGGATATTCCGTCTCTGCTCAAACACAGGGTGTAGTCCCTTCAGGAATTTCATCATACGCTGCCGCGAAATATAAGCCAGGAACGCCTGAAAGTACTTTGCAAATGCCGGTTCGACTTGTGCATCTTCCATCCCAAGAGGATCATAATGATCCAGATCAGACCAGTACTTCTTCAACAGGACTGCGTACTCAGAGATGGTACATTCGTCTTGGGCCACCCTATCGAGTTCATCTTGCAGTTGAAAGACCCACATAGGGTTGCCCGAGCCGGAGTACATATCTTTTAGAGTCCGCCATATATCAGCAGCAGCCTCCATTGCCTCGACATTGCCCGACACCTGGTCGGTTAATGAGGCAGTCAACCACCCAGCCACTACGTTGTTGACAATCTCCCAAACAGCAAACTCCTTTGCGGAGTGATCGGCTGGCGCCTTGGCTTGGCCAGTGACATAGCCAACCAAGCCACGTCCCTTCAGCGTCCGCATCGCCTGCCGCGACCACTTCAAGTAGTTGGATGTTACTTCCAACTTCGTCTCCAGCTTCTCCAGCTTCCCCATTTTGTAAGGTGACGGATCCACATCAGTATGGATCATACGTGGGGTTGCCTCGGTTAATCTCATTGATAAGATATCATCAACCAAGGCCTTCATCTCTTCGGCCGTCAGTTTGCCACTGATCGAATCCATGACTTCTTCAACTGTGAACCCTATCCGTCGTCTTCGTCGTCGTCTTCAACGTCAGAGTCTGCAACTGCGGAGTCTGCAACTTACCCAACTTCGTCGTCTTCGTCGTCTTCTTCGACGCCACAGACTTTACGAATGCGCTACTAACTTGGCCAGTACCGGCGCGCGCATGTAAAGTGAACACGTCAGGACACCAGAGAAGACATGATCAGTCTCTGTATAGATCCCGATGTGAAGAAGGAATAACAAAGAAAGCATTTGTTAGTTCCAAACGGCGTAAGCGAGGAACAGAGTTGGTGCAAATAAAATATTTGGCAGCCGTCTGTCTTCGAAATACGCCTTTTTTTTCAAAAAAAAGAGGACGGCTAGGGTTTGTAGGAGATGGAAAGGCTAGGGTTAGACATGGTGGTGGCTAGGGTTAGGGTTTGGGAAGGGGGGGACTGCTGGAGATCGGGAAGGGGGGGCTGCTGGTGGTCGGGGGAGGGGGGGGTGGGGGCTGCTGGTGGTCGGGGGTGGGGGGTGGGGGCTGCTGGTGGTCGGGGGGGTCGGGGAGGGGGGGGGGGGGGGGTCGGCAAGAGGGGGGGTCGGCGGTGGCTGGTGGTGGTCGGGGGGGGTCGGCGAGGGGGGGGGGTCGGCAAGAGGGGGGGTGGCCGCTGGTGTAGGTCGGCGAGAGAGGGGGGTCGGCGAGGGGGGTGTCGGCGAGGGGGCGGGGTCGGCAAGGGGGGGGGGAATTTTGTTTTTTTTTTTGTGGAGAGAGAGGGTTATGGCTCTGATACCATGTAGAAAATAATGGTTGGATAATTTTTATTGATGGACTACTTCACTACTTATAGGGAGTCTAGCTCCTCTACATACTCGATATTCCGATGTGGGACTAAAAGTCCCTTATTGATTCTCAACAGACATACATCAAGTTCGTCCATCATATCACAATAAATCTTCTCTCTTTAAGCCTCAATCGAGAAAGGAACACGACAAAGCACGGTTTGACGCTCGTCGCTTTCCAATCCCTTTAATTTAAACACAAAATCAGTTGAGCCTAATCAAACTAGGAAAGTAATAAAAAGATAAATATGAAATTTAAATACAAAATCTCATCCAAATTTTCCCAAAAATTGGCCCAAATTACTTGAGGTCCTCTTCAGGTTCTTTATAATGAATTTTGCAATGAAAACTAACTTCAGGTTTTTGGAAGCTTGAGCACAAACAATACAGTTGTTACCATGCTATTTGGAAGCTTGAGCACAAACAATACAGTTGTTACCATTCTATAAGTCTGACTATGTTGTGCTTTATTATCATATCTTTCATTATACTTGCTTCAAGCAGGATAAAGGAGGGTTGTGCTAGATAGTTGACCGCCACTGTCAAACTTTATTGTTTCTCTACAGGGAAAGCCATACAGTGTTCCTAATTTATCAACAACAACAACAAAAAACAAAAAGTACACAATAAAATTCCCATTATCCAAAGAGAAAAGATTTCTATAGTTAACTTCTTATATAACACTGAACTCATGTATTCTCAACTTTGGAACTCTTTGGAAAGCATGCAACATGCAAATATCATGGAAAATCTAATTGATGATGAATTTTAATTTAGTTGGAAACGATAAACATGATTAAAAACAGCCAGGGATTCTTATGTTATAACGGAAGAATCGCAAAATCATCATTGGTTGAACTCAATAGCAATGAATGATAACAATTCACTCACAATATACCGTTGTTTTCTAAAGATTATGCTACTCTAGCTTAGAGTCTAAGTTACACACAAGCTTGTTAAGGAGAAGCTAGGCGACCAGGATCAAAAATTCAAAAGGCCTAGGTAGAGGACCTCAAGCTGCGAGAGTGGGGGGGGGGGGGGGGGTGTTATAGTGCCCCGCCCCGCTCAGTTCAATTGGATGAATCGAAACGCAACGGCGTTTGGACTTAGCTACGCAACGGCTTGCTCAAAGTCCTGTTCGACCGAGGCATCTTCTCGCTCAGGTGGGTAGCTTCGATGAACTTGCCTCAGTTTTGCCTTCACACTAATAATATGGAGTTTTCACTTGCACTAAGTAAGTTTGTTAATAAAAGAGATGAATCCACATAGCTAAGAAAATAATTCCATTGAGTCAAGTATATATGTAGAACGTGAAAAAATGGTCAACATGTTGCTTAAATGTTCTTCACGATGGTTTTCAAAAAGTTGGCACCTGGTCTTTCGACCTCACGTATTGAGTGAAACAAGTTATGTCTATGCAACGGCATTTGGACTTGTCTATGCAACGGCTTGCTCAAAGTCCTGCTCGGCCGAGGTATCTTCTCGCTCAGGTGGATAGCTTCGATAAACTTGCCTCAGCTTGGCCTTCACACTAATAATATGGAGTTTTCACTTGCACTAAGTAGGTTTGTTAATAAAAGAGATGATCCTACATAGCTAAATGAATAATTCCATTAAGTCAAGTATATGTGTAGAACATGAAAAAATGGTCAACATGTTGCTTAGATGTTCTCCACGATGGTTTTCAAAAAGTTGGCACTTGGTCTTTCGATCTCACGTATTGAGTGAAACAAGTTATGTCACGAGCTATCGACTTGATGTCATAGCAGGCACGGTCTCACGGTTCCACGGCTTGTTATAGCCACACAGTCCCACGATGTAAGGACTTGCCATATAGAGTATGACTTGGTTGATTGCACTGCATAGAACACAGTTGGTTCTAGTTAGGCATGAATGCTTTCAAATAGTCGTTCCTGGGTTTGAGTAAAAAAGATGGAAACATTGAAAGTGCTAGGCTCTAGGTCGTCGAGGCAGTCCCTGATTCAGGAGCTGTGTAAAAAGTATGAAAGTAAAGATGAGAAATGGTACTAAGAATGGTAAGTTTAGTTGAGTTTTGCATGGTCATTGGACAACTTGTGCACAAGGTATTGGTTTCTCGAACGATCTCCGAAACACCATGTTCGTACTGGCCTAGGAGAAATTGCAGATATTGCAGGCCTTCAATGAGCGTGCGGCTGACCATTGAAGAGCGTGTCGCTGATATAAGTATTTCGGAACCTTTGGGGGAGTCCGCGCCTCTTATACGAAGTCTTTCCGTCTTACATTAGTCCAAGATGGCTTATGGTGCCAGTGACTTTCATATATTTTGAGCGGCTTGATAGCGGCGATCCGCGTGCATGTCTTAGATTGAGTCAAGAAGTGTAAGCATGGCACGAATGAGTCAAAAAGTGTAAGTACGGCACGAATGAGTCAAAAAATGTGTACACGATATGCAACAAGAGTATGGACCCTAAGATGTGGCTATAGCAAAAATACGTGCTTCGACACGAGATATGGTGTCATGTTTTGTGTCGTTGACACTAAGTTCACAAATTTATGATTAAGTTATTCGCATGATAAAACGGAGGAAGACCATAAGGTAAGCAGAGTAAACTACACTATGTTGCGAGACACGGCCTCGATGTTGATACACGAATGAGTTTTATGGCACGACTATGTCGTTGTGTCACTAAGTAGATCAGGAGTTTATGTCTTGAAACTGATCCTAAGACAAGATTAGAAAGACCACAAAAGAATAAGTTGTACTCATTAAAATAACGTGTTGGTTTTGTATGGATGAGCGAGATGCTTTCCACCAATACGGTTGGTACTGACACCCCACCGGTTTGCATGCAGGTTACAGGTACTTGTAGGGGTGAGCATTCGGTCGGCTTGATTGAACCGAACCGAAAATTTTCGAAACTGAACCAAAATCGAACCGTAATTTTTCAGAACATAACCGAACCATTATGTCACAAAACCGAACGAGAACCGAATCGAACCGAACCAAAACGTTTCGGTTTTCAGTTAAATCGGTTCTCTGGGCCATTCATGACTTCAAAAAATTTACCATTTCTTCAATTAAAAATTCCATCTCAATCTTAGCAAAAGAAGTTGCTGGCGTAAAGAGGAAGGAGCATGATGAAGTTGCAATCTTCAAAAAATTCGATCTTCAAAAAATTTTCCATCTCATTTTGGATCGGTCTTCAAAAAATTCTCTTGTCCATTTCTTCAAATAAAATTTCTCATGAACAAGAAGAAGATATTAATGATCATGATGAAGTTGCTGGTCAAGGAGACGGCCCTTCCCTTCGTCGCTCCGCCCCCCCCATTTCATGTCGCGGCCTTGCGTCTAGATGAGGCCGCACCAGAATGACGATCGCCTCGCGTTGAGGCTGCCGCAATCCCCTCGCAGAACTACCTCTACGCCCAGCAACAGAGAAGACGACATGGAAGACACGAGCAATACACCGGCTAGGAAGAACCATGAGCACAAGCTAGAGAGAGATTTAGGGTTAGGGGTCTCGATCTCCTACTTCATTGAGAGAAAGAGAGGTGGCAAGAGAGAGAGAGGCGGCAGAAAAGCAAAAAAATATTTACGATTAGGGCCTCCTGCGGAGGAAATTTATATAAGAGGGTAATTCTAATCGGTTTTCGGTTCGGGTCGGGATCTGATTCCCAAAACCGAAACCCGAACCGAAAAACCGATTTTAACTCTTTTAAAACCGAAAACCAATCCAAACTATTTAAACCCGACCTAAATTGATAATTCGGTTCGGTTCGGGTCGATTTTCAACCATTATATGCTCACCCCTTGGCGTTTCGAGGCGTGCGGCCGCATTGAAGTCTTCACCTATACGGGACGTAATGTATGGACATCGCCTTCTTCAAGTTGTAAGCTGAAGGACGTGATCATTTGTATTAAGAGATGAGAGAGAGCTGTGTGATTGTAATCAGGGAGAGTATGAGCTTGAGTGATTTGTAATCTTGGCCTTGAGCCGTTGTAACCTTATGATTTCAAATCAATAAAGATGACTTGTTTTCTATACATCTTGTGTTATTCAACTTCTATGCTCGGAACTTCTGTGTGACGACCCCGTCGTCAAGCTGCTGAAATCAGCCGTTATGGTATTCGTCTTGCGCGAGCGCAACTTAGACTCACGCAGCATAGCGCCATAACGAGGACGATCGGTTCTGCGGAACCAGGGCGTGACAGGGGGCACTCAAGACTAAAATTAGGTTGTGTAGTAGATAATTTAGACAAGCTTGTGGCTTATGACTAGGACTTTGGGTTGTGGTTTGGGAAGTCAAATTCTATGCATATGTTGTTGTGCATAGTGCATACATAAGTCCAAGACTTCAACATCAATTGAAATAAAATTTTAAAACAAGAAACAACTAACTTCTATTGGTATGGATCTTTCTAATCATAAATCAATACTCTTAACAACACCAAAAATAAACTACATATTATTGAAGTTCTTTTCAATGTAATCGTCATCAAAGACATCTCATCATCTTTTTATTGGATGTAGTTTTGCCTCATCAATTTGGGTTGTTTCCAAACAATTCCGGAATATAGTTCATATCCATTTGAGTGTGGAAGATTGGTGGTCTTCATGGAGGATTACTTATATATTCCAAAACACTTGAGATTGAATTACTTACGGCAGCACTAATTTGGCAATTGTGGAATGAAAGAAACAACATGATTTTTAATGCCAAGAAGAAAATTGTAAGTTCTATTTTATTCAATGTTCTTTCTTTGGCTAAGTTTTTCTTGAGTGTGTTGCCAGTTAAAAAGAAATCAAACGCAGTATTCCCTAAAATATCCCAAGGCTATCAGATGGGCAAGCATCAAGGAGGGGTATGTCTTCTACAGTTTAGTTGAAGCAAGCTCAGGTGGTAAAGCGAGCAGCAAGAGGGATTTTAGTACAAGCTCCTTGTATGGCTTTTAGAGCACTTTTGATATGTAATTACTATTTTTTTTGAAGAACGATATGTAATTACTAATTAGTAGTAATAGAATACTAGTAATAGTTTATTTTGGTTTTGTTCTGCTGCTAATAGTTGGAGGTGATCATGGAGTCACTATAACTTTTGGCTGTAGGAGAACTGATATGTAATTTTGTGATTTAGTACTCTTAATAAAATTTAGTTGGGTAAGAGTTGGATTGTTTTGGTTGTTAGCTACCCATTTAGTCAAAAAGAAAAACACAAAAAATCATCATGTCCTCTTTAACACTAACAAAAACCATAAACCAATACTAAATACATTATAATTGAATTTTTCAAATATAAAAAAGACGGGAAAATGATTTGAAATACTGCAGGCTATGTTGTACCAGCACAAATATGACATGGTAAGTTTCAGACACGCCGACACAAACTCAAATACCTATTTTGGTGTTATAGTGTATTCTGAAATGTCTGATGTGTCCAACATGATACAGACACGACATAGATTTTCAGAATGTCCTTGCCTCATGAATTGTATGTGACGAGCATAAGAGGAAAATATCCTACTGGAAAGAGAACATAAGTTTCAAAACAAAAAAGAAAAGAGAGAAAGAGACATGCTTATCTGGAGATCAACAACCATGAGAAGTCTGGGGACTACATATAAAGAGATTTACATATTGGTTGGCGGTAGTGCCCGTTGGAGTTAGAGTTGGAGTTGGAAATAAAAATGGGATACACTGGGTTAGGACAGACACAAAATAAAAAGAAACTGGAAGAATTCTTCCTATCAAATTCTCTTTTATATATGTTGAGAGTAAATAAGGGACTTTAGTCCCACATCGGTTAGATGTAATATGAAGAGGGGTTGGACCCTCTATAAGTAGTAGGCAGTAGCCCTCAATAAAATTATCTGAGATATTAGACTCATTTCAACTTGGTATCAAAGCCAGGTTACCCTAGCCCCCCCCCCCCCCCCTTCTCTCTCTCTCTCTCCCTAACCCTAGCCATCGCCTCTCCAGCGCCGCAACCCCGCCCCTCCTGCTGCCTCCCGTCGACGCCGTCTCCCGCCTACCAGCGCCGCCCCTCCCACCCCTCTACCAGCGCCGCCCCTTCCCCCCCCCCCCAGCGCCGCCCCCCCCCAGCGCCGCCCCCCCCCCCCCCCCCAGCGCCGCCCCCCCACCATCCCAGCGCCGCCCCCCCCTCCCTCCAGCGCCCCCCCCCCCTTTTTTTCCTGCTGCTACAGCACCCTTTTTTGGATTTTTCGCTGATCTGCAAAAAAAAAAAAAAAACAGATTTCTTCTCTTTAGAAGATCTCTGTCGTTGCCTCGAGAATCAGAGTTCTTTCTCTTTAGAAGATCTCTATACTCAGATTTTTTTTTTGCGAAGATTTCTGATTGTTGCCTTCGAGAATTAGTACCTTCTTTTTAGAAGCTCTACTACGAATACGAAATCTCTTTAGATCTTCGTATCTCAGAAACGTTGTCTTTACAATCGTTTCTGCACGGCTGGTATACCTCTGGTTTGTCTCATGCAAGGAGGCACAACTACGTTGGTTATACTTGAGCCGTCCGAACGCGTTATCATGACGCGGTTCTAGTTGGTCGTATAAACTACGACATATCAGTGAGAGATCTAGTTTTGTTGTTTCCCCCCGATAGCTGACTAAGACGAAGACGACTCAAAAGAAGACGACTCCGGAAACAACAACACCTCACTGATTGCGGTTGCAGAAGTCATGGATTCCATCTATGGGAAGTTGACAGCAGAAGAAATGAAGGCCCTGGTCGAGGATCTCCTGACCAAGAGATTACCGGAGGCAACCCCACGCGTGACCCATACTGATGTGGATCCGTCACCGTACAAAATGGGGAAGTTGGACAAGCTGGAGACGAAGTTGGAAGGCACGACCAACTACTTGAAATGGTCGCGGCAGGCGATGCGGACGCTGAAGGGACGTGGCTTGGTTGGTTATGTAGATGGCCACACCAAGGCCCCTGTCGATCACTCCTCGAAGGAGTTTGCTGTATGGGACATTGTCAACAATGTCGTGGCTGGTTGGTTGACAGCCTCTTTGACCGACCAAGTGTCGGGTAACGTTGAAGCAATGGAGGGAGCTGCTGATATCTGGAGAACGTTGAAAGATATGTACTCCGGTTCGGGTAACCCCATGCGAGTCTTCCAACTGCAGGATGAGCTCGATAGGGTAATCCAAGACGATCGTACCATCTCTGAGTAAGCTGCCTTGTTGAAGAAGTACTGGTCTGATCTTGACCATTATGATCCTCTTGGCATGGAGGATGCTCAGGTTGAACCGACTTTTGCAAAATATTTCCAGAAATTTCTGGATTATATCTCGCGGCAACGGATGATGAAGTTTTTGAAGGGGCTCAACCCAGCGTTTGAGCAACGGCGGAATGTACTTCTTGCACAACCAACGCTGCCGACATTAGAAGACGCCATAGCTGCCATGGCACAAGAAGAAGCACGGTTGAAGCTGATGCCTACCAAGGGTATCTCACAGGGGGAGCAGGCCGGCGTTGACACATCTGCTCTTGCCACTTTCACACAGCCTCCTTCTACGGGAGGCGTTTGCCACAACTGTGGTGACACAGGGCATTACATCCGCTTTTGCCCAAAACCGACACGGACTCCCTCGAATGGTCGGGGTCGTGGTCGCGGTGGACGACGAGGTGGTCGAGGCAGCTACGGTGGTGGAAGAGGCACTTACTCTGGAGGCAACAAGGCGCATCTGGCGGATGAAGGTGGGGACAATCCGCTGGCGGACATCACTCCATTTGAGAGAGAAGTTATCGAGAAGATGCGCGGCTCAAAGCTTGGTTCTGGTGAAAGACAAGTCATTCTTGGGACGCCGTCCACTACAGGAGATTACTGCACTTACTTCTCCCAAACCAGTGCCGGTATACCTCCGCGTGCTCTTGCATCTGTCTCTCAGCCAGCTTGGATTATGGACTCTGGGGCATCTTGCCATGTCACGGGGTCCCGAGGAGAGTTTCGGAAATACTCTCCTCTAACACCGCCAGAAAGCATTCAGACTGCTGATGGTACTTCCAGGCCTGTTACGGGTATAGGCACTGTTGATTGCACTCCTTCCATCACTCTATCTAATGTCTTACATGCTCCTTCCTTTCCTGTCAATCTTATTTCCATTAGCGTCATTATTCTTGATCTAAACTGTATTGTTTCCTTTGATATTCCTAAGGTAACTTTTCAGGAGAAGGGAACGGGGAGACGACTAGGCACTGGCACATGGCATAAGGGTCTATGGTACTTGGACAGGAACGGTCTGGATAGAGCACTGGCATCTTTGGTTGCAGACGCCCAACCGGAAGTCCGAAGTCGAAGTGTCGAAGCCGAGCTGCTCCTCCATCATCAGCGTGTAGGACATTCTTCTTTTCCCGTTATTAGTCGACTGTATCCGTCATTATATCAAAAAGCAAATAAAGAGTTGTTAGTTTGTGATGCTTGTGAGTTGGAGAAACATACCAGAAGCTCCTATGTGCATTCTGGGCATCGATGTTCTGCTGCTTTTGATATGATTCATTCCGATGTGTGGGGCCCTTGTCCTACAAACGGTGTTAACGGTTATAGATGGTTTGTTACTTTTATTGACTGCTCTACCCGCGTAACGTGGGTCTACCTGCTGAAGAATAAAAGTGATGTTTTTGAGGCATTTCAAAGCTTCCATCAACGGGTGAAGATACAGTATAATGCTCGTGTTAAGTGTTTCCGGTCGGATAATGGGACGGAATATACCCATAAGAGGTTTGATGCGTATTTATCCTCTCATGGTATACTACATCAAACCTCTTGTGCATATACACCGGCTCAAAATGGTGTTGCCGAACGAAAAAATAGGTACCTGCTGGAGGTAGCTCGGACGATGATGCTGGCTATGAATGTCCCTAAATTTTTGTGGGGGCAGGCTGTCTTGACAGCCTCTTATCTCATCAACAGGATGCCCTCTCAATTACTGGACTGGAAGACGCCTTTGGAAATGCTCACGGGGACAACTGCATACACCGTTCCTCCGAAAGTATTTGGTTGCGTATACTTCGTCCACGATAACAGGCCTGGTGTTGGTAAGCTGGATCCTCGAGCACTTAAGTGTGTCTTTGTTGGGTACACCGGGACACAGAAGGGTTACGTCTGCTGGAGCCCGGTTGAACGGAAGCTGTTTGTAAGCATGGACGTTACATTCAGAGAGCTGGAACCTTATTATGGTTCGGACGAAGGTTCTGCGTTTGGGAACACGCCTCACACAGCGGGTGTTAGACGTGAGGGGGAGGTAGTACGCCCAAACGTAGTTGTCGGATCGGTACCTTGTCCTGTCGTGACAAACTGGTAGAAAGGGGAAGAAAGCATCAATGATACTGATACGGAGGATGAAGAAGACAATACGTACATTTCGCAGGGGGAGAAGCAGACAAGGGAAAAGGAGCTCCAAGTTTACAGAAGAAAACAGTAGAGGTCCAGTACTGTGCCGTACCCTGTGCCTATAGTGCCAAGTCCCTCGTCTACTCCTGCCCCGACTCCTGAAGATGTTACTCCCGCACCGGATCGCTCGGATTCGGAAGCGGATCTCTCCGATTCGGATGGTATGCTTTCTCCACCACCCATTGCTCCCTTAAGGAGGTCTTCTCGCATTAATGCGGGAAAGGCTCCTATTCGTTATAAAGATTATGAACATGATATCGCCAACTACCTATCTTATTCTAATATTTCTCCGACTTATCAAACATTCCTCACTTCGTTAGACTCCACTTCTTTACCTAAGAATTGGCAGGAAGCAAAGAAGGACCCAAGATGGAAAGCCGCAATGATGGAAGAACTTGGGACACTAGAGAAAAATAAGACATGGGAGCTGGTGCCATTACCTGAAGGAAAGAAAGCTGTGGGATGCAAATGGGTTTACACAGTGAAGGAGACACCAGAAGGAAAAGTTGAACGATACAAGGCGAGACTGGTTGCAAAAGGCTATACCCAGACATATGGTATCGACTATGATGAGACTTTTGCCCCAGTAGCGAAGATGAGTACCGTAAGAACACTGGTCTCCATTGCAGCAAACTATGGGTGGAAGCTACACCAGTTAGACGTAAAGAACGCATTTCTTCATGGAGACCTACAAGAAGAAGTATACATGGAGACTCCTCCGGGGTGCTACTCTGTGTCAGATTCAGGTGAAGGAACGTCACATGAAAAAGTGTGCAAACTGAAGAAGTCGCTGTACGGGCTGAAGCAATCTCCTCGAGCCTGGTTTGACAGATTCAGAAGGGTTGTCACTGGCATGGGGTACCATCAGACAAATGCAGATCATACTGTCTTCCTCCAGCATGCAAGGGGCCACATTACTATACTTGCTGTATATGTAGATGATATAGTGATCACAGGTGACGATGTAGTTGAGATCACTAAACTGAAGACGAAACTCGCCAAAGAGTTTGAGGTGAAGGACCTGGGAGAGATGAGATACTTTTTGGGTATCGAGGTGTGTGATGGTGAACAAGGAATTGTTCTCTCACAAAGGAAATATGCACTAGATCTGCTGAAGGAGACAGGAATGCTGGGATGCCGAGCAGCAGTCACTCCAATTGACCAGAAGTACAAGATGGGAGCAGAAGCAGGAAAGCCTGTTGATCGCGAAAGGTATCAAAGGCTAGTAGGCAGACTGATTTATCTAGGACATACTCACCCTGATATCTCATTTGCAGTAAGTGTTGTAAGCCGCTATATGCATGATCCAAGAACGGATCATATGGATGCAGTATTTCAGATCCTAAGATATCTGAAAGGGACACCGGAAAAAGGACTGTGGTTCAAGAAGAATGGATGCACAGATGTTGAGGGATACTGCGATGCAGACTGGGCAAGCTGCATAGACGACAGAAGGTCTACCACAGGGTACTGTGTTTTTGTAGGAGGAAACCTGGTTTCATGGAGAAGCAAGAAACAGTCAGTGGTAGCACGGTCGACAGCTGAAGCAGAATACAGAGCAATGGCTCTAGGAGTATCAGAATTGCTATGGGTAAAGGCGCTGCTGACATAGTTGAAGCTAGACAAGGGGACACCATTGCGCCTTCTGAGCGATAGTCAAGCTGCGATAAGTATAGCGAACAATCCGTTTCAGCACGACAGAACGAAGCACATCGAGATCGATCGATTCTTCATCAAGGAAAAGCTGGAACAAGGGATACTGAAGATTGATTATGTTCGCTCAGAAGAACAAGTGGCAGACTGTCTGACTAACGGTCTTAGTTCATTGAGTCTGTCAAAGCTATGTAACAAGATGGGGATGATTAATATCTATCGCCCATCTTGAGGGGGAGTATTGAGAGTAAATAAGGGACTTTAGTCCCACATCGGTTAGATATAATATGAAGAGGGGTTGGACCCTCTATAAGTAGTAGGCAGTAGCCCTCAATAAAATTATCTGAGATATTAGACTCATTTCAACTATATATATATATATATATATATATATTCCGAGGGTTGTGGCCTAGTGGTTACAATGGGGGGCTCCCGTGGGGGAGACCACGGTTCGAGCCCCCCCGGATGCCGGCCGGGTGGCTTTGTGCCACGGGCGTGCTAAGCCTACTTGGATGGGGTGGGGGCTCCCCGTTGAGCACTCTGGGTTGTAGACCCCTCTCCGCGGAAGGGGGGCTCCCTGTTGAGCACTCTGGGTTGTAGACCCCACTCCGCTCGGGTTGGTTGGGTGAGTGTGCCACGGATCCGAGAGGACCAAGGACGGACAATATATATATATATATATATATATATATATATATATATATATATATATATATATATATATATATATATGATTTTTTTAATCATATCTATAATTATTATTTTGCCTCGGCCAGACTCCAAATTCAAAAAATAGGTTAAACCGTATTACATTAAGTCAATGCATGTTAAGGCACTTAAAGGCGACCCTAAGGCGGGTTGAGGCAATCCAAGGCGGACACCTTAGGATCTCACCACCTAAATACTAGTTCCCTAGGAACCAGGTCTTTCGAAACATCTAAGCAGGGGCCTAAGACGGCGAGGCTGACGCCTTTTAAAACACTGCTTACATATATGCTTTTAGCAAGACCAGTAAAGTAAAATAATTTTCCAGAGGGAAAAGATGTAAAAAAAACGCTTTAAGGGGGGGCGGGAACATGAGATATAAGCTTACTATAGGTGGAAGCAAACATGAGATATAAGCTTACTAAAGGTGGAAGCGGATCAAAATTATCAAAGTAAGTGATATCATGATCATGATATCCAACTGAATCTTTGTTTGATAGTTCTTGAAATATCTGCATCAATGCAGTAACTTCTAACTCCATAGAAACCACGTCATCTTGAAGTTCCTCGACTTTTCTATTTGACATCTTTGCTTCCCATTGTAATTTCTCCAAAGCAGCTTGCTTGTCAGCAAGCATAATCTGTATTTCAAAAGGAAATAAGTTAAATCAGCACAACTGTATCAAGTAAATGTATGTGGGACAAGAAAACCTCAAGTTTAAATTCCTACAATGTAATTTCATATAAGAAGAATATAGATAGAACATAAAAATAGTCTTGATGATCATACCATTAAATTAAAAGAACAAATTGCCAAGAAAACCTATCATATCCTGACTGAAGTATGACAATAAAATATATATAAGTCTCAACTAGCAGTATTCCCTAAGTGACAGATATACAACTTATAATGATAGAGTTCGTTTTATATTATAACAACGAACTTCACAGATTTCTAATCTAAATTGTAAAAGTCCCTGCTACTTGCATCAAAATTCTAGAGTGTTGGTGTTGAGGGCTAGTATTTGTTTTATTTGAACACGCCCCCTAAGGTCGAAGGCCGATTGCATGGGTCAAGAGCTGGATTAACGCAGTGGTATAATTTTTTTTTAATCCACTTAAAATGCATGCTGGAGTTGAACCTCGGTTACTTTGATACCATGTAGCCATTTGCACCAAAACTCGAGAGTGTTGGTGAGGGTTGAGGGCCAATACCTATTTTATTCTAACATAAACTAATAAATTCTATTTGTGTCTAGCAGTTTTCGTGTAAATCTAAGTGAGGCTTTGCCATTCTTTCACGTATTTAGGTTACAATATGTTGAGTATCAGAACACTTAAGATTTTGTACACATGGGCTTGAAAAATGCAAGTGAAAACATAGTATAATAAATGTCTCCGAATGAGGAAGTTATCACTACCAGCTCAATCTAGAGTTCATATATGAAACTATATAATGTTATTAGAGCAAGATTATAAGGTTATTCCTTTTAGAGAGACGTCATAAGTTGATGATACCCTGTGACATTTTTAACAAGATATGCAACAGAACCTGTTCTAATTGAAAATTTGGGAGGTAAGAATCTCAAGGAAACCCATTATTCTTGCATAAGTACATCTCACTTACACAACAGCAGAAGATACAAGGTCCTACAGAAGCCCATGCTAACATGGTCCCTTTCTAACCACACAAGATATCTGATGCTCATCTTCCCTAGGCTCAAAAGCTCAATATTCCAGAGAAACTAATACTAGTTAGCCAAGATACATTTCTATACATGACAATTGTTTACCTCATCTAAGATTCATCTAATAATCATAACAAAGGTATTAAAACATGTAAAACTGCCAAGTAATTGAGTTCGATTGTATACCTTGGCATTATATAATTGTGAATTAGTAGACTTTATCAGTGACTCCTTCTCTGAGATTAGGTGCCTCAATTCATCAACTGACGCATAAGATGCATTCATTTGATTAAGTGACTCCTTTGCATATTTAAGGGCTTCCTCTTTCTCCAGCAATTTCTTTTGTAGGTCATTCACTTGTTGCCTCAACATGGTTAACTCATGTCTCTCCTTTAGATGATCTTCTTCTGCTCTAGATGAGAAAGTTGATACGTCATCAGCAGCATCTTGGTTATCCTTCTGGATGCTGTCTCCAAGATCTCTTTGCTTCTTCGAAGACACTGTCTTTCTCCCCCTTGGGTCATTCACCTGATCATGTAACCAATATCAAGATGCTTATGAAAATCACGAGTAAGAATGAACAAATCTAGAAAATAAATAATTTCTAGTATGACTGATATTACGTAATGTTGCTAAATAAATTATGAGGGTGTAGCTTGGCAAGATGGTAAGGCTTCTTGATTGCATCATGGAGGATGTGGATTCGAGTCATAGGAATAGTTGTTCCATATATATAGAGGAAAGACTGCTGCTTACATCTTCACCCTTTTCGAGACCCTGCATAAGCAGGAGCCTCATGGCACTGGGAAGACCTTATAAAATACATAGTAAATAAACTAATATAACTTCAATTCTGCTTCCAATCTATCATCCATGGTTCCATGATATCAGTTCAAGTTGTCATTCACTGTGTAAAGTATTTCACTGCAAAACACATATATGCATCAAATTTCAGAAATTGGCAATCAAAACAAGTAATGTTCTATAGCATCTGCAGATACCAAGTTATTGTGAATCATCAAGATGTATAATGTATTATGATCACCACCCAAGTTTTCTCCAATCATAAGAGGTCAACTACGGAGCACGAGAACGCTCCACCAAAGAATTGACAAAAACATATGAGCGGATGTGACCTAACATTAACCCTCTATGTTGGCACCAAATTCACAGCCTAGCTAACAATGACAAGAGAGAGCCTTGTCATAAACCTAGAAGCCCATTTGGCCGATAGCTACGTAGCACAGTCACGGGAAATTGGTGTCTGTATCAGTATATCGGTATCGTGTCCGTATCATACACCGAGATGACTACTTATTGACTTATTGTACCTATCTGAAAATGTTCGGACCCCATATCCCGTATCCATGTATGTGTGACATAGGCTGGTAGGTAGACCTACCTTTATGGACATGCAATTTAAGATCATGCAACCAATCAAGGAGCAAACTCCAACTTCCCCTCGACTCCAAAAGAGTCTGGACGAAGACTTTAAGTGGATACAATTTGCTATAATGCTTAAACTTTGAGGAGATTCCAACATGTCGTAGTACTTTTTTCCGATATTATATTTTGCGTTAGTCCATTTAAAAATATATATAACAATAATATAAGTCGATCCGACAAAGGGGGCACACCGGTGTGTCATTAAAACAAGAAGATTAAAAATTATTATGATATTTCATGTAATGTATCACAATGCGAAGTTTTTATGAAACAAGTAATTCCTTTTTGAAGCATTACCATTTCTAAAGAGACTCACCTTGAAATCTACATTATCATATGGAACGAAAAGAAAAAAAAAACGATTTTTTTAGAAAAATCATACATTTAGTGAATATACAAATATATGGAATCTAAAAAAAATTGACAATACAGAAAAGAAATTTGTGTTATTCCAAACCGCTCTCTCACCTTCTTGAGCTGGGAAGGAGTGGGAGTGTAGACCATCGACGCCCGCCTAGTAAAAGACGAATTTGCCCTCTTGTCCTGAAATTAAAAAAAAAAATCTGAAATTTATTCAAACTTCCCAAAATCGGATCTTTCGTTCAAATCAAGTAGAAGAAAAAATCACTGACCATTAGGGATTCGACGAGGGGCACCATCTCGACGAGGTTCTTGAAGAGGACCCTGTCGACATTGTTCCCGGGGGCATTCTCGGAAGACGCCGACGACATGGCAGGCGGCGGGCTGGGGGGAGGGGGAGAGAGAGGAGTTTGTAGGGGCAGAATGGGAATTCGGAGATACAGAGAGAAGAGACTTAGACTTGAAGAAGACTGGTCGCCTTTTCTCCAGGAGAAACCGTTGGATCGAGTAAATGCCCCCAGGATTCGGATTAATTACGGGAATGCCATTTGGGTTTTGAGCGAGGACGCGCGGGCGTTTCTATTGTCGGCCGGTGGGGCTGCTCGTCACTCCGGAGGGTCAGCCGGCCCAGGACGGCCGTTTCTAGGAAAAAAAATTTCTTCCTATTTTTAAAAAGGAAAACCAAAATGTTGTTTAATAACGATAATTTTCTAAAATAAATAATTTAAAAAATAGTTTAATGTTGGGGAAGCTTTTGGCATTGGATACTAGGTTGATGCCAAAACCTATTTTGTTACCTTTTCCTTTTAATGTTGGGGGGAATTTTTTTATTTTGAAATTGCTAATTTTGGTTTTTTTTTTAAAAGCACTCCAACAAGTTGTTTCTAACAACAACTTATCAAAATACTTCCAAAACATTTATTAAGTTTTTGGAATATATTTTGAAACTATTGGGAAATTGATGTCAAAAGTTGATTTTGTTGTTTCTTGATTCCTACAACTCTGTACGCTATATAAAATTAGCAACCACATATTTTCTAAACTTTAAATTGGTGTCGTATCGCTTTGAGAACGTGTTAGACTAAACAAGGACCTCCATCCTCATTATATTGATACATGTCAAGATAGATGTTGTATTTATAGATTGTGTCGCTAGCATTTTCACTATGTCGTGTCATCTACCACTACAATTAGGACCTAAAACTAATTGAAGTCACTTTTAAGCTATTATATCATCTGAAAATTAGCCAAACAATTGCACTTTTGAGAAAGTAAATAAATGTTTCACCAAAACTCAAAAGGTTCACATAAAATAAAAGTTTCAACTCAGAGATCTTGCAATCCAAATTTAAAATTGACTTTAAATGTTGGAAAATTTTAACAACAAAGTGTTGCTTATCTATTTAATTTTATCAATGTCAAATGTCAACCACCATCAAAATTTAAATTTTATTTACTTGAATACGGAAAAATATTCACGGTTCCAATCTGTATAGATTTTTAATAATTGACAACTTGATACCCATTAGTTGAAGCATAGGAGTTCATATTTTATTTATATTAAACACGGGACTGAAATATAATAGCATGCATTTGTTCAAACAATATTTCTATATATGCAAACTAAAACTCGAAAGAAAAAACCTAAAAAAGAGAATGTTAGAAATATATATATCGGAAACTCCTAATAAAAGAAGATGCATGTTTTAAGGACCAGTTTGATTTTGGTTTGAAATGAAAAATATATATTATTTTTTTGGAGTATTTTTTAGTACCACCTAAGATAGATTAATGAACATTTATCCCAACAATACCACCACTTGCACTCCTTTTTGACACTCATAGTTACATCGGTTATAATTTGACAATTATATAAAAGGTTGACATAAAATCGATAACTAATCATAAAAGTTTTTTAAATCACGACCTTTCTTCTTCTTCTCCTTTTTTTTTTTTTTTTTTTGAGATGTCCGACATAACATAACATATGAGATTTTGTACACGCTGCATTGCATGTCAGTTGGGTCAACTGTTCACGTCTCCCACACGGTTCGATTTCGAAACCGTCAGCTTAGCTAATAAAGTTATACCTCATTTTCGAGTTCTATGGAGTTAAACACCTATGTAGAGTTGGGCCTAATTAGGGACAATAGGTCTTCCAAAGTGGAGAAGAGTAGTGTGAAATCTGTAATAACCACCTTGATAAAAATGTCATGGTCGTATGGAACCTATATATAAGAGAAGAAGTCTTCCTTTTCTGGGTTCATTAGGAATTCTAACTTAATTTTGTTTGTTCGAAATAAATTTTGAAATAAAATATTTGTCGTTTAAGCTAACTTGCGTTTAGTTGTTAGTCTAAAATTGACAATTGAGATGCACCCGACACACCTTTATAGAATAGGCTCACTTTACACATGTAAGAGGATCTTGTTCCGAGTCTTTTTCTTTATAGAAAAAGTAAGAAATGAGATTCTCAACAATAATTGCACTCATCGCTTCCTTAGTAAACAAGTGACAAACTGTTGGAGCAATGATGAGAAGTCTTGTACAGAACATATTGTCTGGGGGCACTCACAGAGGCTTGATGAAAGCGACAATATTCTTAGACATAGAAATAAGTTTGTTGGACTCGTGTACGTTACCTCGTCTCGAGTGAGCGTTCGTGCAGATGCGACCGATCCGTGAACGTGCCTCGACTCGGACAAGGGATCAGAGAAGTTATCTCGTCTTGTGCGTGTGGTCGAACGGATTCGACCGGTCCGTGGATGTCTCTTATCTTGTGCACGACCGAGAGGGTGCCAGTATTGACAGAGGTGCAATGACAATGATAAAATGCTGTGAGGACGTACACCAACGATCTCACAACATCGGAGGCCAGATGAACGTGGTATAATCTGAGTTTGCACGAAAAAAATGGAAAAAAAAAATTGACAAACTTTTGATCACTTCCTATAATTGAGATTCCGGAAATTGTGATACATGTAATAAAAGAATCTAATAAATGAATTTATGAAATGTTGGTGTTTACACAAATTTGGCTTGGTTTGTTGCAAGTTTACATGTTTTCCTTGTTCTTCTGTTCGTGATCTTAAAATCACAACATCCATAGCAAGTGACTTACGTACGAGGTCATATCATTGGACCCAAATCATAAAGTGAGGCCACATGGACATGTGATTGAAATTGGGCCCATTATACCTCCTTTTGTAAGTTCATTGCTTCAGAAAATGCAAAGTGCGTGACAACTAAGCAAAGAATGATAAATGTTATTTCTTATTGTCATGCTCAAAATTTTTTTAATTTATTTATTAGATAGGATCATTAAGTGGTGCATAATTGGAGTTTGTTTTTAAAACCCAATTCTTCATCCCTAACTAAGACCTAACCCTAACCATGGCCAAGTATCCCTAAGACCTAACCCTAACCATGGCCAACCCTAAGACCTAATCCTAACCATGGCCAAGTGTCCCCCATGTGTCCCATAAAATTTATGGAAGGGGGGACACCTCACCCCTTTTCCCTCTCTATATAAACCCACACACACACCCACACTACAAACAAAAAACAAAAAACAAAACAAAACACACACACACCCGACCCCACCCCACCGCCGCTGTCGCTGCCGCTGCCACCCGCCGCCAGCCGCCCGCCGCCGGCCGCCCCTCCCCGGCCACCTCCACCACTCCATCCTCTTCGTCTTCTTCCTCTTCCACTTCCAATTCCAAGCAAAACCCTAGGTAAATTCTAATTTCCCCTTCTTCCCCCCAACCTCTATATTATTCCTAATTTAATCTTAGGTTAGAATTACTAACATAAATATTTGTTATTGGATTCAAATTAGGGTTGTGGAAAAGCTAGGTCAATTCCCAATCCAAGGCAAGTCCTCCTTCCCTCTTCCCTTTTTTTTTTTAGGAATACTCCATTTTGATTTTTTTTTTTGATTAATTTGAACATGTATAGGTTTAATTTTAAATCTGAAATTTCATATTAGATGTCAATTTCTTCATTTCATAAGAACATAATTTGGAATATAAGTTATGATAATTCCTCTAATTATTGTTTAACTTCAAATTCTGAAATTTCGATATCATTTAAACCAATTTGAGATATCTAAAATTTTGAAATTCTGATTGTGATTAGCATAGATAAAGGAATTAAATTTGTTATACTTAGACACTGGAATTATTATACGTGACGCAATACGGATAAGTTTATATGTATTTGAACACAAATAAAGGAACCGATTGTGGACATGAATTGTCTGGACTTGAAATTTCCATGAATAAAATGAACACATGTGGACATATGGGACTCTCCAAGGGTAAGTCTGACATACACATAGGAACTGAACAACTGGACCGCACACCGGAAAGGTAAAAAGTACAAGGACCCTGTATTTATCCACTTACAAATAAGTGCTCAATTTTGTGTGTTCATAATTAGAAATAAAATCTCGTTTATACATTTTCCTGCTTCATGCACTCTCAAGAATTGATATGGAAGGGTTTTTGTTTTGATTTGATTTTGCATACTGTCTACATGATATATATATATATATATATATATATATATATATATATATATATATATATATATATATATATATTATCATTTTAAGCCTTTGTGTGAAACCCATTATTTCTGTAGTAGAATTTTGTATTATGCATGTCAGCAAGAATGGAAAATCTGGGATAAAACATAGGTTCGGATAGGACGTAGATTCTAGAATTATAAGAAGCACCTTGAGTTCAAATTACACCCTAGGAATCCACGAAAAGGAAGTGTCAATAGTTAGTAGATGATTACCTCTTTTCCAACCAATTATTTTAATCATAGTAAAGGGATAATGACTCAAAAAATTCTTGGTGTAGATTATGCCCCGATTCGCACCTTTTGCAAGACTAGGTAATGACAACCACAGCCTGGACGAATATTATGCATTTGTGAAGAAGATGTGACGAGTAGCACCAAAAGGAATGATAGAAGCCTATGGGATACATTACGAACTGAAATATCCGGTGGTGACAGATATAGTGGATGAAAGAAAAGTATATTATAATACGGTGCATTACTATGTCCTGATCAAGGCAGAACCCTCTGAAGGTCCAGAAAACGAACGTAACGGTACTCTGGAAGAATGGAAGCAGACGTACCCAGAGGCAAAAATCCTTAACATAAGGCGAATGTGGATTTAGACCCCAGAATGTGGATGATGTGTAAATATAGATATGTAAATAAGTATTAGATCCCTAGTTATGTAAAGGATGTGTGAATGTATGTAGTAAGGATGTAAAATAAGCATTAGATCCCCAATATATAGGTAAAGTATGAATGTATGTAGTAAGAATGTAATGTATGAATGTATGTAGTAGGAGCATATAGTACTGCCGATAAATAAATATGCTTTTTCTATATTCTTATATTCCTTGTAAGTACTTTTTACTTAAGGATATTATGAATGTAGGTATGGACCTGTTTTATACCAAGTTTGGAATGGGATGGAAGTGATTACACTCTGTACTTATACCAACGCTATGCAAGAATAATATGGAACGTACCCGATTGGTACGACGTTCATGTCTACCAAGTGTTTTATGTAATCATGCGTCCCATTATTAGGGACATCGAGGACGGAGCTGAAGTATATTATGAAAATACAACCTACTGCCTGCATGTCCGAGATCCAAACCGCATTTACATCGGACTACATAGATATGAGGGTATACTAGACGACTTTGAAAGACTCCATCCAGAGGTCGACATACTCACTGAGGAAAGGATCCTCATCGAGGCTATAGCATAAGAAAATCCTAACCATGTATATATAGTGAAGAAGGAGTCCTTCTCTTTTGTCTGTTGTATGATATTTTGGAAATCAGCAGATATGTATATGAGTAGGGATAGGTAGGGATAGAATAGATTACTATGTCACATTTTGGGGAAGTTGAGTGACATGAGTAGGTTAAAAGAATGTAAACAAATGTAAAGTTGGGAGTAGAAACAACATTTTGTATTACTCTCATTATAATGATATACAAATATATGGTTTTGCTGTACACCTTGTTATGAATGAACATTGTGAGTCAAATATTCCCTGAGGAATTGTGTCTTTTTATTTCAGGATATGGACAACCATGATCAACCAAACAATCTACCACCTCAAGCATCAACTGAGCCAACAGTGGCTGACATGTTCCGTTTGTTCCAGCAACTATTGAAATCCAATAGTCAGCAGACCAATGTTGTCCATGCAACAAATACCACAATATTGGAACAAATGCAGAATTCTAACAATACCAAGGATAAAACCCTAAAAGAGTTCAGGGATCTTAGGCCACCCAAGTTTAAGGGAACTGAAAATGCGATGGAAGCGGGTCAATGTGTAAGCCCCTGATTTTTCAAATCTATTTTAATTAGTGCTAATTAAATTTTTAATGTCAATTATAGCCTTAAATAATTTTTAGGAATTTTTAGGAATTTTTCTAGAATTTTTAAATGATTTTTAAATGAGTTTTACATATTAAAAATATCAATTTGTAATTTATTTAAATGTTTTAATATCATTTTGCAAATATTAGAATTGTTTTAATATGGTTTTGCAATTATTAGAATTGTTTTTATATTGATTTGTAATAAATGAATTGTTTATGCAAATTATATTTGCATTCAGTTAGGGTTGGGACTTTAATGCAATTTCCTAAAGTCTAGGGGTCTCCCTGTAATTTTTCCTACCCACCCCCGACGACCAGCCCCGACTGCCCCGACCGACCCACGTCGCTGCCCCCGCCTTTCCCGGCTGCCCCCACCGCCATCGAACCCCTATAAAGGATCCCCTCATCCCCCTGAACCAAACCCTAACCCTAAAACTCCCCCACAACCGACCACGACCCCCTTTCTTCCCCGACGAACACCTAAACCCTAGCTCTACTTCCGGCGACCCCCGTTCGACCACCACCGCTCGACGTCATCGACCACCACCACCATCAACGAGTTCGCCACGCCGAGCTAGGTCGATCGCCGCCCGAGCGCCACGACGCCGACGCCCCCAGCCGTCGTTCGCCCTCTCGAAACCCTTCCTTTCCGCCGGACACGTGGGTAACATTCCTTCCTCTGTGTCGTACGTGTCTCAAACTGAGACACGAGACTCGCCTAGACACGGGGGACTCAACTGTGGTGCTGGACACGTGTTAGCCGAGACGTACGTGTCGTGCTGGGCACGGACACGTCGACTCTGTGTCAGATTTCGACTTCTCGTGTCCTGGACTGTATGGACACGAGACAAACTGTGAAATAGACTAACGGGTTGGGCTTTGTTTAACGGGTAAAAACCCATTTAATTCCTGACCTAAATAAATTTAACTAAAACGTAACCCTAACAGACTTAGCGGGCTGACCCACTGGCCAGCCCGAACAAATCAAACCCCCCCCCCCCCCGCGCGCTTCTCTGGACAGGGTTCGAGCCCCCTGTTTCAGTTCCTTTTTCTTTTTCTTTTTCTTTTTCTTTTTCTTTTTCTTTTTCTTTTTCTTTTCTTTTTCTTTTACTGTTTATATATATATATATATATATATATATATATATATATATATATATATATATATATATATATATATATATATATATATATATATATATATATATATATATGTATATATTAGTATATATGTATATATATACTGTTTTAACAGTATGTATGTATATATGTATATATTTTATGGTTAGTAAATTATATGTATATATGTTAGTATTTATATATATATATATATATATATATGTACACATATGTATATGTATATATATTTTCTTGTGTATGTATATATATTATTATATATATATATATATATATATATATATATATATATATATATATATATACTTTATAAATTAAGTATTTTCTTGTGTATATATATATGTACTTTTGGCATAGGTATGTGAATATTCTTTTGTATAAATTTACCTTATTAAAATAATAATATTTATTTTGACTATTACCAACTTATATTTTTATTGTATTTAAATTACTGCAACCATTTGATGTCCAAGCCTAGCATGGGTATTTGGGCTCAAATGTGTTTTCACACATTCAAGACCTGTTCAAGTCATATTGGACTTGATTCATGGCCTTGGGTCCTGTATTTGAACTTTGGTTCAAATTATATACATGGACAAAATACGCAGATAATTAATCATTGTGTGCATTGCTGTTTTTGATTTTCTAAAAATACTTAAAGTATTGCTAAAATTATGAAAAAATAGTTTTTAGATACTTTGTTAAGTTGGCTAATTTAGTATAATTTTTGTAGTATTTAAATTACTGTTTTGCCACTAGTTTGGCATATGAAACCAAAACTCACTTTCTGTATACTTAGGAAAACTGATTTTTATAAAATACTTGTACTGGTTAATAAATTCCAGAAAATTACAATTAATTTCTATGATTAACAAGGATCACTTTGATACTTTGCTTTAAGAAAAACTAGGCTTTTTGCCTACCTCAAAAATTGTTAGAACACAATAGTCTTTTGATTTATTTATTGATTAATTATGACTTGTAGCTTTTGTGCTATTTTTGAGTTTTAGCCGTATTAAACCCCATCCCTCACTAGTGTAAAGACCCTGGAATGTTAGTTAACATAGTGTGTCACCCCCACATTGGTCTCCTAGTCCAAGTCATTATTTTGGCTAGGTGCCCAGTCACAAGTCGTGTCACACCAGTTTAGTGTTCTAGTATTTTAGCTTAGTGTAAAAGCTAAGTTATTGCATTTATTTCTACAGTGACGAGTTACTGGACATCCATAGCATCGTTATCGCAGCTTGTTTTGTTTTGCTTTGCTAGAGGCAAGTACTTTCTACAAACTTTACATATTGTCACATAAATGAACTGCAAAACCCACCATGTTAAATGCTGATCCTTGGGGTAGCAAGTTAAAACATCACATGCTGTACTTTCCATTACTACCATGCTTAGAACAGTCTTGATGTATCTCTCACATGATTAGAATATGGGTTATGGGGAAACTGATAGTAGAGTACGTGATCATACCCCCTCTTCAGTACCGAGCAAAGTTACATTTTATATGATACTGCGCCGTAGGCCTTACTCTCCAAGCTGTATTTGTACGTGAGTACATATATCGCCTTTACACTTGTACGTATGTACATTTTATTTACATTGTGCCTCGGTACATTGTACACCTATTGACCGATCACGTACCTGCTACAGTTTTAAACACTACATATACATCTGTCTCTACGACATATGTGTCCTTGCCATGATAGACTGTGTGATGCCATGCTTTCCAGTTATTCCTCTCATGTTCATTTCCATGTTTCATATGCTAGTTTGCCAGATTTAGTACTTGCTCCCGTCCTGACAGGATAACGTTGTAGGTGTCCTTACTGAGGAGGAGTTACTCTGCGACACATATTATGGGATTACTGCCGAGGACCCGGCTCTGCTTTACGAGGATGTTCCTGCGGGGAACCTCGCCTAGTTGTCTTTTGTTTACTTAGACTTTTGAGAGTAGACATGTATTAGACTATACCATTTTGTAACTGGACATGTATCCAGTTTTACATTTCAGTTTACTTGTACTTGGATATTTTACTATATACGACGACTTTTGCGTTTGGAGCATTTATGATTCTTCTTCACTTATAGAACTGTTAGCACATTTAGTCTTGTCTTGTTATCTCTAGAACAGCTTACTGCGCTTTATCTTAAGCGTAGACTGGACATGGCTCGGCCCGGCCCAACAATTTGGGTAACGGGTCGTGACATATTTTTTTGGCGGCCCATGCAAGGTCCTGACTAAATTGTTTGGTTACGTTATTGTACCAAACATGCCTGCAATTAGGAACTTAAGGTAATTAGACAACATTAGGAAAGACGCTTAGAACACTTAGAGGAATGCTAGGATTGCAACATAGGAAACACATCACATGTTTGCTATTATAATTAGATTTTCTTGCATATGATTGCTTACTTTAAACAAGTCCTTATAAGTCTTTTTATGTGTAATTTAGATGGTGCTTACTCGTTCTTCCCAGCATGTTACCCCTGAGAATGGGGCCCTCCGTATCCAGTCAGCTGACCAGTTGACTGATGCATCTCCACCTACCACTATTCCCTACTCCACAGATCCACAGACCCAGATACCTCCACCACCTCCCACATTCCAGTCCCAGCGGGCCCCGATACTTCCACCACCCCCTATCACTATACCCCTAGTACGAGTAGCTTGGAACCGTTCTGTTGACAAGTATGCGGCAGAGTTTAGTCGCCTGAGCCGTTTCGCTCCTAGTCTGGTTGCTGATCCAGAGGAGATGACCCGTAGGTTTTGCCATGGTCTAGTTCCAGACATTGGCATCCTTATAGTGGCAAACGGTACGACTGACTACTACCAGAGCCTAGAGTTAGCCCGGAGCATTGAGGAGCGTCTTCTGTCTAGCAAGAGGCCAGCTCCTGTACATCATGAGGGACCGTCCAAGCGTCAGGCTTTCCAGCAGAAAGCGCCGACGCCACCCCAGCAGACTTATCGTCCCCCTACACCCCATCATCAGACTCCGCCAGTTAGAACCCCGGGACCCCGACAGCAGCCGAAGGAAGCTTTTTGTGTATACTGTAAGAGGCCAGGCCACGACTCTCTTGTTTGTAGGAAGAGGTTGGGTCAGTGTTTGGCTTGTGGGTCTCCCACCCATCAGCTTCGAGAGTGTCCAGTAGCGAAGTCTAGAGGGCCGCTTCCGACTCAGCAGCAGAAGGGAGCCATATGTTCTTTCTGCGGAAGACCCGGTCATGACTTCGCCGTCTGCAGGAAGAGGTTGAAGCAGTGCTTAGTTTGTGGATCTGCCGTCCATCAGATTCGGGACTGCCCAGTAGCCAAGGGAACCACCCGTTCCCGCTTGATACCTTAGAGGTTAGTTTCGATCGCAGCCTTAGTCATTTTTGTTGCATTGCTTGTTATGTTAGAATATTGTCGGGTCTTCAATCCTTGTGAATTTCGAGGACAAAATTTTTCAAGGAGGAAAGACTTGTAAGCCCCTGATTTTTCAAATCTATTTTAATTAGTGCTAATTAAATTTTTAATGTCAATTATAGCCTTAAATAATTTTTAGGAATTTTTAGGAATTTTTCTAGAATTTTTAAATGATTTTTAAATAAGTTTTACATATTAAAAATATCAATTTGTAATTTATTTAAATGTTTTAATATCATTTTGCAAATATTAGAATTGTTTTAATATGGTTTTGCAATTATTAGAATTGTTTTTATATTGATTTGTAATAAATGAATTGTTTATGCAAATTATATTTGCATTCAGTTAGGGTTGGGACTTTAATGCAATTTCCTAAAGTCTAGGGGTCTCCCTGTAATTTTTCCTACCCACCCCCGACGACCAGCCCCGACTGCCCCGACCGACCCACGCCGCTGCCCCCGCCTTTCCCGGCTGCCCCCACCGCCATCGAACCCCTATAAAGGATCCCCTCATCCCCCTGAACCAAACCCTAACCCTAAAACTCCCCCACAACCGACCACGACCCCCTTTCTTCCCCGACGAACACCTAAACCCTAGCTCTACTCCGGCGACCCCCGTTCGACCACCACCGCTCGACGTCATCGACCACCACCACCATCAACGAGTTCGCCACGCCGAGCTAGGTCGATCGCCGCCCGAGCGCCACGACGCCGACGCCCCCAGCCGCCGTTCGCCCTCTCGAAACCCTTCCTCTCCGCCGGACACGTGGGTAACATTCCTTCCTCTGTGTCGTACGTGTCTCAAACTGAGACACGAGACTCGCCTAGACACGGGGGACTCAACTGTGGTGCTGGACACGTGTTAGCCGAGTCGTACGTGTCGTGCTGGGCACGGACACGTCGACTCTGTGTCAGATTTCGACTTCTCGTGTCCTGGACTGTATGGACACGAGACAAACTGTGAAATAGACTAACGGGTTGGGCTTTGTTTAACGGGTAAAAACCCATTTAATTCCTGACCTAAATAAATTTAACTAAAACCTAACCCTAACAGACTTAGCGGGCTGACCCACTGGCCAGCCCGAACAAATCAAACCCCCCCCCCCCCCCCCCGCGCGCTTCTCTGGACAGGGTTCGAGCCCCCCTGTTTCAGTTCCTTTTTCTTTTTCTTTTTCTTTTTCTTTTCTTTTTCTTTTACTGTTTTTATATATATATATATATGTATATATATATATGTATATATTAGTATATATGTATATATATACTGTTTTAACAGTATGTATGTATATATGTATATATTTTATGGTTAGTAAATTATATGTATATATGTTAGTATTTATATATATATATATATGTACACATATGTATATGTATATATATTTTCTTGTGTATGTATATATATTATTATATATATATATATATATATATATACTTTATAAATTAAGTATTTTCTTGTGTATATATATATGTACTTTTGGCATAGGTATGTGAATATTCTTTTGTATAAATTTACCTTATTAAAATAATAATATTTATTTTGACTATTACCAACTTATATTTTTATTGTATTTAAATTACTGCAACCATTTGATGTCCAAGCCTAGCATGGGTATTTGGGCTCAAATGTGTTTTCACACATTCAAGACCTGTTCAAGTCATATTGGACTTGATTCATGGCCTTGGGTCCTGTATTTGAACTTTGGTTCAAATTATATACATGGACAAAATACGCAGATAATTAATCATTGTGTGCATTGCTGTTTTTGATTTTCTAAAAATACTTAAAGTATTGCTAAAATTATGGAAAAATAGTTTTTAGATACTTTGTTAAGTTGGCTAATTTAGTATAATTTTTGTAGTATTTAAATTACTGTTTTGCCACTAGTTTGGCATATGAAACCAAAACTCACTTTCTGTATACTTAGGAAAACTGATTTTTATAAAATACTTGTACTGGTTAATAAATTCCAGAAAAATTACAATTAATTTCTATGATTAACAAGGATCACTTTGATACTTTGCTTTAAGAAAAACTAGGCTTTTTGCCTACCTCAAAAATTGTTAGAACACAATAGTCTTTTGATTTATTTATTGATTAATTACGACTTGTAGCTTTTGTGCTATTTTTGAGTTTTAGCCGTATTAAACCCCATCCCTCACTAGTGTAAAGACCCTGGAATGTTAGTTAACATAGTGTGTCACCCCCACATTGGTCTCCTAGTCCAAGTCATTATTTTGGCTAGGTGCCCAGTCACAAGTCGTGTCACACCAGTTTAGTGTTCTAGTATTTTAGCTTAGTGTAAAAGCTAAGTTATTGCATTTATTTCTACAGTGACGAGTTACTGGACATCCATAGCATCGTTATCGCAGCTTGTTTTGTTTTGCTTTGCTAGAGGCAAGTACTTTCTACAAACTTTACATATTGTCACATAAATGAACTGCAAAACCCACCATGTTAAATGCTGATCCTTGGGGTAGCAAGTTAAAACATCACATGCTGTACTTTCCATTACTACCATGCTTAGAACAGTCTTGATGTATCTCTCACATGATTAGAATATGGGTTATGGGGAAACTGATAGTAGAGTACGTGATCATACCCCCTCTTCAGTACCGAGCAAAGTTACATTTTATATGATACTGCGCCGTAGGCCTTACTCTCCAAGCTGTATTTGTACGTGAGTACATATATCGCCTTTACACTTGTACGTATGTACATTTTATTTACATTGTGCCTCGGTACATTGTACACCTATTGACCGATCACGTGCCTGCTACAGTTTTAAACACTACATATACATCTGTCTCTACGACATATGTGTCCTTGCCATGATAGACTGTGTGATGCCATGCTTTCCAGTTATTCCTCTCATGTTCATTTCCATGTTTCATATGCTAGTTTGCCAGATTTAGTACTTGCTCCCGTCCTGACAGGATAACGTTGTAGGTGTCCTTACTGAGGAGGAGTTACTCTGCGACACATATTATGGGATTACTGCCGAGGACCCGGCTCTGCTTTACGAGGATGTTCCTGCGGGGAACCTCGCCTAGTTGTCTTTTGTTTACTTAGACTTTTGAGAGTAGACATGTATTAGACTATACCATTTTGTAACTGGACATGTATCCAGTTTTACATTTCAGTTTACTTGTACTTGGATATTTTACTATATACGACGACTTTTGCGTTTGGAGCATTTATGATTCTTCTTCACTTATAGAACTGTTAGCACATTTAGTCTTGTCTTGTTATCTCTAGAACAGCTTACTGCGCTTTATCTTAAGCGTAGGCTGGACATGGCTCGGCCCGGCCCAACAATTTGGGTAACGGGTCGTGACACAATGGCTGAGAACCATTGAAGGTTTGATGAAGGCTGCAAAAGTTAAACCCGAGGATATGGTACCAGCAATCCACATCCAGCTGGAAGACATTGCTGGATACTGGTGGAGTGCTGAGTATCCAGAAGATTCTGACAAGCACATGTCATGGGCGGAATTCAAGAAGAAATTTGAAGACAGATTCTATCCTAAGTCAGCACGGATAGAATTAGAACGACAATTCAACTATCTGAAACAAGGAAGACGCACAGTTGATGAGTACGCTGCGAAATTTTCCAGGCTTAGTCGATTTGCCCCTAACATGATAGTGGATGAAGAAACGAAAACATCCAGGTTCGTAGAAGGACTTGGGACCCAACTGAAAAGTAGGGTCGCCTCTTATCGGTGCCAAACATTTTCTGAGGCAACAGAAGCTGCTTGAGACCAAGACAGGATACTAAAGGAAGAGCAACCTTTCCGGTCATCGCAACCTAAGAGAACCTTCGAGGAAGGGGCATCCTCCAACAAGAATCATTGGCAGGAACCGCCTAAGCGTCCTCAGAATGGTAATCCGGATAGGTCCATTATTTACAATTATTGCCACAAACCAGGACACAAAATAAATGTATGTAGAAAAAGATTGGAGCTTTGTTTGAAATATGGAGCAGGAAATCATCCAACCAATCAATGCCCTCAGTTGCCTGCAACTGGAGCAACCACACAAAGCTTCAATCAAGGATACCTACCTCCAGTTCAAGGAAACCAACCTCGACCTATAGTGCAGACACCAATATCACAAGTAGGTATGGCTTATGGAAATCAGCACAGGCCGCCCTATGCACCTCAGGCATATCAGTTTTAACAAGCACAACGGGCTGCTCAAGCCCAAAATAATAACAAGAAGAGGAATAGGCAAGGACAAGCGCTTATAATGGGAACTGAAGATGCAAATATCCCTGGAGAAGTAATTTCAGGTACTATTTTAATTTCTGCGTATCCAGCATCAGTATTATTTGATTTCGGGACTACCCATTCATTTATAGCATCTTTTTTATATCACAACGTGAAATAGAGTCACAACCTCTGCCTAAATCACTGAAAGTCCTCATCGGTAATGGAGTAGTAGAAGTCAGTCGGATATGTAGTAGATGTCCCATAAAATTGGGTGGAGGAGCTTTTCGTACCCGGTTGCTCGTTTTTCCAACAAGCAACTATGATATAATATTGGGTATGGATTGGCTAACTGCAACATTAGCCAATATAGATTGCGGTCAGGGGAAAGTTTTCTTTCAACTCCCTGACGGAGAATTTTATGAATTTGTAAGAGACCAGAATGAATTCAATGCAGAAGAACTAGAGAAATTTGAATTACCAGTACTGCTGCAAGGAGTGGCAGAGCAATCATTCCCAAGGGTAGTAGAAGAATTTAAGGACGTATTCCCAAAAGAATTGCCAGGACTACCCCCAGATAGAGCTGTAGAATTCTCTATAGATTTAATACCTGGAGCTGCACCCATAGCCAAAAAGATATACCCAATGAACAAGGAGGAGCTAGCTGAATTAAATAAACAGATAAAAGAATTATTATCCAAGGGATTTATTCAGCCTAGCGCTTCGCCATGGGGTGCACCAGTGTTATTTGTGAAAAAGAAGGATGGTACCCTACGCCTAGTGATTGATTATAGGGCCTTGAATGAGGTTATCATCAAGAATAAATATCCCTTACCTAGGATCGATAACTGTTTGATCAGTTAGGGGAGGCAAGGGTATTTTCAAAAATTGATTTGAGATCCGGATATCATCAAGTTAAGGTAAAGAAGGAAGATATTCCAAAGACTGCATTTAGAACTCGGTATGGGCATTACGAATTCCTAGTTATGCCATTCGGGTTGACAAATGCACCAGCTATGTTTATGGACCTGATGAATCGAGTATTTTATCAATATCTGGATAAATTTGTGATTGTATTCTTTGATGACATTCTTATATACTCCAAAAGTGAAGAGGAGCATGAAAAACACTTAAGGATAGTACTGCAAACTCTGTGGGAGGAACAATTATATGCCAAACTTAGTAAATATAAATTTTGGTTGGATCAAATACCATTTCTAGGGCATATTGTCAGCGGAGAAGGTATCTTAGTAAATCCAAAGAAAGTGGAAGCAGTTAAGTCTTGGCCGACACCTAAGTCCGTAGCAGAAATCAGAAGCTTCTTAGGACTGGCTGGTTATTACCGAAGATTCGTAGAGAATTTTTCAAGAATTACAGAACCTTTAACCCGTCTTACCCGAAAGGAAGAAAAGTTTAACTGGACAGAGAAATGTCAAGCAGCATTTGACGAATTAAAGAAAAGATTAATTTCAGCCCCAATACTGGCATTACCATCTGGTTCGGGTGGATATGAGATATATAGTGATGCATCAGGAAAGGGTCTAGGATGTGTACTGATGCAACACGGAAGAGTCATAGCATATGCGTCCCGACAATTAAAGACACATGAAAGGAATTATCCAACTCATGATCTCGAACTTGCAGCAGTGGTATTTGCACTCAAGTTATGGAGACACTATTTATACGGAGAAAGAATTAAAATATACACAGACCACAAGAGCTTAAAGTATGTCTTCACACAAAAGGAGATCAATATGAGACAAAGAAGATGGTTGGAGTTACTGAAAGACTTTGATATGGAGCTAACATATCACCCAAGCAAGGCTAATAAGGTGGCTGATGCCTTAAGTAGAAGGCCCGAAGCTTTCTTTATGAATACACCCAAGGAAATCCTTGAGGATTTGAGGAAAATGGGAATTGAAGTAATATGCCCGATAACCGAAGGGATATGGCAAAACTTACAAGTGCAATCCTCCTTAATAGATAGAATTAAGGAAGCCCAACAAAGTGATTCAAAACTTCAGAAAATTTGGAAACAAACAGAAGCAGGGCTCCAGACCGGAATAAGGAAGCATCCGGACGGATCGCTAAGATTCGGAAATCGATTATGTGTGCCCAGTGGAGATTTAAGGACAGAGGTTATGTCAGAAGCCCACAACTCGCAATATTCCATTCATCCGGGCAACACTAAAATGTATAAAGATTTGAAACAAATATTTTGGTGGCACGGAATGAAGAGAAAAGTCGCCAGATTTGTATCCAAATGTCTCGTATGTCAACAAGTGAAAGCAGAGCATCAAAGGACAGCAGGACTTCTTCAGCCGTTGCCCATACCCGAATGGAAGTGGAAGCATCTCACAATAGATTTTGTGACAAGATTGCCTAGGACCCAAAGGGGTAATAATGCTATTTGGGTCATTGTAGATAGACTTACCAAGTCCGCTCGTTTTCTACCCTTTCGAGTTGGACAGTCAACAGAGGTACTGGCAGAAATGTACATGAAACAGATTGTCAGTCAGCATGGAGTGCCAGTGAGTATAGTATCGGATAGAGATACCCGATTCACTTCGTACTTCTGGAAAAGCTTACAAGAAAATCTTGGCACTCAACTGAAATTTAGCTCCGCCTACCATCCCCAAACAGACGGCCAGTCCGAAAAAATTATTCAGACCCTAGAAGACATGCTGAGAGCTTGTATTTTAGATTTTGGAGGAGCATGGGATGATCATCTACATTTGGTAGCATTTTCATATAACAACAGTTACCATGATAGCATCAAAATGGCTCCTTTTGAAGCACTATATGGTAGAAAGTGTAGATCGCCGGTATGTTGGACCGACGTAGGAGAAAGACAATTGTTAGGGCCAGAACTAGTAACACAAACTGTGGACATAGTCAAGACAATAAGAAGTCACTTGCAGGCAGCTCAAGATAGACAGAAGATGTGGGCCGATAAGCATCGAAGAATATTAGAATTCCAACCTGGAGATCACGTGTTTCTGAAGATTTCACCAACTAAGGGAACCATCAGATTCGGGACCAGAGGAAAACTGAGTCCGAGATACATTGGACCCTTCGACATATTGGAAAAAGTAGGGAATGTATCATATCGACTTCCTTTACCACCAACACTAGAGGGAGTTCACAATGTATTCCATGTTTCCCAATTACGAAGATATGTGTCAGATTCGAGCCATATACTCGACCATTCAGAAATCACCGTCGGACCTACACTACGGATAGAACAGAAACCCGTTGGGATCTTGGATCGAAGGGAGAAAGTACTCCGCAATCGGATCATCCCATTAGTACGAGTCGCTTGGAGCAAGGATTCGCCTGGAGATTCAACTTGGGAGAAGGAAGAAGATATGCGAAAACAATATCCGTATCTATTCCCTAAGTCAGGTCAGTAATCATACTGCTACTTTAGTTATTTCAAATTCCGAGGACGGAATTTTTCTAAAGAGGGTAGATTTGTCATGCTCAAATTTTTTTTAATTTATTTATTAGATAGGATCATTAAGTGGTGCAAAATTGGGGTTTGTTTTTAAAACCCAATTCTTCATCCCTAACCTAAGACCTAACCCTAACCATGGCCAAGTGTCCCTAAGACCTAACCCTAACCATGGCCAAGTGTCCCTAAGACCTAATCCTAACCATGGCCAAGTGTCCCCCATGTGTCCCATAAAATTTATGGAAGGGGGGACACCTCACCCCTTTTCCCTCTCTATATAAACCCACACACACACCCACACTACACAAAAAAAACACACACACACACACACCCGACCCCACCCCACCGTCGCTGCCGCTGCCGCTGCCGCCCGCCGCCAGCCGCCCGCCGCTGCCGCCCGCCGCCAGCCATCCGCCGCCGGCCGCCCCTCCCCGGCCACCTCCACCACTCCATTCTTTTCATCTTCTTCCTCTTCCACTTCCAATTCCAAGCAAAACCCTAGGTAAATTCTAATTTCTCCTTCTTCCCCCCAACCTCTATATTATTCCTAATTTAATCTTAGGTTAGAATTGCTAACATAAATATTTGTTATTGGATTCAAATTAGGGTTGTGGAAAAGCTAGGTCAATTTCCAATCCAAGGCAAGTCCTCCTTCCCTCTTCCTTTTTTTTAGGAATACTCCATTTTGATTTTTTTTGATTAATTTGAACATGTATAGTCATAAGAACATAATTTGGAATATAAGTTATGATAATTCCTCTAATTATTGTTTAACTTCAAATTCTGAAATTTCGATATCATTTAAACCAATTTGAGATATCTAAAATTTTGAAATTCTGATTGTGATTAGCATAGATAAAGGAATTAAATTTGTTATACTTAGACACTGGAATTATTATACGGATAAGTTTATATGTATTTGAACACAAATAAAGGAACCGATTGTGGACATGAATTGTCTGGACTTGAAATTTCCATGAACAAAATGAACACATGCGGACATACGGGACTCTCCAAGGGTAAGTCTGACATACACATAGGAACTGAATAACTGGACCGCACACCGGGAAGGTAAAAAGTACAAGGACCCTGTATTTATCCACTTACAAATAAGTGCTCAATTTTGTGTGTTCATAACTAGAAATAAAATCTCGTTTATACATTTTCCTGCTTCATGCACTCTCAAGAATTGATATGGAAGGGTTTTTGTTTTGATTTGATTTTGCATACTGTCTACATGATATATATATATATATATATATATATATATATATATATATATATATATATATATATATATATATTATCATTTTAAGCCTTTGTGTGAAACCTATTATTTCTGTAGTAGAATTTTGTATTATTAATTTATCGTTTTCAAAATTATTATTATTAAAAAATATAATTATTAATTATTTTTGGGTGAAAAGAATTTTGAAAATTATAACAAACTTGGATTTTTGGATTTTGGACCCAGACCCGAGTCCGAGCCCAGACCCAGGCCCGAGCCCATTCTTTCTAATTCTTTTTTCTCAAATCTGATTTTTGGATCTGGTCCTTATTATTATTATATAAAAATATATATATATTTTGGTACGTTGGTGAGCTGGTCCCGAAGGACCAGCATTCTCGTGTGATGACTCCTTTCCCATTCCTATTTTTCCTCCTCCCTTTATTTGCTACACTCCACATGATCATAACCAACTCCTTCCATTATTAACCCCACGTTCTCCCCACACTCCATTCACAACAGAAGAGTTATTTCTCTAAACTTCTGGTTTCTCAACCATCTCTCTCAGAACTCTCAAATCCCTCTCTCACACTCTGATTTCTCCCTCTGTGGAGAAACCCCTCCACCCGAAAACCCTCATCCCCGTCGGCGCTCCCCGTCCAGCGCGAGACCCTCTCCGGCCAACAGCGCAGCACCCGCGCCGACCTCCCCGCGGCCGCGCGACCCCCCCCCCCCCCCCCCCCCCGCGCCCCCGGCGGACTTCCCCGACCGGCGCCGTCCAGCCGCCTGCTCCCCGAGCGCGCCGCTGCCGACCCGCGACTCGAGGCGCGACCTTCCCGCGCCGAGCCCGACCGGCCCCCTCCCCGTGGCCGCGCCCTTCCGGCGAAGTCCCGCGCCCATCCCCGCGTCAGCGCCCATCCCCGCGTCAGCGCCCTTCCGGCGTTCTGCCACCGTCCGCGCCGCTTTCCAGCGGGCCAGATCTGCTCGCGAGCCCCCTCTCCCGCAGACCCTCTCTCGCTGTCCAACGCTCTGTGAAGTTTTCGCTGTCCAGGATCCGCGACCCCGTTGTCCGAACGTCGTTTCGGTTTTTCCCAAGCTTTTCCCGCGGCTTCCCGCCAACGGAATTTGGTAAATTCTTGTTAATCATAGTAGTTTATCCCTCCCGTAGAGTCCATGATGAGAATCGGTCCCTGGATTCCCTTTGGGAAATCCGGTTAGCTGCGTATTTTATTCGGTTAACTGCGTTAGCTTATTTCTGTGATTTTATCTGCTGGGTTTTGTGTGGTTTGGTTTGATTGTGGGATTCCAGGATATTTCGGGAAGTTCTGTTGGTTGGAAAATTATTTCTGGTGGTTTGGAAAGTTGATTCGGTGGTTATATTTTGGGATTACCATTGGTTGGAACAATTGCAGGTTTCTGTGGCGCATTTTCCAGTTTTGGGTTGTCCCGAAATAGAGGAAGTGCTGCCCAAATTTTTATAAAACTTTATTTAATTTGATTTCAAAATCGGTTTTCGGAAATGAATTTTAAAACTGATTTTCGGGCGACGACCATACCGGTCTGTGGGCCCTGGCGAAATGCAAACGCACCGGTCCGACCGGGCGTTGTAGTATTAGCTGAATTTTGATGATGGACCGAGTCTGAGACTCTTAACATTTATTTTAAATTATTTTATTTAATATTTAGGCTATTTATTATAGTTATTTATTTTACTGCATTTTATTTAGTAATTAAACCATTTTCTCTTATTTGATGTAAAAATAATTGTACAGGGCATAAGCCCACTCTAGGATGTTTAGCTGTGCCCCTGTATTGTGTAGCGTAGATTTTTACTTTCTTTTCTGGGTGGATGTGATCTTGGGTGGTTTTGATTAGACGTATAATCGTAGTTAGAGCGTAATGTTATAATTAATTGAGAATTAATTAAATGGATGAAAATTAGTAAGTAACTAGTTCATGATTTACCATTAAAAGAAAACTATACTTTTATAAATATATTACAAAAACACAAAGTTTTCCAAGTTAATTGATTCTCGTTGTTATTTTCAAATAATCTAATTAACCGGCTTAATCAAACGCACGTAGTTGCGACGTAAACGTTAGCTGTAGATTAATACAACTTAAAACCTGACTAGGACTTACTACTAGAGATTGCAACTAGCACACTTAGCCTGGTTATTCAAGGTTCTAAGTCGAGTTCTCAACTGTAGGAACTCGAAGTTACACCTGATGTTCCTCCTCGGTATCAACCCGTCTTTCCAGTCATTCAATTGAGGCAAGTATAGTTTATGTTAGTTTACAGTTATTTACTTAATCGTTTTACTGCATGTCTAAACCACGTCTCAAACACGAAACTCTCACCGAGAGTACTGTACTGTAACTACTGTAACTACTGGGGACTGGGGAATAGCGTAATGATTATGACCACTACTGTAACAAAACCCATTATCCCTCCTGTAACAAACCCAAGCCGGTCATATGTCATTACCTATTCAAATCACTGTTTTCAACTGTAACAAACCTGTTTTAAAAGCTGTTTAGAACTGCATGATTCTATTTCTTATTTAACTGTTTAATTAGCATGAATTGTACTTTGCTCTCTCCTGACTGGAGACAACATTTTAGGTAACAATGAGGATGACGAGCTATACTATAATAGCTACTATGACCCGGTTCTCTACCCTGCGACGGTACCGGAGCCGTCTCTGGAGGACGCTGATCCTGGGACTGCTGAACCTGATGTCTAGATAGTTTCCTTTTCTGCATTTTCTTTTATTTGGAGTTTGTAGTTTTATTTCAGCATTTCCCTTCCAGTTGTATTTCTGAATATTTATTAAACAAAGTTTTATTTTCGAATAGAACAGTTGTGACAAATGAAATTGTGTTGTTGTGAATACCTGCAATGGAACAGCTTACTGCCGCCGTCTCACCACGGTGCAGGCTGTGCATGGTCCGGTTCGACCCATTAACTTGGGATCGGGTCGTGACATGTTTTCAGTGGTGGCCCATGCAGGTCCAACAACAACAACAACTTAGGAAAACCTATCTAGAAACAATTAGGACACTAGAACATTGATTTGTCACGACATAGGTCCGATTCATATATAATAAATATTTTTGCTTGATTATAGACCGGTAGGCTACCTTGCTTGTGTGCGTCCTAAACCTTCCAGAGAATGACCGTTGACCAAATCCTGCTGGCGATGAGGTGTCATCTCCGGATCATACCCCATCTCCTCAACCAAGCCCAGGGTCCTTTCCCTCGCGGCTGTTTGACCGTCCTCATAGTGCATCCAGTGAAGTTTTTCCTACACTGACGATTCCTACCTCATCTCAAACTGAATTGCATTTCCTTGGTAGAGTATTCATTTTTGTTGCTCCACTAGTACCAGCAATCATCTTCCAAATGGTTGCCCTATTTCAAGAAACCCTGGAGTTCCAGAAAGCTCAAGATGAAGCCCAGCAGGAACAGATGAATATCACGAGAGAAGACATGAAGAACGTCATGATGTAGCCTTAGTTATCCCCAACCAAGTTAGAGCAGAACTTTTGTCCTAGGAAGGATACCCTTGAATCTAGAAGATATTTGGGTCCCATCGAGTATTCTACTTTCCGGCAGCCTTGTCGTAAGAAGCTATGGGCTTGTAACTATTACAAGAGGCCGGGTCATCAGACCGTTAGTTGCCGCAAGAGATTGGGACAATGTTCGGCATGTGGATCTGCTGAACATCGGGTAAAGGACTGCCCCTTATTTTTTCTACCAAACCAGAGCTCATAACCCAGCAACACCTGTTAGGCCACAACCTAGGGACCCTCTTCCTATCCAGCAGACCCTGCCCTTTACAATAAGGCATGATGCATACTCGGGGTTCATAGAAAAGGAAGCAGTTGGAGACTGCTCATACAAGAGCCAGAACCATGAAGAATAGTACCTAGAACTGCTGAATAGCATCATCTTTTTGGAAGTTGTATCAGGATGCCCCTAGATCAATCATAAGAGTTTTTGCTGTAATTCTCCACATGAATAGAAGTTTTTAGTTACACCCTTATGGCAGATGTTTTCCCTGAAAGTCTCCTCGGATTATCCCAGATCTAGACATAGGATTCACCCCTGACCTAGTCCCCGGCTCTTTTCCTAAATTCTAAAGGGTGTTACAGAGTCAACCCGAAGGTGGCCAAGAAGATGAAGGACCAGAGCAGCGCAGGCTCTAGGATTTATTCAGGGTAGAATTTTACCTTAGGGAACACCTATCTTGTTTGTGCCCCAGAAGGATGGAACAACGGATGTGCATCGAATTACCAGACACTAAAGAACAAGTGCTTTTTGCCCAGGATCGAGGATATGTTTGATCTGTTTGTGTGAAGTTAGGGTGTTTCGAAGTTTGACTTAAGATTTGACTACCATCAAATCAAAGTCAGGAAGGAGAACATTTCCAAGACGGCGTTCAAACACCAAGTATGTGTAGTTTTCTGTGGTCAGGACGTTAGACTGACAAATGCTTCTGCTATGTTCATGAATCTCATGAACAGAGATTTTCATGAGTATTTGAATCAGTTTATCTTCTCCATAGATAACATTCTGATATATTTGAAGACTGAAGAAGAGCATGAAGAACACCTGAGGAAGTTTTGGAAACTTTGAGGAAAAAGAAGTTTATGGTAAGTTATCTGAACGAGGATTTTTTGACAAGGTGGACTTTTGGCCATGTCGTCAAGAGAAGAAATTTCGATGGAAGATAGCTGTTGTTGAAGAGTGGTATACCCCAAGTTCAATTCGGAAGGTTCTTGAACTTGGCCGGCTACTATCAGAAGTTCGTGAAGGATTTCGCCAAGATTGCTGAGCCAATGACGAAGCTCACTTGGAAGAATGAAGAGTTCATCTGCACGAAAAGTTTGCCAGACGGCATTGAGGAGCTGAAGAAGAGGCTTACCACTACACCAATCCTTGCGCTACCCGCAGGAACCGGTGGTTTCTCAATTTATAGTAATGCCTCTGGAAAAGGACTGAGCTGCGTTCTTCAACAGCGTGGGAAAGTAATTGCTTTCATAGGCAACTACAGACTCATGAGAAGAATTATCCCACACCTAATTTAAAATTGCTGCAATTATCTTTACCTGGAAGCTATGGAAGCATGAGTTCTATGGAAAGGGAGTGAAATATATACGGACTACAAAAGTCTGAAATATGTCTTCACTCAGAAAGGGCTGAATGTTAGACTAAGAAGATGGCTGAAGCAGAGGAAGGATTTCGACATCAACCTGCAGTACCATTCAGGTAAGGCTAATGTGGTCGCTGATGCACTTGGTCGATACTGATGGCGAAGTTCTTAACTAAGGACTAGCACCTGCTAGAAGACATCGAGAAGTTTGGACTGGAGATTATACTGCCTGGAAATGGAAGGAAGAAGCTGGATGCTGATTCAGTGTTGATGAAGTTGCAAATGAGTTCGAGTCTGATGGACAAAGTCAAGGAGACTCAGTTTCAAAACGAGGCACTTTGCAGGCTTAGAGATCAAATGTTGGCAGGAACACTTGAGGGTTTCTAAATTGATCAGCATTGGAACTCTGAAGAATGGTGCGAGACTTTGCGTATCGGCTGACAAACGGAGGAACGAGTTGATGAAAGAAATGCACCAGTCGCAATATTCCATAAATTCAGGAGATAATAAGATGTATCGGAATATGCCTCCATTGATTGGCGTGATGGAATAAAGAAAGACAATTCCAGGTATGGGATTAGATGTGAATTTGTCAAACATGAGGAATTTAGCAAGAGGACAATAAGCTTGTTGGAGCCGTTGGACAATTCAGAATGGAAGTAGAAGCATATAACAATGAACTTTGAGTAAGGATTGTCTTGTTCCCAAGGAGAGAAGGGCACCAATTAGATTATAATAAACCGACTGACTAAGTCAGCACACTTTATTTTCCTTCAAAAGTTGGTTTATCCACTAAGAAGTGGGCAGCATTGTACGGGAAGCACATCTACCGGATTCATGGAGTACCGCGGGACGAGCAATCAGAGAGGTCAATCCAGACGCTTGAAGATGTATTGAGATTTTGCGTCTCGGAATTTGGTAGGTCTTGGGAAGACCAAATTGCATTTGGTGAAGTTTCTCCCACCAGAGGAACAAGCAGTTTTGACGGAGCTGGAATTAAGGCCAGGAACATCAGGCCATTTGAAGTTTAAGACGCGTTGGAAGTAGCGTACCAGTTAGCTCTACCAGCTAATCTTGAGAGTGTGCAACGACTCCTACGTCACAGCTCAGACATTATATTTCGGATCCGAGTCACATTTTGGATAATTCAGAGCTGAAGTTTGGAATCAACCTTTTCAGTGCCAGAGAAACCAGTTGCAAGCCTAGTCAGAGATGAGAAGAAAATCAGAATTTGAGCCATTACTTAAACTCCTATTCCTTATCTTTTCTTTTTCTCGTTCTAATTTGACTAATGTTGCTAAGTTAGCCTAGTTTTGCAAGCTATCTCTTTAAATCAAGCTTGATCATGACGATATTTTATTGGGTGCACCCACTAATATATTGTCTAATCAGGACCGGTGCATGATGGTCTGATCAACCTCGTGTACTTTGGTTCGCTTTTGTATTCTTTCTGTATGGATGTCACCATAAATGAAACTTGTCCCTAAACCGTCTCATCCATGACAGCCTTGGAAATCCTTATGGTTGGACCTGAGTTACGGGTGCAGTACCCGTACATGTTTGTCTTTCCTACCTTACTTTAAATTTCGAGGACGAAATTTTCTAAGGAGGGAAGATTGTGAAACCCATTATTTCTGTAGTAGAATTTTGTATTATTAATTTAACGTTTTCAAAATTATTATTATTAAAAATATAATTATTAATTATTTTTGGGTGAAAAGAATTTTAAAAATTATAACAAACTTGGATTTTTGGATTTTGGACCCAGACCCGAGTCCGAGTCCAGACCCAGGCCCGAGCCCATTCTTTCTAATTCTTTTTTCTCAAATCTAATTTTTGGATTTGGTCCTTATTATTATTATATATAAAAAAAATATTTTGGTACGTTGGTGAGCTGGTCCCGAAGGACCAGCATTCTCGTGTGATGACTCCTTCACCACTCCTATTTTTTCTCCTCCCTTTATTTGCTACACTTCACATGATCATAACCAACTCTTTCCATTATTAACCCCACGTTCTCCCCATACTCCATTCACAACAGAAGAGTTATTTCTCTAAACTTCTGGTTTCTCAACCATCTCTCTCAGAACTCTCAAATCCCTCTCTCACACTCTGATTTCTCCCTCTGTGGAGAAACCCCTCCACCCGAAAACCCTCATCCCCGTCGGCGCTCCCCGTCCAGCGCGAGACCCTCTCCGGCCAACAGTGCAGCACCCGGGCCGACCTCCCCGCGGCCGCACGACCCCCGCGCGCCCCCGGCGGACTTCCCCGACCGGCGCCGTCCAGCCGCCTGCTCCCCGAGCGCGCCGCTGCCGACCCGCGACTCGAGGCGCGACCTCACCGCGCCGAGCCCGACCGGCCCCCTCCCCGTGGCCGCGCCCTTCCGGCGAAGTCCCGCGCCCATCCCCGCGTCAGCGCCCTTCCGGCGTTCTGCCGCCGTCCGCGCCGCTTTCCAGCGGGCCAGATCTGCTCGCGAGCCCCCTCTCCCGCAGACCCTCTCTCGCTGTCCAGCGCTCTGTGAAGTTTCCGCTGTCCAGGATCCGCGACCCCGTTGTCCGAACGTCATTTCGGTTTTTCCCAAGCTTTTCCCGCGGCTCTCCGCCAATAGAATTTGGTAAATTCTTGTTAATCATAGTAGTTCGTCCCTCCCGTAGAGTCCATGATGAGAATCGGTCCCTGGATTCCCTTTGGAAAATCCAGTTAGCTACGTATTTTATTCGGTTAACTGCGTTAGCTTATTTCTGTGATTTTATCTGCTGGATTTTGTGTGGTTTGGTTTGATTGTGGGATTCCCGGATATTTCAGGAAGTTCTGTTGGTTGGAAAATTATTTCTGGTGGTTTGGAAAGTTGATTCGGTGGTTATATTTTGGGATTACCATTGGTTGGAACAATTGCAGGTTTCTGTGGCGCATTTCCCAGTTTTGGGTTGTCCCGAAATAGAGGAAGTGCTGCCCAAATTTTTACAAAACTTTATTTAATTTGATTTCAAAATCGGTTTTCGAAAATGAATTTTAAAACTGATTTTCGGGCGACGACCGTACCGGTCTGTGGGCCCTGGCGAAATGCAAACGCACCGGTCCGACCGGGCGTTGTGGTATTAGCTGAATTTTGATGATGGACCGAGTCTGAGACTCTTAACATTTATTTTAAATTATTTTATTTAATATTTAGGCTATTTATTATAGTTATTTATTTTACTGCATTTTATTTAGTAATTAAACCATTTCCTCTTATTTGATGTAAAAATAATTGTACAGGGCATAAGCCCACTCTAGGATGTTTAGCTGTGCCCCTGTATTGTGTAGCGTAGATTTTTACTTTCTTTTCTGGGTGGATGTGATCTTGGGTGGTTTTGATTAGACGTATAATCGTAGTTAGAGCGTAATGTTATAATTAATTGAGAATTAATTAAATAGATAAAAATTAGTAAATAACTAGTTCATGATTTACCATTAAAAGAAAACTATACTTTTATAAATATATTACAAAAACACAAAATTTTCCAAGTTAATTGATTCTCGTTGTTATTTCCAAATAATCCAATTAACCGGCTTAATCAAACGCACGTAGTTGCGACGTAAACGTTAGCTGTAGATTAATACAACTTAAAACCTGACTAGGACTTACTACTAGAGATTGCAACTAGCACACTTAGCCTGGTTATTCAAGGTTGTAAGTCGAGTTCTCAACTGTAGGAACTCGAAGTTACACCTGACGTTCCTCCTCGTTATCAACCCGTCTTTCCAGTCATTCAATTGAGGCAAGTATAGTTTATATTAGTTTACAGTTATTTACTTAATCGTTTTACTGCATGTCTAAACCATGTCTCAAACACGAAACTCTCACCGAGAGTACTGTACTGTAACTACTGTAACTACTGGGGACTGGGGAATAGCGTAATGATTATGACCACTACTGTAACAAAATCCATTATCCCTCCTGTAACAAACCCAAGCCGGTCATATGTCATTACCTATTCAAATTACTATTTTCTACTATAACAAACCTGTTTTAAAAGCTGTTTAGAACTGCATGATTCTATTTCTTATTTAACTGTTTAATTAGCATGAATTGTACTTTGCTCCCTCCTGACTGGAGACAACATTTTAGGTAACAATGAGGATGACGAGCTATACTATAATAGCTACTATGACCCGGTTCTTTATCCTGCGACGGTACCGGAGCCGTCTCTGGAGGACGCTGATCCTGGGACTGCTGAACCTGATGTCTAGATAGTTTCCTTTTCTGCATTTTCTTTTATTTGGAGTTTGTAGTTTTATTTCAGCATTTCCCTTCCAGTTGTATTTCTGAATATTTATTAAACAAAGTTTCATTTCCGAATAGAACAGTTGTGACAAATGAAATTGTGTTGTTGTGAATACCTGCAATGGAACAGCTTACTGCCGCCGTCTTACCACGGTGCAGGCTGGGCATGGTCCGGTTCGACCCATTAACTTGGGATCGGGTCGTGACACTTTGCATACTAACTAGTATACGTTGGATAAACATTAAGTATTACTTTATTTTGATAACTGGAAAACACTTCGAAAGTCGCGACCCGATTTAAATTAAAAATTGCTTGCTCGGGTAAGAATATCAAATTTCTTTTTTTGGTTCTTTTATATAACTGCGTGGTCCGGTGTTGAGAGTTGCTCCACCGAAGGGGTCGGCGAGCCCATTTTATTTACTGCGTGGTCCGGTGTTGAGAGTTGCTCCACCGAAGGGGTCGACGAACCCGGAATTTATTTTTATTATATATATATATCTCTTGTGAATTTTTGGGGTCCCTAAATACAAAGGAGACTATGCCGAAATTTTTGAAAAATTTAGAAAATAGACAAATTTTTGACTTTCGGAAATTTTAGAAAGTTTTTTATCTAGGAAGCATTGGGCGGGGAGAACAACTGAATATCCCTAGATATCCCGTAACATAATAACAAAAGCTGATCAGTATTTCGGAAATTTCGTGAATCAGTACATCTATTTTCAAATAGAGGGTACTAGCCCAAGAGAGGCTCGAAAATCTCGGAAATCAATGCATCTATTTTGACAGTAACATTAAATAGATGGTTTTAGCCCAAGGGAGGCTCGGAATTCACAACCTGATCCCAGGTCAACGGGATTGTTTACAGAAAATATTTAGAGAATTATTCAGAGTATTGTTCTTAAAATTGCATTGCATTAACTTCCATTTTACTCCAGAAACAACTCTGCCTATTATAGGTAGGCAGCTTTCCTGTTTGCTCAAGGGAAGCAAATCCTACAAAAGCTCAAGGGAAGCTCGAAAATCTTGCTATTCATGGAATAGGACGATGTTTACATTCTTTGATTTACTTAAGCAAATATATATATATATATATATATATATATATATAGCAGTGGAAGTTGGCATATCCCTGTCTTTTCTCAAAAGAAAAACTACATATTTCTTTATTTTGTTTAACTTTCACCGTTCTTGGCCGAGGACTTGCTTGTCGTTTTCTAAACGACCTAGTATTTGTTCACTAGGTGAAGAAGAAGAAGACGCCTCCGCCGAAGTATCGCCGCACTACAACGAGGAGTAAATTGTCCGGACTACCTAAAGTTATGACCAGCATTATCGTAGTTATCTTGTAAATTACTTTTGTAATAAGCTTGTAGAAGCATTGTTGGAAAAGTTTCCTGTATAATAGCTACACTGTATTTAATAATATGAAAACTCCTTGTATTTTCCATTCTTGCTGATGATTACGGGCGACAATCGCGATTTCGGCGCGTAGCCTGGGGATGTGTTTATGACGTCACCATTCCACTCGGGAAGTGGGACGTGACACTTATGTTGATGATTTTTATTTTTTTGAGGTGTCTTCTTTTCATGGCCTACGAACAACGTCCGAAATAATTCGAACCGTGTCCATCTTTACGAAACTTTTCGGTCAACCTAACGGCGGACCACACTCCCACGGATGTGATGATAATATTGATATCATGTTCATGGCTATCATATTATGTTTTTTTTTACCATATCCTACTTTAGGGTCTATGTGATAAACTATATGGGAAGAGAATATTTAGGTTTGTACTTTAATCATAAAACTCATGTAAAAATCCACGCACCTTTTTGTCTTTTTTTAGTGGAGAACAAATGTATTTATTTAGGATAAAAATGCGACAAGGTAAAAAGATAAAGACAATATATTCTCTACTATTATAAATCGGCTAATACCAGTCATTTGATTGTCTTTATGGACCGTTCAGATTAGATCAAATTCTCGCGATAAATGAAATAGTTGAAGGATCTAATTTGGACGGTATAAAAAAAAAATCTAAAAACTGCAATTTCGAGAAAGATATATATATATAGTTCCAGTGGCCGTAGTCCATTGGAAACGGTGGAGCATTCGGCGCAGTGACGCGGGTTCGAGCCCCCTTGGAGGCATGCCTCCAAGCACCATTAAGAAGTGGAAACCCTCAAATATATATATATATATATATATATATATATATATATATATATATGTCCACGTGGCAGTCCGGTCCAGTCCAGTCCGGATCCATTTTATCCTGGTCATAGGTCCGAACTGGGTTTCAACATTTGGGTGAAAGCTAGCCCAATCCGGTCTAAACCTGGTCAAAACTTGGTTTTGGACAACCCGGTCCGACCTACTTCACGTCTTGACCCAGATGGTTTAGCAGACAGGGGTGAGGGGGTGTCTTGGACAAATTGGTATGTGGTGTGGTTGGCAGATTTAATTGCACTTAAATGTGTATCCCTCCTGAATAAAAGCAAGGTGTAATTGTAGATATAACTATAGGGGAATGTGAATCCTTGGAAAAGCTGGGACTTAGAAAGGAAAGAAAATCAATTCCTTGATATTTATTTATTATTGAAAAATTATAATTTTTATCGATTTTTTTTGATATTTAGAAATATCAAGAAAATTGAAAGGAAAAAGTGAATAATTAAATGTATGACATTGAATCATTACTTGAATGGATGGAACTATTTTTTCTCTTATTTTTTTTTTTCTATTGCAAATTATTTTTCTTTCCTCCTCAATTTCTTTGGCATTCAAATATAGAAAAATAATAACTTTTTATTTTCTAATCCTATGATTCAACAAACCAAACAAGGCCTTAGTATATCATGTTTTTAAAGACTAGAGAAGTCTCTAGTATTTTATACCAAAATAACATTTTCTCTTTCTCGAATATCAAAATTCTCAACTAGGTTTTCCAATGTTTGGTAGCTTGGTATAACATATTATTACTTTGTAAAAAAAATCCCAATATTTTTATAATATTGTATCTTCTTCATTTTTTTAAAACTTTGTGACATGTACACTTCCATAAGCATTCGGTCATCAAGATGGGGTATTATTTCTCCCTCTCGCTCACACACATGCGGTAGAAATAACAACAAAATATTTTCATCAAGAATCATGTCACTTATGAACCCACGACCATAATTTCGAACCAGTTTAGAGAGAGAGAGAGAGAGAGAGAGAGAGAGAGAAAATTAAAGAAACAAATAACACAATATTTAGTTGGAAAACTAATCGGTAAAATATATCGAAAGTGTAAAATTATTGCTAAAATAAAGTTACAATCAAACCTAATACAAAAGAAAGTATATAAGAAGTCAAATAATCTCCATATGTTACATACAAGAAAACATGAGAAACTCCAATCTCCTCTTTTTTGAACTCAATTTTCGCTTAACCTATTGTGGTTACCCAACACCACTACTAGAACGTGGATCTATAACATAAGGAAACATATGCTCCATTACATAAGCATGCTTAATCCATATACCCTTGTTAGCAATCACTCGAATAAAATTCGTATTATATGCAAAAAAAATTTTAATATCTTTCAGAAATGTGTAATAAATTTTTTCTTAATTTTGAAATATTCAGATTAGTATGTAAATTTTAAGCATATGAAGTTTTAAACGGTTTCGTATTAATGATTGCAAATTTCAGCACATTAAATGTGGTGGAAAGCTATTTAATTAACCAAAATGTGGTAGATACCTATTTAATTAACCAATACTAGGGATGTCCTCGGTTTAAGACCACGTCAAAAAACTAGTGGTTTAACAATTTTGGTGATTTTCTAAAACTTTAAAAATACAATAACCTCCCCCTGAAACAACATGAAGGAACAAAATCTATTGGACTACCCAACATGAGTCCATTTTTGTTCATCCACCAAAACTAAAATGCATGTTCACGCTTCTACACGTATCAAACTATGGTCAAAATGTCCCCAAAATGAGTGTCCAAACTATGTCCCTCTGGGCCTCTCCTATACATGTAACTCTTTTGTTTCCATAATTATCTATTTCTTTAAATAAAAAATAAAAAATAAAAAATAAAAAAGTTGAATGCATAAAAAATGGAACATGGTTGAAACATACATTTTTTGGGACAACAAATCTGCTTCCCAAAATCAATATTTTTTTTTATAACCAAACTACTCTCGAAGTGATTTTTAGGTTGATGTAAATGATACATGATAACTCTTGAGTGGAAAGATGAACACCAATCATAATTTTGGTGGGTAAAAAAATAGATTCACCCAACATCTTTGCTAGCACATGGATCTCTAAAACATCACACACACACACACAAACACACTCTCTCTCTCTCTCTCTCTCTCTCTCTCATGATCCATACAGTTGGAAACCTACAATCTAGATTAGCATGACATGTTTTGTTACTCGAGAACTCCATATGAGTTGAGGTTAGACTAATTGGAGAAACTCTATTATAATCATGCTTTGACCACTCAGATAATAATGTTTATGGGGGTGTAATCCTTAGGTACACCGAATATTTCGTAGGAACGGACACGGTTCGAATCCTCCTTGCCGGTTCGAAAAAAAATACACCTAAAACAAAAATTATTCATAAAATAAGAAGTGAGATCCCCTTGTGACTGTCAATCCACTGAACTAGGGGTGAGCATTCGGTTAATTCGGTTCAAACCGAGCCGAATAACCAAAAATTGAATTGGACCGAAAACCGAATAAGCAAAACCGAAATCGAACCGAATTAGCCCATAACCGAATCAAACCGAACCGAATTAAATCGGTTCGATTTTCGGTTTATTAGATTTTTTCGATTTATTTGTGCTTTTATTTAATATATATTAACTAAATATACCTAAATTTTAAACCTTTTAGAAAACTTTTAGAAAACTTAAGCAGTTTGCACCTCCCGCAAAACCGTTTTTGCTCGGAATGCCCCTTTCCGTCAAATTGACGTTAGAACTAGCCGTTAGAACCCATATTTTGGATTAAAAAAATGTGCACTTCCCAAAATACCGCTAATGCTTACATTTGGCTGTTGGCTCTCTTTCATTCTCTATATATAATACAATGTTTGTTTGAAACATAAAACCTAAACTTTATATTTTCTATTTTTTGACCGGTTGGTTGGAAGGAAAAATAATATTATATATATATATATATATATATATATATATATATATATATATATATATATATATATATATATATATTTACTTATTTGCTCTTATTTAATATATTGAAGCTTTTTCTTACCTACAAATCTCAAATCCAACTGCAAATTTTTTTTATATTCTTTTTTTTTACTTATTTGCTCTCATTTAATGTTTGAAGCTTTTTTTACTTATTCCTTTTTTTTCTCAAGACGTCCAAATAGAAATTATGGAAGCCTATTCCTAGATAATCGACAAAGACGGTGGCAGCCACTGAACCCGGACCATACTTCGACATACATGTTTTGCAATTTATTTTTGGATTTTTGACACGTTTAGTAATATTTAAGTTATTTGTTTAAGTAATACATGTGATAAAAATAAATTTGTACCAAGATTTACAATTTCAGTTAGAATTAATAAATAAATAATTACGATAATAGTCATGACTAATAAATTATTAAGTAAGACTATAATGATGATTATAATGATAATTACTAAATTATTAATTAAAATTATTATAATATATAAATTAATTAAGATTATAATTATTATAAAATATTAAATAATATAATATTAGTTACAGTTATCTAGTTCCAAATACGGTTTAAAAAACATGCCCTAAGTTAAATGGCTGGATAGTTCAGGACTAACCGGACATTTGTTAAAAGATTTTCTTTTTCCAGAAAAAATTTAAGATGAAAACCTACTATTTAGATTATAAACATTTATTTTCGAAAATGACGTCAAGCATGATAATTGATTTTTGTTTAATAATCTTTTTAATATTTTGTTTTTTGTTTCCATTTTTTTAGTTCTTATTTCATTTTTTTCAATCTTTTTAATAATCTTTTCTATTTTTTTTAAGAGTGACTTTTATTTTTAAATTTGTATAGTTTTTGTTTTTGTCTTTTTTCATTGTTTAAGATTTATCCTCATTTTTTGGTTTTTTGGAATATTTTGTCTATTTTTTATTTTTTCCATATTTTAATAATATTTTTTTGTTTTTTATTTGGTATTTTTTCCCCAGTTTTTCATCATTTCTATTTTTTAAGAATTGATTTTTTTGTATTTATCAGTTTTATTTTTCCCAAAAATATTTATATACTTGTTAAATAAAAAATAATTTATGATAAAATAATTTTAAATAATATTTATCCACTTTTTTGACGGAACTAACCGTTTTTAACAAGTTAATATTAATTAAAATAATTTTAAAAAATAATTTTACTAGCAAAGACCATTTTTTCTTTGTTAATATTTATCCACTTTTTAACAAGTATTTTTGCGTAATCGTTTTTAACAAAATAATTTTAGAACTAACCGTTTTTAACAAGTTAATATTAGATAACCCAGGGGTAAAATGGTCAAAACAACCTCATTTTAACTCCCGTTAACAGAAAAGTTAGCGGAGGGGGTGATTTGAGCATTTTCGTAACCTTTTGGATTTTTCGGATCAGCGAATTTTTATTTGTATTTTCGTAACATCTAAGGAGGGTTTAAATGCACTTTATCCTTTAGTATGTACCTCTATATATATATATATATATATATATATATATATATATATATATATATATATATATATATATATATATATATATATATATATATGTTTTAGCATAATACAAGCAAATATTACTAATAAGTAGAAAGATACCAAGTTTGGACTGGCACGAGTGTTCTTAAATCATAAATCCCAAGTTTAACACAATACAAGCATATATATATATATATATATATATATATACTAATATTTTTTATTCGGTTTTCGGTTTTGGACCGAAATCGAAACCGAAACTCAAAACGAAACCGAAATTTTTTTTTAGTATTTTTAAAATCGAAGCCGAATCAAATTTTTTTAAACTGAACCGAATTTTTTATTCGGTTTTTTTCGGTCTATAACCGAATAATGACCCGACACTTGGGACAACGTGGAACGAAAATAGTGTTATCCACACGTGTCGTAATACCATTAGTTGAATCATAATTGTTTGTACAGTTTACTGTAGGTGGTACCCCGCCCACCAGCGAACCGCCATGGTCCATAACAAAACAACTAAAAACTCGCCACGTCAGCGAGGCTCACCTGTCCAAGCACGAACTCGGCATCTTGAAATGGTTGCACGGAAACTTCTTACGACGCGTGTAGCAGCAGATCCGCTCGCCTCTTACGTGCGGCGCTTCAAACTCCATGACAGCGGTGGAGTCGAGTGACGAGAGCGACGGCTTTTAATGTTTCTATTTTTATTCCCTTTTTTTTTAATGCTTTTTTGGGGATACAATAAAATTGATGAAAAATACAAATAAAATAAAATAAAATAATAATAATATGAAAGAAAAAAAAAAATGGAAATTTTGTTTCGATGAGGAATTCTCCGTCTCCGAATTGCGACCGTTGCCAAATTCCCGCCGGGAACCATGGAATTTTGCTCATCCAAAATTGAAATTTTGGATGAAATGTCGAGATGGGCCTCGGAAGCATTCAATTCCCTCCTGTTCCAGCAATGTGCCGCTTCTTTTGGTACGCACACAAATCCCAGTTTTGCACTTCCCACCCCCAATTTCCGCATTTGACTTGCCAGTCCCTTTCTTTAATCCCCCACTTCCGATCCACTTTCCAGAGTTTCCAGAGCGCTCTCTGAAGTCTGAAGCTTCTAGGAATATAATTAGGAGATCCGAGGCCTCGGTTTCTGTGGGTTTGGTTTTATAATAATTGGGCTAATTTTATAAGGTTAGTGAAAGAAAAATTTAAATATCGTATTTTTATGTGGTTTGGAAGACTAAAGATGGGTTCTTTCTGTGCGGTGTGTGATAAATTTATAATCTTTGGCGAATGGGGGTTTATGATGTTGGTTTCATGAAAAAGTGAAGATTTTTGAGTGGTAAGTCGTGAACTTTCTTCTGTTCGTCATGATTTTTTTAGTTAGAAGTTGGCAGCTTTTTTGTTTTTTATTGATTTATAGACGATGGGCATGCTTTTTTTGTTTGTTTGTAAGTTTTTGCGTAGAATACTAGAAATTAGTTTTCTTTGTGTGATGGCAACTGGTTTTTGTTGGTTTGAGGAAAAAATTAAAATTTTGGTGCTTTCCATGATTCTTTTTTGGGGTTAAAGTTTGCAGGTTTTTGTTTTTCTGTTTGTTTGTTAAATTTTGGATGATGGACTTAGTTTTTAAGAGGTTAGATTAATGTTCATATTTTTAGGCAGCCTAGAAGACTAGAGTTTTTGTTCCTTTCTGTGATGGCAAATGAGTTTCTGTTGGTTTGAAGAAAATTTTGAGGTGTAATATAATTTCTTATTTTCATGATGTTTTTTAGGTAATTAGCAGCTGTGATCATATTATTCTTTTTTTACTGATTTTAGATGATGGATTTGATTTTAGTGGAGATTTGGATTCTGGGTGTTTCTCTTGGTTCATTGATCAGATCTGTTATTATTATTATTTTCCTGCAATATAGAGAGATGTATTCTTTTTTTTTTTTTTTGGTAGAATAGAGATGTATTCTTCAGTTATCTGTTTTCCCAAATATGCTTATATGGCTTGAAATTTAGGTTTCTGTGTGCAATTTGTTCTGGTGTCGAGAGATTGGGAGTGTTCAGTGATCAATTTAGGTCTTCTTGCAATTTTGTGAGGATTATCTATGTTTTGATTGAATGCTAGGATTCAATCAGTAGAGATATTAAATATTATTGAAGGGCGGATATGAGATTTTCAGCTGTGGAATGGGCTGTCAGTTTTATGATGGGAAGCACTCATTTGTAAAGTTCATCGTCGAAAAGTGATCAATACATGTATTGGTGAGCACTAGAAAAAAATATTACTGCCGCGTACTGGTACCTAAGGGCTATCTTTAAGTTGACACTAGTTTTGTTGCTGATAAAGTGGAAGGATTTGGATTTTGTGGGTTCCTCCACGTTTGGTTCGTGGAATCAGGGCCTTGGGAAAGGAAGTAATTCATTTATTGTGTTTGGATGCCAACGGAAATGAGCATGAAAGAAAAATGGTTCCCAAAGGAAAGGAAAACATGGGGAAAAGGTTCCCCCACCCACCCCAATGATTCACTTTATCTCCCAATTTCCTGCATTTGTTCTGACTATATTTATGGTCTTTCCAAACACCGGAAAGGAAAATTGATGCGAAGCAATTTCCCATGCCCATGGAAAGAGCAAATAATTGATTTCATTTCCTTTCCTTTCCTTTCCGTGAACAAAACGAGTGTTTTCGTATTTCCTAGTATTTTGTGTTGGTTAAATGCTAGGTTAGAATAAGTAGCGATATTTAGTATTAAAGATGTTGACTCGAGATTATCTGCTTAATATTGGCTGGTTTTATGATGGGGCGCCCAAAATGGTTAAGACATGTAGTAGTGAGCACTAGAGAAGATTACTGTTGTATTCTTGTATGGAAAATCGCAGCTTGGAGTTGACAAGAGCTTTGTTACTTGTGAAGTAGGAATGTTTTGGATTCTGAGGATTCCTCTTCTTATAGTACAGGCCTTTCCACTTTTATGGATTTGTATATGTGTTGATTAAATGCTAGGTTTCAATAAGTAGAGATATTAAGTATTAAAGATGGAGGCATGAGATTATTTTTCTGTGCCGACTAATTTTATGATTCGGTACCCTCTTTTGTAAATTTCATTATCAAAAAAGTGACCAAGACACGTATGTGCTGACTAATTTTATGATTCGGTATAAATTTCATTATAAAAAAAGTGATTAAGATGTGTATTAGTGAAGGCCTATTTTTTATTAGACAGAGCTCTGTTAATGGTAAAGTAGGAAGGTTTTTCGATTTTGAAGGCTCTTTTAAATGGAATTTATTTCTATGAATTATATGTGAAAATGCTAGGATTCGATTAGTAGAGAGATATTTAAGTTGGTGGACTTGAAATCATTAGGCTGTCTTACAAGCCCTCTACTCTTCGGTTATATTTAGTTGGTTTTAATGTTACCGTTGAGTCCAGTACTTGTATGTTTGGGCAAGCTAAACTTGCCTTTTGGTTAACCTTTAATTAATTAATGTTTAATTCTCTAACACCCATTCTGTTGCTTCATAGAAACAAAATTACTTTTGGGTTAGGTTTTTTAGGTCAATGTTTTATTTAACACAATGGCCATGCCCAGCCAGATTTTGTCTCTGGTCTTCTTAGCTGGAATTTCTCCTTTTGTTTGAATGAGTTCATCTTTTAGGCGGTTGGATTTTAATCAATACAAATATTGCTTCTGTCTTGAGTTTTTGTCCATTAGCTAGTGGATGGATTCAGTTCTGCTGCCCTACTCTGAATGTATATGAGCATATAACACTCCCTTTTATGCAGCTACATACACTTTTTGCTCTACGTACTGAACTCCTATGTTAGATACTGTTAACAATGTTAGATACTCTAATTCGACTTCCTCATCTGTTTCTTTTGTTTTGATGCCTGAGCTGAAAACAACCACCATTTGCAACATGGGACTAGTTACTATGTTGTTCTTTTCTTCTTCTTGTTGTCATTGTTATTATTACTACTACTATTCCCCATTCGAGCTTTACGACACAGTCTTGTCGTGTCTTACCTGTCATCCTATAAATAGTTCTTGATAGAACTGTATTCCCCATGAATCTTGACTTGAAAGTGGTTTTGTTCAGATTTTGTAAGCAAATGTGTCTTCGGGTTTCTTGGGTTTGAATTTGATGTTTCAGCAGTTAGGCTGAGTAAGCAGGAACAGCTCCCTTTTAAGTTTTGGGACATGACAGCACAGAAGTTCCGACAGACAATACTAGAGCTGTACTTATGCTTTGCTTCTATCATTGCCTTAATCTATCCAACTATTATGTAGACCCCCTTTTGGTTTTGAATGAATGCTATGCTTGCGCTCAAAGGAACCAAGACATTTACTCACATAAATGTTAAGAAATGCTTTCTTTTGTTTTCAGGTACTTCTGATTCTTATTGTTGCTTTATATATTAATCATTTGATGCTTATTATGTCAGGTAATATGATGAAGCTTTAATCCGCAGATGTGTACCACCGGAAACCATGAAACTAGGTAATGATTCTTTTTACCTGCCGGACTTTGTGTTTTTTGCTTTCAAATATCGGTCCTCTTTTTTGTAGTGTTTGGGGATTCGGTCATCTTTCTCGTAGTGTTTGGGGATTTGCGAGCCATTTGCTGCTTTAGAGTTTTGAAAGTCATCATATGCTGATTTCATGAATTCCCTCTGCTATACAATTTTAAGTAGTAAGTAGTCATTTCTATGTACTCTGGATGACAGTTTGGTTACATCTTGATTATTAGTACTGTACGATAAGTTTAATTTACATCCTATTGATATCTTTGGATACGTAATGGATGATAGAATTTTTTGTTTTTGTTTTTAGGATAAGGGCTTGACTCTAACAGGCCCTGGCCTGGGATAAGAAACAAGGACCTCCCCTCTCTTCCCCTCCCTCCAATACCAAAGCCCTCAACCACTTTGTTGCCAACCTTTGGTTTATGGAATTTGTTTATGTAATGCAAGAAAGTTTATAACCCGGTTATTAGTTCACTGTAATTCTTTATTTACAGATTCTTTATTCTAGCTATTTCTTTTCATTCTTCTGGTGGGTATTATCATAGTTCTCTTATTTCTTGTGCCAAAAAAAAACATAAGAAAGCTTTTAACTCAAAATTAAAGATGATATAACCCAAAACTTTTGCTTTCATTTCCACTTTGAGCAATTTAGAGGAAATAATAATTTATTCTAAGTTCTTTCTTCCATTAATATTTTATATTTCAACAGAATGCTGGCCGTGAGGAACTTATTGCAATATAAGTTCCCAATAAAACATTCTTAAAACTTACTATTTTCCAGAATAATACTTCTCTAAAGACAAAATATTAAGAGAAGTGCCAAATCTAATGTTTAAATCCAAAATCCGGGAAGGTACATGTACCAGTAAAAAACTTGTAGCACTAGTATTCTTCATAAGAACAGATGAATGGTTCAAGAGTCTACCTTCATTTAGGATTCAAGAGTATATCCAACTCTTAACATTTTCCTTCTTTGAAAATTTCCCCTTATCCATGGAAGAGACTAGCTAACCAGCATCAATGATCCACCCCTCTATTGTTAGAGGAGTTAATTCTATGAGGCATTGGCAGTTGTCTTGCAGAAGAATCTAATTATCCAACGCCCAAGGCAGATACACGGCAGTTTGCAACAGCTTGGCAGTCTTATGCTCCATCATATAAGGATATAGAACACCCCCTTTTAGAGATCTCTGTCAGAGCTCATACCCTGAGGGTTAAAGAACTTCGCAAACTTACAACACTGTTGACTACTTCTTGGATCGGCAAGGAGATGTATACTTATTAAGTTTGAATTTGTAATATGTACTGCGAGACATTGCACCATTAAATCGTAACCAATGACTTCTTCATACTTACAGTTCATTCAAAAAGTACGAATGTGAGGTTACGAAGAATCATATGTTCCAAGGGTTAACAGTTACCTCTTATCTTGTGTAGGATAGTGAAGTTCAAGTAAACCTTCTTTCTGCTGCTGGCTTTCTTTTACAAAATAAGTAAAAGAATGAAGAAAAATCCAATTACATTTTTCTCTCATCTCATTTTCTTGTTTTCATATCATCTTTGTTTTGCTTTAATTAGTCAACAGGGAGCTAGCCTTTTCTCAAGTTGATGAGATGAGCATAGATCGGTGAATATTGTATAGACCAAATTTAATGCATGTTACAATGTTAGCCTTTGGGCATATTTGTAGTGCTTGTATATTACCCTATTAATAAATGAAGTAAGTCAGGTTGGGAAAATATACCATTTGGGGATATACAGTATTTTAAGTTTTTTAACCTTTTTTGTCTCTCAAATTTGTTTTGATTTTATATATATATATATATATATATATATATATATATATATATCGCAAATGACCTCTAGCCTAGTGGTTAAGAGAGATGCATGCGGCCCAAGTGGTCAGGAGTTCGAATCCCAGTGGGAGCGATTCCAGAAAACAATTTACCTAGTTCCAATAAAAATAAATAAATAAATTATATATATAATATATATATATATATATATATATATATATATATATATATATATATATATATATATATATATACTTGTTTTGGAGTTTGTTCAGTTACCTAACATATGCTATCTTCAGTCTTAATGGTTTTGGGATGTCAACATTGCCATGGATTTTTTTTTTTTTTTCATGGTTGTTTGTGCATCTGTTTACTCATGTCTAATAGAAGAGTTGCGAGTACTGTATATTACATTTTAACTAATGCTAAATATTGCTGAGAACAGGCATTGTTTAAGAATTATAATCATGAAGTTACTATTCAGGAATGTTTTCTGATTTGTTTGGAGGTTGTTTACTTCCTATTCTGTATCATTTTTGTATGCCGCATTGCCAAAAGTTCTATCTTCTCTTTTGTTCTTTTTGGCCTTTTTTCTCTCTTCCTGTCCTATGCATTTAGATAGGCTGGTTGCAATAGATTGTTGCTCGCCTGTAATGTAGGAGTTCCAAGGTACAAAATATATAATTTTGACTAATTCTAACTGCATTAACCTCATTGCTTGTAATTCCCACATCCTCCATTGTTGAGAGTATTGTGACTATAGCATTATACGTCCAAGTAAACTACAACTTCCCCTTTTTACATTCTATACAGGTCAAAGTTAATTATGGAAATATTTCTTTATTCTTAACTTCCAATTCTGTTTCATGATTATATCTTAGATGAGGTGTTATGTAGATATTCAAATCAGTGAGAATATCTGCAAGTATTTAGCACTGTACATGTATTTGTCTTTTTCTGCACTTTGATCATCTTCAATAGTTACTATATAAGGCAAATATATCTTGACTCTTTAATCTTCTAAGGTATGAATTCCAGATCTAATTTACGAAAAAATAACATTGATGGTTGCTATAGCCTATATGAGTACCTTCTTTCCTTAACAGAACTGAATGGAAGAAAATGACTCAAACAGCTGCCGACACCAAAAATTTGGGATAAAGGCTTTCATGTTATTTATTTTTTAAATTTCTTGTACACTCAGATTAAACTTAAAAAAGATAGTTGAGAGTTTTGTGATATTAATTTTGTATCATTTGGAGAAGTGTGAAGTTGGTACTTGTAATACATGACATCTTTTAATCTTTTTAGTAATATGTGAAACAATAGCCTCTTCTTACTGTGACCATTTTCTGTTTATCTGCAGATACTGAATCTCCATATCGCCACACTTATCCTAATGAGCATGCTGCCAAAGTCATTGTTCACAATGACAACCATTTCATCCTTCCTAGAGACAACCATGTCATGGCTGACATGCTAGAATTAGGTAATGGCACCTTTAAGGAAGGAATTCATGGTGTTAAGTGTCTTAGTGAGAATGAAAGTTGCAAAGTAACACTCCCACCTCAGCTGCATGGAATTGTGAACATGGAACACTATACAAACAGGAACATGCATGAATATGATTGTGTGAGAGCTCCATATTCTGCTCCCAATTCTGAAATTGGACTTGTTGTAAAAGAAGACTTTTATACTAACAAGTCTATTTCTAAAGTTGAACTCCCAGAGATGATAGTCTGTATGAACGATGGTTCTTGCCATAAAGTTGAAAACTTATCGGCTGCAGAGGAGGGGTATTCCTTTCAAAACAACCTGGCCAAAAAGGAAGAGGTTGGCCAAAAGGTTCCTTTATGCTCTAACAATTCCTTGAAGAATGAGAATAATGACGTGCCAGAAGAAATGGAAGGCACTAGATCACTTGATTTTGAATATGAATTAATAGAAAGACACTCGAGTACTATTATTGATAGGAATCCTGCAGATCCAACTTCTGTTAATAAATCTGTCAAGGACTTTTCCGGTTTGAGTTCAATTGAAGATGAAGACAAGTTAGATACAGCTGAACAGGTTGCAAGTAATGGTTCTTGCCATAGACTTGAAAACTTATCGATTGCTGAGGAGGTGCATTACTTCAAAAATAGCATGCCAGAAGAAGAAGAAGTGGGGCAAAAGGCTCTTTTTTGCTCGAACAATTCCTTGAATAATGATAACGGTGACGTGGCAAACGAAATGAAAGATATTGCTAGTTCACATGGTTTTGAACATGAAGCAATCGACAAAGATTCAAGTACTACTATTGATAGAAATCCTGCAGATCCAGCATACATTGATAAATCTGTGGAGAAATTTTCTTGTGTGAGCTCAACTGAAAGTGGAGACAAGTTGGATGCAGCTGAACAGGTAGCAAGTAATGTTTCAGAAGATGGAGACTTGCTATGCAGAAATGATTCAACCACATGTAATATCTTGGATGAGGTCGCTGGAAAACAATTGCCTCCTTCAGATGATCTTAATAAAGAGTCATTACAAGAGGATCTGTCCGTTATAAGTTGCAGATATGATCAGAAACACTCTATTGATAGAATGAAAATTGACCAGGTAATCAAAAATAAATTTCTGTTTATTGGAAGATAAGAGGTAGCAGCCTCATGGACAACCCTGTGGTAGATTTTCTAGAGTAAACATTATTTCAGATCGTTGCACACTCAGAAAGCATTGGTAGAGTAGAACTGCAAGCGTTTGAGAAAGCACTCACCCTGTTTTGGAATTTCACGAAGTAATAGTTGCTAGGATGTCATTTTACGATTATAATCTGATTAACGTCAATATTGCCATGAAAGATGCTATTGTCCATGTCTATGTAGATATGGAATTCCTTGACATTGGATTCACAGTTGTTTTGTAAATGTCTTGTGAATGTAACCGACTTTATGTGTCTCTGTGTGCTCACAGGCTATGTTGGAAGGGAATAAAAGTACATCTACAATTGTGTTGTCTGCCGCGGAAGATTCGGATGGGGACAAGGAAATCATTTCTACATGCAAGGTTCCAAGCGGTGTCATTGCTTTTACTTTTGACGCCAAAGAAGCATCTATGAGGAGGAGGGAGGTGAAAAGGGATGACAAAGATATACAACAATCTAAACAGGCTCATAGTGGTCCTAGAACTGAAGGTGCAACTTCTGATGGTGCAACGACTGCAACACCGAGTTCCTTTCTCCATCTTATGCAAGGAGAGTCTAATTTCCATGGACCTAGCTTTCTGTCGGGTCCCATAGCCAACTCAGGCCATATACCATATTCTGGCAGCATTTCAATTCGATCAGATAGTAGTACAACTAGTGCACGATCTTTTGCATTTCCCATGTAAGTATATCCTCATAACCTTGGAAATGCTGATATGTTTTAACTGTCAAATTATGTGAGATGCATTAATTGCAAAAGTTCTGTTTCACTACTCTTTAACAATTCTTTCATACCAACTACTTTTGTCAGTTTCAGCGAAATGTTCACTTCTGCTATTTCCATTTTTTATGTAAAATCATCATTGAAGGACAATTTTATGCCATGAGATTTTGGAGACAGAGAATATTAATTATCATATTATTGGCTTCATTAGTTAACTAATGAGACAGCAACTCATCTCCGCTTGTTGACTTCCAAGTTATGTAGAGCAGATTATCACCATGTTTTTGCCAGATACCAATGGTCATCGTTGTTGTCATCATCATCATCATCATCATCCAAGCCTTCTCCCATCAAAAAACGGTCTGCTATAGTGCATAAGAAAGCTCCATGAAAGATTTGACAGTTTTATGACCAACTATCTCGACATGACGTCAACCCTCTATGTTGGTACCACATTCCTAAGCCAAGGTAGCTATAGGATGAGATTGTCATCTCATAAAACCTAGGTGGATAGTTGGCCAGTTGGTCGACCTACCTTTTAGATTATAATTTAAGCTCATAGAACCAAGTAGCACCCTCCAAGTTCCCTATATTATAATGACTGAGGTAAGATGATACAATTTTCTACAGGGAATTTCTTTCTATCTCTATGACACTCTACACCAATGAGTGAAGGAATGGCAATCCCACTGGCAGATTACCATGTTCGAATTCTTAACTTGTAGGCCCTTGCTGTTTTTAGTGCTACTACTTACGTATGTGAGATTTCAACAACATATCCTTTTTAAACTGACAATCCAGATGGAAGAGTGACATTGGCAAATCTTAATGATATATTATCGAATGGATCTTGGAGGATGTTATATTACGTTTTATCAGGCTATGTTTTTCAGCATAAGAATTCTTACCTCGTTTATCAAGACTTGAAACCCATCTGCTATGTATAACCTTCTCGATATAAGTTCTTAAGATAAATTTAGTTTACTCTTACATATCTAATGAGAGAAATAGATTTTATATGTTTCCTCACAAGGTCGATGTTAAAAATAGTTTCGGAAAGAAGATACATCCAAGTGCCCCCCTCCAAGTTCTCTAGATTATAACGACTGAGGTAAGATGATACAATTTTCTATAGGGAATTGCTTTCATCTCTATGACACTCCATGCCAAAGAGTGAAGGAATGGCATTCCCACAGTAGATTACCATGCATGTTCCAATTCTTAACTTGTAGGCCCTTGCTGTTTTTAGTCTACCACTTACGTATGTGAGATTTCAACAACATATCCTTTTTAAACTGACAATCCAGTTGGAAGAGTGAAATTGGCAAATCTTAATGATACAGTATCGAATAGATCTTGGAGGATGTTATATTACGTTTTATCAGACTATGTTTTTAAGCATAACAATTCTTTCTTACATCGTATAACCTTATTAAGACTTGAAACCCATCTGTTATGTATAACCTTCTCGACATTAAGTCTTTAAGATAAATTTTGTTCACTCTTACATAGCTAACCAGAGAAATAAATTTTATATGTTTCCTCATAAGGTTGTGTCTATGCATGTATAGACCCAAAGCCCTTTCGTGGGAATTGGATAGAATTGACTTCTCTAAGAGTTAGGAGGGTCGATGTTAAAAATAGTTTCGGAAAGAAGATACATCCTTTTTTTTTTTTTTTTTTGGGGGGGGGGGGGGGGGGGTGGGAGTGGGGGTTTGGCACCTGAACAAGATGTTTATGAAACCTTTAATACCATCTATAGACGTATTGATCAGATGCTGTGTGGATGATACCTTATGAGCAGTATTTGGAGCACGATGGAGTGTGGATGTCTGGATTGGGAAAAACCATAGTATGCGGATCAGCAATGTTAGGAGAAAATATTCGGGAAGTTGAAAAGTATAGGGGTCCCATTTCTGTCATTATCTTGACCCATTTGACAGCCTCCAACCTCGGACAACAATGGCTATTCTGGAACCTGTCATCTATCACATTAGTCTCAAGCCATGTCACATTACATAGATGTGTCATAGTAGCAAACAGTTATACAATCCAAGACCAGTTTCAGCATTTTGCTCTCCTGGTGCCATTCCATGACCCTTTTTTGGGGACTATCGAGGTAATTCTAATTTGCTGACTTGTAGCTCTGATATGTAATTCTTTGGCTCTTGCTGGCCATTTTAAAATTCATCTGTACATTCTTCTTAGCTCTTGCTGATCTTTACTTACCGGAGGTTTCCCTTAACTCTTGCTGACTGGCCTTGATCCTAATTTACGTATTATTTTTTCATATCTAAAGAAGTTCTCTTTAGTTGCTTCCTATGTTCCATTTCCACCTAGTTAGATAGTTACTTCAAACACATGAAGAAATGTTATGTACTCTTGTTCAACTTTGTTTAAGCACTTTACAAACAGTAGTTTTCAACACCAGAGTGTTTGAAATTAGTCTTGCGCCAGACATGCTCAAGTAAGTTATTGGGTTTTAAAGGCAAATTGAGCAGCTATGAAAATGTCCTACTTATTATCATGTACTTATTAAAGTTTTACCTGGACTTGCAGCCTACAGTCAGAGTGGAACAGCAGCCCAGTTAAAATGGCAAAAGCTAGGCGGCATGGTCGGAAGCTCTTCTGTTGTAGATTCTGAAAGCATTCCTTTCTTTTCTTTTCTTTTCTTTTATTCTTTTGTTTTTACACATAAATCTTAACTATACACCCTTAAAATTATCTATGACACATTTGTCTTGAAAGTATTCTTCCCTGTCTGGTCATCCTCTGTTATCTTTTATTCTACAGCAGGTTTGAAAGGCTGTGTGGTTTGTAGTATGTAAGTAGAAAGTGTGAGTGATCCTATTTTCATGTTTATGGTGTTATGATATGATTCAAGTTGCAGCTATTTGTGCTTGGTGGATATATTCTTTTGCATTATCATCTATGTTATTGGTTCTCAAAATGTACCACTTTCTCTTATTCAGGTGATAACTTGTGCCTTTTCGGAAAATGAAAACAATATGCTATGGTCACACTATGCCCCACATTGCTGGCAAAGGAAATTCTTACCAATGTGTGTATATGGGGATTTAGATTACTCTAATGCCGATATCTCGTAATCGAGGAATTGTGAGATTTGGAGGAGAATTCGACTGGCATTATTGTGTTCGGTTTATTGAATTCCAATTTGGATCCTCTGTTGGGACCGTATCCATCGTTTAGGCCTTGTTTGACATATAACTTTTGAAGACCGTCCAAAATTGGTTTCACTTGACCTAAAATTGGTATCTTGCGAGCTCTCTGTTTGATCCCGAAATACCACGTTTTTGCATTGTGTTCAAATTGAACTTGTGGGTAGATTTTTTTTTGTTATGAATGTTCGGACGTACTTATAGTGAATATTTTTCTGGTGGCGCAACGGTGGTAGAGATAGCGGCATAGGCAACAGCGCTAAACGATGTTAGTGCCGAGGCACAATTTTCGATGGAAAATTCTGAAACTGAAACAATTGTAAAGACAACGTTTCAAATGCAACACCTTAAAGAAGATGTGCAACAGAGATCCTGGAGGATTCTGAATTACGAGGATCTAAAAAGATTCTACGTAATACACAAAAAATCTAAAAAGACTTTTGTGCAAGCGACTATCGGCAGTAGAGCTTCTAAAAAGAAGTTACTGTAAAAGGCAACAGCAGCGATGACAGGCGAGAATGAAATGCTGGGGTGAATGAACCACCGTTGCTCAAAGCTTTATTCGCCCCACACGAGCACGAACAGCTTCCAGGAACCAGCAAGTTCACGAAGAACTACTGGAACGCTCGTAAGTCAATATTTGAGACTTGAACGGGCTTCCTGGACTTAACAGACTCCCTCAACTCTCTTCTTGGTGCATCTTTCAAAGGAGGCCAAGGGGCTCTATTTATAGAGTGGAGTTGAGACTTCACCTCTTCTCCTATCCGATGTGGGACTAAAATACCAATACTCAAAAATAGAGTTTGATATTTTAGATCATCCCACAATCAGCATAGAAGTGTGCCAGTCCACGCCTACCCCCCGAACACTCCCGTGCATGCACGAGACATCCTGGAGTCGGTGTCCGAGTCCGCACAACAAAAATTAACTTGCATCCTTGTTGGATTCAATCCTTTTTCCTTCTAGGAAAATACTTTCACATGGCACAAACTTGTGCCCCACTGTAGTGCCCCGTCCCGCAAAGTCAATCGGAGGAATCGAAACGCCGACGGCGTTCGGACTTGGCCTTACAACGGCGACTCGAAGACATCGCTCAGGTGGGGGAGTTTCGGTGAACTTGCCTCATCTCTGCCTTCACTTAATAATTCGTGTGGTTTCAACTTGCACAAGTAGGCTAATATAAAAGTTACGAACGCACATAGCTAAGGGAATAATCCCGACCCGTCGGAATGTCTTAGAACATGGAAAATGGTCCCACGGTCTCAATAGAAGTCGGCTCAGCGTGCTTTAAAATGACACTCGGTCCTTCGTCCCGTGGCTTGGGAGAAGGAAAGTTGGTATTCGACACAAACGATGAATTAGCCTAAGTCATAGGCGTCGCCCGCGTAAATGCTCGATAAAGCATGCACGTTTCCACTGCGCAAGGCTTGGCATAGCCTTGGCTCGTCCCTCGGGTTAAGTTATAGGCTTGAGTAAGTTAGGCAAAGTTATGCCGATCGACCTAAGTCATTCTAAGTGCCGTCCCGCTCGTTCTGCGGTTGTCAAGTTAAATAGTCCCACGATCTCAAGGGCCGTCGTATAACGTATTACTTGGGTGATAGCGTCGCGTAAGACAGAAGTCAGTTACAGGCACGAGCCACGGTTGGCACGATGTAAAGTTAGCCACGGTCCATGGCACTTAAGGAACACGTTTTGTTCAAGTTAAGTTGGAAGGCTACGTAGTAGTCGTTTCCTCGAGTTCAAAGATGTTCGAGGCAGTCCCTCGGTTGGGAGTCTCGCGTTCCTATCCACGTTAAGTATTCGAGGCGGTCCCTCGGTTGGGAGTCTCGCGTTCCTATCCACGTTAAGTATTCGAGGCGGTCCCTCGGTTGGGAGTCTCGCGTTCCTATCCACATTAAGTATTCGAGGCGGTCCCTCGGTTGGGAGTCTCGCGTTCCTATCCACGTTGAGTATTCGAGGCGGTCCCTCGGTTGGGAGTCTCGCGTTCCTATCTACGTTAAGCGTTTTGAGGCGGTCCCTCGGTTGGGAGTCTCGCGGTCCCGAGGCACGTTATGCCAAGTGTGATTCAGTGCACGAGTTGCTAAGTATAGTTTCGGTCGTACCAACAAGTAGGCCATACATTTACGTGAGTTTAGATGTCTCGTAGGTGCGTGGTCATTGGACACCTTGTCGACAAGGATTTCTTCCTAGACTGGTTATACGCCGGGGCACCGGGTGTCACGCCCCGACCCGGGAAATCGCTCGTCCTCGCTAGATTTTACCCGAATCATCGTCATCGCTGGGGCGTGATGCCGCACGAGCCTGGAGTTGCGCTCGTGTAAGGCAAGATAACAGGTTCACATAGAACTATCTTAAATCGATAACATAAGCAGCGGAAGAAAACAAGTGAAACATAAGAATCTCTTTTATTAATATTGAACTGAAGGTTACAAAGGCTCTGAATAGCCCAACATAAAATACCAATTGGCTACAACGCTCATGATCTCTCTAGCTCACAAAGGATTACATTGTTCCATACATTATGCCTCTTTATAGCCACCAAGTAGTCCTCGGCCGAACATCTTCATGTCTCAAGTCCGAACGCACATGCGGAAGCTCCTCTTGAACGCCAAGGACTCCATGCCTCGGCACGTCCAAGCCAAGCTCCGCCCCGAGCTGATCATAACCTGAACCTGCACATAAACTAGTGGGGGTTTAGTGCTTTCGTCCTCGCTTCGCACTGATCAAGACCCGCTCGCACCCAGACCAAACACTTATCATTTAGTGAGCAAGCATCTTAATTTGTGATCTTTCTATTTAGCCTTAGGATCAGTTTCATAGCAATACTCATGCATAGCAACTTATCTTAAATGTGTCCCGTACCGTGTTCCTGCAACAGACACAGTTAGCCATAACATGAAACATAAACATAGTGTTCGTGCTCATCTCCGTCCCGTTACCTTAGCCTGCAGTGGTTAGAACTTAACATAAAATCATCTCATTTACGTAAGCGACCAATCATAAACTTAGACCAATCATAAACGTAAACATATGCATAATGGGTAGCAGGCCCTGCGCCTGCACCCAGCTCTCATCTCAGCCCACCGGCCCTATCTATATGAAGGTCACGGTGTTTCGCACCGTAATGGACTTGGCATCTCATATGTGTAAGCCTACAATCGCTTCGATACGGGTTGCTAGCCCAGTATCCGAAGGATCCCAAACTTACGGATATCATAGCTTATCACAGCACTGGACGGTCGCAATCCGTCCGAATGTTGTGCACCATAAATACCACACATAATTCCCTCCTAGGCCGAACGGTCCCGGCGCCCCGGCGTAACCGTTCGAGGGAAGCCGTACCCGTGCACGGGCAATCCGAGTCCATTGACCATGCAATACGTTCCATATCATACAATCCATAGCATACCAACCGATCTCGTATTCCATAAACATAGTGTCGCACATAAACGGTTTCCCGTGCCATAAACATAATCCACCATAAATATGGGGAGCTCCGTCGGCGTTATGCCCCAACACATCCATATTGATGTACGACGCCCAACGGCTTAGTCATCTTATACTCGTAATCACGCATCCCGTTCATAATGTTATTCGCATAGCCTACTCCGTATTTACTTAGTTATTTCGTAGCTTAAGTGCGCAAAGGCACGCTCAGCACCATAATCAATGTTCTATGCCTAGAGTTCAATGTTCTCGGAGCCGTGCACATGATGCACATCTCGATATTGTCTTTCAATGTTCTACCATCATTGTCCTACCGCGACTCGTGCACTCGATGCACGTCGCTTCAATTGTTCGATTGTTCAATGTTCTATCTTAGTGTTCAACGCATATTTTAGACACTTACTCGCCGAGCCACGCTCGCTAACTCGATACCATCTTACGCATATCATAACATATTTTATTAAGACGTGAAGGAATAGGGAGAGAGAGTCAAGAACCCGCCCACCTTAAGCCGATACGCCTTGCCGTTTTGCCGATTGAAGCTTCTCGCTTCCATAACTCGATCGCATAGCTAACTCTTGGACTTAGCCATTCCTTTGCTCTACTCGGTCGATTTGGCCTATCGCGTCCATGCCAAAATCCGTTACAGGGCCTCGATTTGGTTTTGCGGACACTTCATTGCATAAGGCAAAATATCGACCTCTTATCGTCCAGCGTAAAAGCATAGCCTTTGGCCAACGCAACACTTGTATCGATTCGCATCGATACCTCGTCGGGTCAACGCAACTCTTCGAGTCAACGACTCAACGTAATGCACCGATGCGGAGCGGGGCATTACATAATATACCACTCAAAATCAGGTTCGTCCTCGAACCGAAACCAACACTTAATCCAAGTGCCTCGCATAGATCGCTTCACGATCTCGTGCTACTATCGTTAGAATCATACAACTTAGTTTGGATTATACACATATTTTAGGCGTCCCACCAATATATGCATTTCAGCCAAGCTCAGTTGTAGGATATCGGGACAACTTACAATCTCAACTTAGATCCTCAAGCACCAATCGGTCCGTACTCGACTTAGTCATATCTTAGCGCCTATTCCCAAATACTCTTCGTATACAGTATCCCATAACATGCGATCCTCTTCCAACATCTTGCACATAACTTAATTCAAACCATAACTTCGATCTCACAAGTTTCTCGTCGATCATCTAACACTCGCATTGCATCAACTCATTGCGCATCCGATCACAACAATTCTCCGCAATGCCTACTCGCCCCACCGTTTTCTATCTCTCGCATAACTCAAGTCTTTCATCCAATCATCCATAACGCTTGGCCTTAATGACATGGACTATGTCAACATGTCACAAATTCTTTTGTCTACAATCCGTACTAAGTCTCAACGCAACTATCCATACGTGATCCACATTCTCTCGCTCTATCCATACGTTGCGTCTGGGGCTACCCCCGCTAGGTAACTTATCCAGACATCGTGCTCGCGCTCTCCCGACACAAGAGGTCAACTTGAGTCTACGATGCTCAAAGGCAACAATCTTTCCGACCCAAGGTCTCTTACGATACGCCTATCTCCGATACTCGACCGAGTACGAATCCTTTACTTAGTCCCCGTTTCAATCTCGACTAGTTCGTTTCGTAACATAGATCGCGCTCAATACACATGGCCTAACCGTTTCTCAACCGATCTACGACACACTCTTAGGGTCGTTCTACTATCCATCGCTCTCGCATATTGCAGAATTCTTGCAATCGCCTTACCGCGTCACTACGCTAAGCACGTTCCTCGATATATACTCGATCATTCCTTATCCTCGATAAATTCCTTACGCGACTTCATTAGGGTCGTCCTATGGTTTTCCACATTCACTTGATTTGGCGGTTAAGTCTTCTAGGGTCATCTGCCCCGAAACTACGCTCGATAATTGAAGATCATCAACGAGGGACAGTTACAACGAACCATGCTATATCCTATCACGGAGCCAAATCAATTCCCGATATTTCCTATACGACTTTACCCAATCCGACATACCTTACCAATCCGTAATTTATCCATCCCGTGCGCAACTGATGCGCCGCTACTACTCGAGTCACTTAGGCACTACCGTTGACAATATCACACAATCCTCAATTCCACCTTCGCATCAAACCACAAGTCCATATCAAATTTGCCACGCCTCACAAGTTCGATCATGCCCACTGGATGAATCACCATACCAGTGCTCACGCGGAATGATCGTCCAAATTTGACGTGACGCATGTGCGAGGCTGGTGTTGCGCTCGCTCAAGACAAGAATGTCAACATAGTGGTGATCCGCGAAGAAATCCAAACACTCTCGTTTTCTTCCGAGTAACATACATCCACTCTCAATGTCTCGAAGCATTCCTACCGCCATCATCCAACTACCTTCAACTTAACTTGCATCTTATTCGTCCAACAACAATGCTCAACATAATTTTCGTTCATTCGATCAGAGTATCCCCGAGTTATTACATATCGTCTTTGATACGCCTCAATACCATCGTCGATATGCATAACTTGAACATCTTCCTTGCTCATAAGCTCAAACCCATTGCAATCATTGCCATTATCCGAACTCGAATACGAATCAAGTCTTGCACACATCAAGATTCATTCCGTTATAACTACCATAATCGCGACACAATTCCCAATTCACGTATCCATTCTCATATCCCTAACTCGCACTTTCCGATCGTGCCACCGACTTATCATACTAACTCAAATTCGTTCGCACAATTCCTTCGTACCTACTCAACACGTTCCGAAGAAGTCTCCGTACTAACTCAACATAAGTCCGACCGGGTCGACTATTTCCTCAACGTAACATTCGTTCGCATATGCTCGACCTATCGTTCAACTTATACTTAACGAATTCTCGTCCGACATATCATCCATAAGTATGACTTCGCACATAATCGTTCAACTTAATTCACCGAAGCATACTTGCATCGACTTCTATCAAGTCATGCCCACTCAAGTCTCAGTACTACTCCGTCCGTTGCGGACAATCATATCGTAACAACATAATCGTCTCGACGTAACCTATCGTAAGTCACCAACCGGCTTAACATAGCTATCGCTAAGTGGTATTCCATATACCACTCAGGATCGAGCCCATCGTTATCGATACAATACTTCGCTATACTTGCTCGCATAATTGGTATTGCATATACCACTCGGAATCGAGTCATTACTCGACTTTATACTTCGTATAGGTCCGATATCTATCTTCCAACTTAACCGTTCCGTATGGCGATCCTTCCGATCCCAGCTCTAACGTTAGCTTAAGTTTGGAACTCATTCAATCTAACCGTACCATGGCGATCATCTCGATCACACCCGCATCATTCGCTTATTCAAAGCTCAACGCAACATATGGCCAACATACACGTTCGTCTACTCAACTCGACTTAGCGACCAACTCGATTCGTTACTATCGCATCCACGATCTTCGAATCTCGCACGTTGCAGCTCGTGCAACAACTTAGTCTCGATACTTAAGGTCTTTACTCAATCTCGAACAACATTTCGCTATCCATCCGCATAGCCATACTACGCACATCATACCGTATCGACTCGTTGCACCGATGCAACGAACGATCCACGACTTGCTGCACTCCGTGCAACCGATAACACATAACCATTTTCGTAGTCACATAACACGTATCGTCTCACATATCGACCCGTTGCACTTCGTGCAACCAACAACACATATCTCTCGCACTTCGTGCGACCAACATCACCATATTCGTTGCACTTCATACGACCATCATTCCATAACTCGTTGCACTGCGTGCAAATAACATCCCATAACTCGTTGCACTTCGTGCAACCAACACTCTCCGATGGCACCCGGAGATAGCGTAATAGTTGCGACATACTTGTGGCAGACGTACGCACTTAATATAGACTTATTGTATGGAACATCCAATGTAGCGTCAAGCAGATCCATGAGCCATGCGGTTGCGGAAACAACTTAGAGTCAACTTAATTTCGATATCGAAGCAACTGAGGGTCAAAGAGATTCATGCACGGTCCAAAGGATGGAACCGCTCTGATACCAACTTGTCACGCCCCGACCCGGGAAATCGCTCGTCCTCGCTAGATTTTACCCGAATCATCGTCATCACTGGGGCGTGATGCCGCGCGAGCCTGGAGTTGCGCTCGTGCAAGGCAAGATAACAGGTTCACATAGAACTATCTCAAATCGATAACATAAGCAGCGGAAGAAAACAAGTGAAACATAAGAATCTCTTTTATTAATATTGAACTGAAGGTTACAAAGGCTCTGAATAGTCCAACATAAAATGCCAATTGGCTACAACGCTCATGATCTCTCTAGCTCACAAAGGATTACATTGTTCCATACATTATGCCTCTTTATAGCCACCAAGTAGTCCTCGGCCGAACATCTTCATGTCTCAAGTCCGAACGCACATGCGGAAGCTCCTCTTGAACGCCAAGGACTCCATGCCTCGGCACGTCCAAGCCAAGCTCTGCCCCGAGCTGATCATAACCTGAACCTGCACATAAACTAGTGGGGGTTTAGTGCTTTCGTCCTCGCTTCGCACTGATCAAGACCCGCTCGCACCCAGACCAAACACTTATCATTTAGTGAGCAAGCATCTCCAAGGGGAAAATTCACAAAGCCATTGATGAAGTGAGACGGAGGAGCTAGCTGGCTAAACCCTGTCCGGTCGGCGTAACAATAATGACATTTGTCGATATGCCACCGCCTGTTTACTAAGATCATAATATATTATTAATGCTCATTTGTTTCAGTGTTACATGACATTACGAGATATTGCTATTAGTTCGATGCAATATTTGATTGTTTTGGTTTTCACTTTGGCTATAGAGTTATTGTTTGATTATTTATGTTTACTCTTGATCTGTCGGATTTATTGGAATATCAAGCTAGACGGTAATTACTCTCAGCCCACCAAATAGTGAAGTTGTACCGTTTTTTCATATACCAGGATGCAGATTAGATTATTAAAATGATTGAATTGCAAAATTTGGAATATTGTCCATATATGGTGAAAATTGTTTTTTTTTTTGAATGAAAAAAAAAATTCACGTTATATTTGAATTGTTGTAAATTTGGATTGAACATGACAGAAGTAACTGCCGTGAGCTGAGAGTTTCATATATTGACAGTATTCGAGAAGTTGAGAATCATGGGTATGTTTATTGAGAACTGGGAATTTATAAATTGAAATTTAGAAATTGGAAGTCATGTGTTTGGTTGATATTGGTTTATTGAAATTCTACTGAAGCAAGTCTCAGTTCCTAATTTTGTATACAAGGAAATAAATTCACATTCTATTTGGCTAATATCTTGTCGGTCTATTTTATTTCTCGAATCAGAAGGTGTATCTTGCCAAACACCTCTAGCACACAAGTGGCTACTATTTGTTCGAATTCTAAGTCGAAATGATAGCGTATTATTCATTTCATTTAATAAATGGTAGGAGTGGAACAATGGATCCAAAAGAGACTGCGACTCAGCATGAAAGTTAAGAGTGTTTATATACCGGACAATAAAAATATAATTCAGGAGTATATCCAATAGAGGGTTGTTATACTCTTTTTGTTAACAATTAAAAAAAAATTCCTATTTAAGTTAGAAGTAAACTTTTCCTTAATAAACAAATAAACATTACAAGAAAAGCCAATAAAAAAAATAAAAATTACAAGAAAAACGAATACAAAAATTAGAAAGGGCCCAACCGGGTTCGAACCGGTGACCTATTGATCTGCAGTCAATTGCTCTACCACTGAGCTATGGACCCAAGTTGATGTAATTACTACTTTCGCCTTATTCCCAATGTTCAACATAACCTATTTAACCCAAAAATTTGGGTTGTTTTACTCGCTGTCTTTTTGTTAACAGTTAAATAAAATTCCTATTTAAGTTAGAATTAAACTTTTCCTTAATAGACAAATAAAAATTACAAGAAAAACCAATAAAAAAAAAAATTTGAAAATTACAAGGAAAACGAATACAAAAATTAAAAAGGGCCCAACCGGGTTCGAACCGGTGACCTATTGATCTGCAGTCAATTGCTCTACCACTGAGCTATGGACCCATGTTGATGTAATATCTATTTTCTCCTTTTATTCGTCTTATAGACCTTGACCTATTTATCCCCAAAAAATTTAGTTTGGCCATTGAAATCATCACATTCAGTTGTATTAATGATCATGTTCATCCTCTTTAAGACTAACAGAAGTGATTCTTTCTTTCTATTTTAACATTTTAGATCAATATTCGTCTATGCTTATCTCTATTTCTAGTATCTCTATTGGACGACGACTCATTTCTTTGGAGCAGATTGTAGTTTATGGGCTGAACTACAGGCCATTCATCATGGAGTTCTATTGGCGCGAGGGGTCAGCGCAGATGCGATCTCCATCGAAAGCGACTTTTTGACGGCGGTTATGATTATGAATTGCGAGACGGACCTCCTGCCTTGGCGTATGCAAGATCTGCTCATCTTCATCCGTGAGCAGATTACTCCCCTGCCAAAACAACCCACCTTTATTTTCGCTAGAAGAGAATGTAACAAAGTAGCTCACTCTTTAGCTACTTTTGCTGTCAAATCTTGACAACTTCAATTTTTTAAATCCTCCGGATTTCATTGTCCCAATCTTGGAGAATGATTGTATTAATGCAGTTCATACTGCTCTGAATTAGCAATAAAATCTGCGTATTCTCTTTAAAAAAAAAAAAAAAGTCTCTATTAATTACTTATATCATAGCTCCTACATTTAGGAGCATCTATTAGGGACTATTTGGTAATCAACGAATCTGACTTGTATTTAGGTTTTCAGCTTGTTTGGTTGAGGTCGAATTTTGGTAAGTGGGGATGGGCCTAAGATAAATGATTCTCCCGCATCCACTAATGTAAAAAGAATTGGTATGATTGTTTTTTTTTTTTTTTTTTTTTTTTGAAATCACACTCACACACACAGTTGGGGGGCTCGAACCTTGCCGGTCCCTCTGGATGTCCGCTCTAATACCACTAGGCTAGAGAGCTCGGACAATTGGGATGATTGTTACTGTAGTAAATATTTAGTTAACACTGATTATCCATTAAACTAACATAATAATACATCAACAATTAATTAGTGTTTAGTTAATCTTCCACTATATAACGAGGCTTCAAAACGGCTCAAAAGTGAGCCGTCTAAGCCGTCAGTATATCACGATCCATTTTATTTTAAAAATAAATAAATTATGTAAACAAATGTTGAAAAAAGTTTAAAATTTGTTATATATATTCAACATGGAGAATCGAATTCAATCAAACAAGAAGAATACCTCACACCTTAACAACATGAGTTAAAAGAAATATTTGACTACAATTAAATAATGTTCATATTATACATTATTATATATGCAAAACACGTGCATTTACTAGTATTTATATATGTTCTTTCTGTTAGTTGTTAGTATAATAAAATATGTTTATATTAATTTTTCTACTTAAATTTGGACTTATGTTACATGCATACGAATACAATATGAGACGATAAATAAGGTGAAAATGGACATAATATATTTTGGTAAGTCCACAGTGTCCCATACGTATTTGTTAAATTCTTTATACGTGTCCGACACAACAAGGACATAAGTTTTGTGTGTTCTTATTTCCTACATTTGGACTAAGTTTGTTGAAATTATCCAATTATTAGTAACTAATTAGTAAATAAGATAATTAATTAGTAAATTATGTAATTAATTACTATTTGAAATAATATTTTGTATTATATAATTACAAAATCATTTAACCTATTTTTTAATTAATATTAATTCATTATAACTAATGTTCATATTTATTGGTAATTAAAATAATGCTCCTAATAATTAATTAATTATTATTGTATTATACTCTTCCACTTTTTACTTTTTCACTTTTATTCTAACCTAACACATTTGTAAATGGTTCATTTTAAACGGTTTTCAGGCCTCTATTATAACAATAGAGATATAGTGTACTGCATGACAACCATTGTTTTAAAATTGGGATTTTTTGACTTTCATCCCACTTGTTAATATGAATTTGTACTTACATCCCACTTTTTAATTTTATTTGACTTACGTCCCATTTTTCGTCACGAAAAGTATTTATTTTGTCACGAAAAATATTTATTTTGTCACGAAAAGTATTTTCGTGACGAAAAGTGGGACGTAAGTCAAATAAAATTAAAAAGTGGGATGTAAGTACAAATTCATATTAGTAAGTGGGATGAAAGTCAAAAAATCCCTTTAAAATTCAAATGGAATATCGTCCCGAACAAAACACTGTTTCGGATCATGTTGGTTCAAACAGTTGGTTCAATCACTGGATTAATCTAGGCACATGACCTGTTGTAAGGTCACTGGGGTCCAAAACGAACTTTCAAAATGGAACCCTCGTTATGTGCAGAAAATTAAAAACTAAAATAATAGTAAATATAAAATAATTTACTGTCAGCCAAAAAAAAAATTGAACTAAGGATTTTTAGTATAGACGACTACTATAGTTCTATTTAGGGCCGGCCGTAAGTTCATAGGACCGTGACAAATTTCTAAATAGGGTCCCAGTAAAAAAATATTTAAAAGCTTAAAAAAAGAAAATTGAAAAAAAGTTACTACTTAGGTTTGAACTAAGGACCTATAGTATATAAGTTTAACATACTAACAACTACATTATGATAGCTTTGTATTAAGAAGGACCCTTGGCACATATTAGTTCTAATTTGGATTAAAAAATTATTAACATATTTATGTTTAAACTATATTTTTGGGCTTCATGATTCGTAGGCCCTGGACTGTCGTTCCTTCAGTCTTCGATCCTGGGTCGCATCCCCTAAGTAGCCCAATTTTATATCCTTCTAGGCACTAATCTTTATTAAAAAAAATGTATCTTTTGTTTAAAAAACAGTGGATTAACATTGATTTGGGTTCAAAAAGTACCGATTCATGATTCAACCAGTTGAACCGCAAGTCCAGCTTTTAAAAACACTAACGTCAACATTTTAGTGAACATTGTTTGGGGGCATTTTTTTACTCAAAAGAAACGTAATACAATACAAAATTTGAAATCTATACAGTAAATAAAACAAAAGTATTGACTTTTATCCCACTTATTATTATAAATTTGTAATTACATTTTATTTTTTAATTCTATTAGATTTGTGTTTTATTTTTTGTCATGAAAAGTATTTAATTTGTCACAAAAAATAATTTTTTTGTCATAAAAAATATATTTGTGACAAAAAATTAGAATATAAGTCTAACAAAATTAAAAAATAAAATGTAAGTACAAACTAATTAATAAGGTAATAAAAGTTTAAAAAAAAAAAAATCCAAAAAAAATGACTTGTGTCGGGACTACTACAGTACATGAGCGTTCGGACTAACCGGCCGGCATGCAGCCGGGTCGCACCATCAGTGACCGACCGGGCTACCTACCGAACCTGACCACACCCGACCCGCCGCCACGTACATACGTCACTCCAAAGTCCAAATCGCAAGCAAGACCCACCGGCCACCGCTGTACGCAACGTCGGAACCAGAACCCCTCCGGTGGTCCCCTCGGCTGACAGCTGACACCAGAGCTGGCGCGGGCCACGTGTCGGCCATCGGAGAGCGCGAGGACCACGTACGTCAGCCTAGCCCGCGCGCATGGGTCGGCGCGCTGCCGGTGCTGTACTACTCGGACGGTGGGTGGCCCGCGCCACCCACTCCCCCACTACAGCCGCCGTCCGCTGACGTGGCAAACGGTCTTCGTCCTCCGTGTCCTGACCGTTTGTAGTTAATTAAATCTGTTAATTCTTGCTAAACAGGGATTTGCGGACAATTAACCGCCAATATGTTTTTTAATTGTTTTTGCAGGATAGCCCTTGGGAAATCGTAAAATTTGTATGCATCCAGTGATATGGTGGTTGAATTGTTGATTACGATAGAGATCTCTCTCAAATAACTGCACCGGATTTTCATGGACAGCAACGTTCAACAAACTGCAATTAAGGTAGTTAATTTAAACTTAAACACCTTTAATTTTAAGAAATTTCTTTCGTAAATTGTTATGGAATAAATTGATAATATTCGTATATCTATCTTCTCACATTTGCACAGTATAATACAGGCAAATAAAGAACTGTAAAACAACAATTGCTTTACGAACCGATAAGTGACCATACGTGACGGATCGTATTGACGTACCGGCAGAATCAGCCCGAAATTAGATTGTCCTACTCGAAGCTAGTTTAGGTTACCTCTTACTTTTTATTGTAGACCGATTCTGAAGGATCATGTGCAACCTCAACCTCTATTTGAATCACGTTGAAGCTGAGGACTGTCCTAAGTAGCAGGAGATCGTTTGGCTTATCTGCGAGTCCATCCTACGTGACGGCCCTCCATTAGGTGGTGTTTGGTAAAATGGAAGTGGGAGGAGGAAATGTGATTTCATGGGAATTGAAGTATGGAAGTCTTCTTCCAGTGTTTGGTTGGGGGTGGGGAAGGGGACTCGGAAGAAGTTCCTCTAACATGTTGCTTTCCTGTCGGCTGGAAAAGCTTCTGAAAAATCGGCCACCCACATCCAGCTTCATCCACTGGATGTGGGGTGATTCCCTCTTCTCCATTTTTTTTCTTTGATAATTGTTATATTATCAAACGACGACAGAGACGTCAGCCAGAGGCTAATTAGCCGGTCGTCCGCCTCAACGACGAACTCGATGACGAACGTCCGCCTCAACGACGAACCGTCCTGAGCCGGACTTCGCACCGGTGAACGCCGTCACCGTCCCCATCCACGCCGTCGTCATCCCTATCCACGCCGTCGTCACTGCCTTGTAGATGGAGATCTGCTCGTAGGAGGATGAGGAGAATGACCGGGGAAGAAGAGAAGTCGGCTTGGACGGGAAAGGGGCGGTGGCGGTAGGACGACAGCCGGTGGGGGTGGGGAAGAAAAAAACGACTCTTAGAGCTCTTTGAGATTTTTCAAAGGATTAATTGACTAATATAATTAATATAGTTAAGAACTAATATTAAATATCTATAAATAGTTTATTAATTATATTTAATATTAGTTAATTGATATTAATTAATTAAAGTATTAAATTAATATTAGATATTTGATTATATAATTAAATTTATTAACTAATTAACCAAATATTTTTATTAATATTAATTAATTCAAATAAAAGATATTATTATAACATACTCTTCAACTTTCCACTTCCCTCTTCCTTATCCTAACCAAACACCTTTGTCCCCTACTAGGAGGACAAGAAAGTGAATGGATTCCTATCACTCTTCCCTACTTGAAAGTCTAAATCCATATTTTCCTACACTTACGGTTTACCAAACGGCCCCTTAGCGAGGGTAAGAATCCTATAGTGGAGGGGAGGCTGAAGCCAATAGTGAAGGTCATGTCAACGATTTCTCTCTCGATGTCAACGATTTCTCTCTCGATTGGATCACGTCAACGGTTTTCCTCTCGATTCGTTAGGCAATTTCCATAATAAAATTCCACAATAATATTTTTGGACATTTTCAATATTTGTAATTCACTATTTTTTGTAACTTTTCTGATACAACTTTGTTCCTAAAATTTAAAGAAAGAAAGTAATGATAAAAAAATAAATTGTCCGAGTTCGAATAAGATGCAAATTGTTAATAAAAATAGTACAACATCCAAATGCATAAAACTTGAAGAAATTGTAAATGCAATCTAATCTCTTCAGGAAAAAAAAAAAGGAAAATATATAATTTCCATCTATATTTCTATAATCTTAGGAAGAAAAGAAAAGAAAAACCAGCATCCAATGGTTAGTCTTCACAACCCACCATCATCATCTCTATCCTATAATAAAAAAAAACCCACACCAAAAATAAAAGATTTACATAAAGCCCCCCAATTTCCCAACCGTGAAACGCCGGAAAAAAGAAAGGGACTTAAACGGGAAAGTTTCTTTTCAAGGCAGATAAAGAGAGGAAGGATCAGCGTCACCCCAGTACAGACCCGGGTCCACCGGACCCGCGAGATCGAACAGCAAGGACGAAGTCGGATCCACCTCCGCCCCGCCCCACTCCATGCCCGCGAACCCGCCGCCCGCCAGCAGCGGGTCCGGGTCCGAGTACGCCATCAGACCCGCAAGCCCGTAGCAGGCCGCCGTCGGCGCCGGATCCGGGTTCGGGTTCTGCGGGGCGGCGGGGGGTGGGGGTGGCGGTGCCGGTTCCGGTTCCGGGTTGAGCGAGGAGGAGTCCGAGCTGGATCCGGACCCGGAGGAGTTCTTGTTGTTGTTGTTGTTGTCGGGTTTGGGTTTGGATCTTTTGGAGGAGGAGGAGGAGGTCTTGCGGCATCCGCCGCCGACGGGGACGTTGCGGAGCACGCCGCCCTTGGTCCAGTAGCGGCGGCAGGCCTTGCAGAAGTGCCGCGGCTGCGAGAGGTTGTAGTTGTTGTAGTAGCAGAACTTGGTGTTCGCCGAGTCGCAGCGGGGACACTTGGTCGGCGCTTGAGCTGCCTGCTGCGGGTGGTGGTGGTGGTGGGCTAGCGGGTTGAACCCGGGGATCCTGCCGCGGTCGGAGGAGGCGAAGATCCGACCCGATAGGCCGGGGAGGGAGGACTGGAAGTCTTGCATCACTCTCTCTCTCTACGAGCGAGTGTGTGTCTATGGGATGGGAGGATATGAGAGGAGGGGCAAATATCTTTCCGGGAATGCCTGAAATTACAGGATTGCCCTCGGAAATGGCATAGGAAGTGGTGGGGAGGGGATGGCGTAATGCCCCTGAAATATTGTTTTTTTTTTAAAAAGCTTAATTTTAACTTGATATTTTCAACAATGTCCATTTTTTAACATGATATTTTTTAAAAAAATTTTTGGGACAACTTGATAATCTGATAAGAAATAGACAAAAATGTTCCTTGTCCTTCTATGCCTCTCCCCTCCGGCCACTCAAGTCCTCCTTTGTTGCTGTCCCCCTCCCCGCCGCGTGCATTCGCTCCCCTACCGTCGGGAGCAGCAGGAGCCCCACCCCCTTGGCTGTCCCCCTCTCCGCTGCCACAGCCGCAGTGGCAGCAGCAGCGACGTTGACGACACGCGGGAGAAGTCGCGCATGGGCGGACATAGGAGACTGGGGTGGCTGGAGGGAGAAGGGGCAGGGACAGTCGAGGGGGTGGCCGGAGAGGGGGGAGGGTGAGGCAAGGATATTTCGGGGTGTTTTTTTATAAAATTTTTTAGGACATGAAGTTTAAAATATTTAATAGTTGATAATATTAAGCTGTTGAGGAAAATTTTTTAGAGTATTAAATTAAAAAATCGATATAGTTGAGGATATCATGTTACAATTAAGCCTACAAAAAATGTAGCTCTTTTTTTTCCTTTCTTTTTTTGTTTCTTATGCTTGTCCGAATTATCATTAGTTATTGGAAACATTGGTACAAAAAACCACATAATAGTAAATACGTGTTATTTTTTAATGTGCTAGAATTGGAGGGATATGTTTTTGGGCTAATTTACCTTAAAAATAACTTCATTTTCACTGTTTTTGTATGTTGCTATTTTCTTACTTACGCATGTGCCATGTAAAGAATACTTCTAATTTGTGACAATTTTGTTCCTAAGAAATATTTATGTAAATTTTGTTTCCAAGAAATATAGTTTTACTAGTCATTTGTAGTTGCACATGTTCTTTATGCAAGTAATTATCTTACGGTTTATTAATTAGTAGACTTTAGTATATACTTTTATTAATAATTTTTTAAAATTTAAATTTTATTAAAATAGTTTAAATATGACTTGTATATATTATAATTAAAATTTGTTACAGATATAGTTGTAGAACTTTGTATATATGTTTAGTTAGATAATATTATATTTTTAGAATCTATGACTTAGTTGACTCATTTTGATCCCGTTTTGAAGTCTATGTATAATAGTAGAGATATTAAAAAAGAAGATTTATATGTATATGCATGCACCTTCATAAAAATAATGTCTTAAAACACACGCAAATTGTCATAAAAGTTGCACCAAATAATATGTATTACATTATGAAATTACCCAAAAACCTTGGTTTATTTCTTGTTTTTAATCGAAACTTAGACATTTTCTTGTAGTCATTATTCTTAAAGACAAAAATTAGCACAAATAAACAACGTAAATAAAGGCAAACTAAGGTTGTTCAACTTCTTTCTAGGACTATTTCTTGACCTCTTTTAGCTTAATTGTTAAGTAGTAGACAGAGATGTATTCCGTATTTATTTGTTTGGCATGTGTTGTAGCCTTGTAGGTATGCCAACTATGGTCGTAGCTTCCCATACTGACATCTTTAATTATATATGTGGTCTCTTTACATTAGCGTACAATAAATCTTATAATCAATTTTAAGGTGAAAAAACAACACATCAAAACTTCAGTAGATACTATTAACTTTTCTAAGTTTTTTGTTTCACATTGTGCTATATGCGACTATTAATTCTTATGGTAAAATCAATTGATAAATGACTGTCACCACGGGTGGCCTAGTGGTTGGTGTTGGCAGTGGCGTAGCCAGAATTTAAATACAGCGGGGTCAAAAATTAACTTAAAATATTTTAATTCAAAAATTTTATAAAAATATAGAAAAAAATTTTGCATAAATTAGTCACAAATTCTATTTTCTATACCTAATACTGGTCGTCTATTATAGTTTTGCTATTGTAGTTGCTCATTTTTTTATTCATCTTAAAGTATTATTGGTATTAAAGTGGATATTAATTCTAACCCAATGTAATCAGAACCTTAACTTCATTGCCATTCCAGTCAGGTCATACAAGATATTTTTGATCAATTTTGACTATTTGATCGAAGAGATTAAATATATCTTAAAATTCATACTTGGATTCTACCATTTTAGTCATGAACCTTGCCATCCTAGGACCTTATGAAAATTAAATATTTTTTCTCCCTCAAGAAAAAACAAATTTAAAATATTTTATTTTCAACCACTAATTTACTTTGAGTTTATATATTTTTATTTTTTTAAAATAAAAAATGTTATACTAGAAAACAATTTTATATATATATATATATATATATATATATATATTAAATTGAGTGGGGTCACATGACCCCACCGGGCCTATGCTGGCTCTGCCCATGGGTGTTGATGTGGGTTAGTGAGAAAGTCATAAGAAGATAGCACAAGTCTGACATGTACATTCACGCTAAAATCTGGATGACATCGGTCAAAATAATTACATGTCTCTCTATTGAAAGATGTCTCTTCATTGAAAGGGTGAGATAATTCTCTTTCGTCCATTTATGGACGCTTGTTATGCCATGCCATGCGTTGGGTTGGGTTGTGTTTAGATCAATTCGTTGGATCAATGGTTTAAATGTGCGACTTAAAAGTCACAGACGCAGATCGAGTCTTATGGTGTGATGAAGTAACTTTCTTAAGTTTTGCCTTCACTTTGTGTTTAGACAAGTAGCACGTATTGTAGCGGGGTGCGGGCCAGACGGGTCGACGTGGGGCAGGCTAGACGGGCCGGACCGGAAATAAAGTAGTGGGCCGGAAGGGGAATCAGTGGGCCTGCTGACCGACCGGAGCAAAAGGATTTTAACAGAGTAACTATTATGTAAATTTTTTTTATTGATGAAACTTATGTATTAGTAGGAGGTTTAGACCGAATCGAAATATTCAAAATCGAATAAACCAAAATTCTAAAAGTTCAAAACCGAACCGAACGAATAAACCGAAACCAAAACGGAACTGAATAATCAATTTGGACCATTCGGTCTTTTCGGTTGGACAAAATTTATATTATTTAATGGATCAGACCCAAAGTTGAAATCGTGGTTAAATTGTATCAAAATTATAATTTTGATACATATATTTGTTGAATTTTAAAGCTGTATGCAAAAGTTGGACTAGTTGTTAAACAATCAAAGTTTGACTTCAGATCATATAAATAGAATTATTATTTTCAAAATATGCACATTTTTTAATTACAAAATACGTATAGAATTGAGAATATTTACATAATTTTATAAGTCTCATCCAGTTTTCGATTTTGAATGGAAATCGAAATTGAAACCGGGCATTTCTTTTAGTATTTTTAAAATTGAATCGAATTTTTTTTAAGAACCGAACCGAACGTCTTATTCTGTTCGGTTCGGTCCGAAATCGAATAATGCTCACCCCTATTTATTAGTCCCAAATTGTTGTTAGTGCCGAGGCACAATTTTCGATGGAAAATTCTGAAACTGAAACAATTGTAAAGACAACGTTTCAAATGCAACACCTTAAAGAAGATGTGCAACAGAGATCCTGGAGGATTCTGAATTACGAGGATCTAAAAAGATTCTACGTAATACACAAAAAATCTAAAGAGACTTTTGTGCAAGCGACTATCGGCAGTAGAGCTTCTAAAAAGAATTTACTATGAAAGGCAACAGCAGCGACGACAGGCGAGAATGTGATGCTGGGGTGAATGAACCACCGTTGCTCAAAGCTTTATTCGCCCCACACGAGCACGAACAGCTTCCAGGAACCAGCAAGTTCACGAAGAACTTCTGGAACGCTCGTAAGTCAATATTTGAGACTTGAACGGGCTTCCTGGACTTTACAGACTGTCACGACCCGGTCCCCAAATACTTGGGTCGAATCGGATCATGCCCAGCCTGCACCGTTGATGAGACGGCGGCAGTAAGCTGTAATCCATATGCAGGTGATCAACAACATTTGAAACTAAGTTTGCCACAACATTTATTTAAACGATAATCTAAAACTTGTTCTGTTACAAGGATTCATAAACTAGAAATAACATAGAAATAACTAAACTCTCAAACTAAGGTAGCATCTATGGAGACGCCACAACATCCTCCTCAGATGGAAGTACCGTCGGGTACAAATCAGGATCATAGTAGCTATTGATCAGCATCTCCAGGTCATCAGTAGTACCTACGGTTATCCAGTCAGGAAAGGAACAAAGTACAATTTATGCAAATTTTAACAATTAAAATGACAATTAATATCATGCACTTTTAAACAGTTTGAAGATGAACAGTTTTGAAACAATACAGTACAGTGATGTGAATAGGTAATAAATATGACCGAATTGGGTTACAGTAGTATCCTAGCGATACGGTATGACTTGTCCCCGTGTGAAGAGGGGAAAGCTAATACAGTCAGTTATCCTAATTTTGGATTTGGTCATATCCACTACTCTACTCCCCCAGTCCCTAACAGTACGGTCAGTACTCTCGAAAGAGTTCGTGTATAACAGTGGTTTAAAATTGCAATGAAATGATTGTTAAAATAATCGTAAATTTACATAAATGTACTTGCCTTTAAACTTCTCAGTTTGGACGAGATTGGTACTTCGGGATTTGAACAGTCACACTCTTCCTTGAAATCCTACATTCCGGAAATTTGTCTCAGAAACCACAACTCTAGAATTATCTAGTTACAATCTCTAAATTTTGTCTCCTAGTCAATTTTAGTCTTGTATTAACCAACACAATCAAAACACGTTTTTCTAGTGCGTTACAATTAAGAAAATCTAAATTTATATTTTATTTCGGAAAACTTATTTTTTTATCAATTTATTGGGAAAATTAGTATTTTATAATTATATAAATATTTTTCTTTTCTTTAAATGAGAAAATCGTGAATTTCTAACTAATAATTAATATTAATATTTAATTAATCCTACGCGTTCACAATCCCAGAAAATCTAAAGCTAATTCCTACTTATTACAAATTTACAAAAATAAATAAATGAGCTTATGCCCTTACATTTCCATGAATTAAAATAAGAGAAAGAAAATGTTAGTCTTGTAAATTACCTACAAAATTACATAATAATAATAACTAATAATTTTTAATTTAAAATAAAATAGTATGAGTCTCAGAACTGGTCCAATCTTCACTTACAGCTACTCTGCCTCAACGTCCGGACAGACCGGTGCGTTTGCATTTCACTGGGGCCCATTGACCGATAAGGTCGTCGCCCTAAAATAATATCATTTCCGAAAATCATTTTAAAATCATTTTTATAATTTTATAAAAATTCCGGCAGCACTTCCACTATTTTTGGGATAACCCAAAACTGGGAAACGTGCCAATTTTTCCTGCAAATAATCCCAATCCCCAAGGAAACGATTTAATTAATTTATAGCCAAAATATTTTCACAGAATCATTTCCGAACTTATTCGGAAGATCCGAAATGCAATCGAAAATCCCGAAATCATCCCGGAAAACCTCACAGAATACCACAGAAACTTTCCAGAAAGTTTCTCGGAACAATTTAAACCAACCAACAAAACTAACAGAATGATGGATCCCAACTTCCAAAACCATTAATTTCAAAATCGAACCCACAGAACTTTTCCAAAGAGTTCTCGAAAGCCAACTAACCAAATCACAGAACCAAAACAGCATATCAATTTCCGAAGAAAATCGAAATGGTAACGTATATGAAACGTAACCAAAATCCGAATTCCCGAAGTAATCGGTGGACCAATTTTCATCACAGACTAAAAGAACTACGGGACTATCCAGAGTTTACCGAAATCGAAGGAATCCGAAGTGATGCCTCGGACTCGGAACACGCGGAACAGAACCGAAATCACGTCAGAAACTCACGGGGAACGGCTCCTCGGGACAGCGCCACGCGCACAGAAGCACTGGACAGCAAATCGGGAACAGGGGGTCAACCGCGGAGAGCTGGGGAAGTGCGCCGGCGGAAGGCCGGGCTAGGGGCGCGCGAAGGGGGTCGGGCCGGAGGTGCGCCGGGCGAAGGAGGCCGGCGGGGAGTCGCGCCGGGGAGCCACGCGGGTCGGGGCTGCCGGGATCGGCGGCTAGGGGTGCGCCGGACTTGGGCGAAGGGTGCTGGACTCGACGGGTAGCGGGGCGCAGCCTCGGGAAGCTGGCGCCAGACAGAGGAGACGGCGGATCCGGCCTGGGGTCGGCCTGGAAGCGTCGACGGTGGTCGGGTTCGCCGGAAAAATTTGGGGGTTAGGGTTTGTGGTGAAGTGTGGTGATGGAGAATGGAGGAAAAGGAAGGGGTTTATATAGGAGAAAGTTTTGGGGGTTTCGGGAAGACGAAAAGAGGAGTCGGGGTGGCCGGTCGGGAGGCGAGGGGTCGACGGCCGGCGTCGGCTATGGATTCGGGAGGTTAGAGAGTTAATAACTCTCAGAGGAAAATAAATGGAATATATATATTCCGTTAAGGTTTTCATGAGTATAGTTTTAATGGATTATGGATTAAATGGTTTATTGGGTTTGGGCCTATGTCACGCCCCAGTACCGAAATACTGGGACGGACTAGGCCAGCTACTCCGTATGAGGTATAAAACGTCATACGGCGATCGTGGCTGTCAATCTTGCTGGGTATCCTAGCATGCAAGCAGTCTATGGCCTAAATCTGATCTCATATCCACAGGCAATAATCAATAAAATAACGACAAGAGAGATAATCGTATGAAAAACAGGAAATACTCAAATGATAATCAAAGAGTCTACAATAAGAGATAATGTAGACAAGAATACCTTCCCACACAGTTCCCTCATGGTCAGAAACTGAAGCACGTCCTCCAAGTCAAGTCTGGAAGATCCACATGGTCGGTCACAGGCAATCTGGGAACAATCCAGGGTTGGTCAGGCCAACCGTAGCAAGTACCAGAAAGGAAGGCTCAAGGACGGGCGAAGAAAACCAGCAGGATATAATATGACAGGAATAGCATCTAAAAACAGTAAATAAGGTAAGGGATCGTGCGGTACCAACGCACGATTACAGAATATAAGGCAGCAATCCAACTACTAATACGTAAGTAACCAACGATCATCACAATCATCTTAACATCCACTAATACTTGCATCGCCAACCGGAACTCGTAGTCCGTCACCGGAACGGTAACCCATCCCTACATCAAACAAGAACAAGGGAATGAATCACCGCGCCGGGACAGCGTTACGTGCCAGCCAGCTTAGCAAGCAACAAACATACAATTTAAGTGAATAAGCGGCCACTCAAAAGTCTACGGCTATCTATGTGGAGGTTGGGTTACCCCAACAATGCAATATAGGAATCCTCAGATCGTGCCATATCCCGCAAGGGCTAGCGAGGCCAAATAACGCATAGCAGGTAGGTATGCACGGTCCCTCGGAAGGCCACCGTGCTAAGCAGGAGTACATATAGGAGTCGGATACTGCCATATCCGTGGCGGCCAACCCCGATGCGCCAGGACGAGCCTGTGGCGGCCGGTAATGCACGATCTCGGGATTCCGTTCCCTCCCAATGCTTCTACCATTTTAGTTGCCTAGATTAACCCTACATTTATCCAGAATCACAAGCCGTGGTCACATGCTCATCCTCCTAGATGTCGTACCTCAGTACGAGAACGCTAAGTAAGAATCAGCCTCGGCACCTATAGTCCCAGTTGTGATCCATCCTTAGTGTTATGCAACAAGCAAGCAAGCAATCCTAACCACGCTAAAACGATAGGCCAACTACCAAGTACCCGTGCAGGTAATCATATAACATAGCCAGAATATCAAGATGGCATCGCAATGCCATATAATCATGGAAGTAGCACCTCAAAGTGCCAATAGACAAAGGACACTGCAGTGCAAGGTCAGGGCCAGTACCTCACAGGGTAAGCTGGACTTATAGCACGGATACAGGTAGTCAGGTCTGGGACAAGGACAACTCTGTCAGTCACAAGAAGTCATCTGCCCACATCGTGGCATGGATATCAGGTCAAGTACAAGATCAGAACCTCTACTATAATTAACATCTCAAGTATATATGGGAGCCTAGAGCTCCAATCATCCCGTCGGTCTATCCACCAGATCAATCTAGCAAGAGTCTCCCATCCATGATGGGGTGAATATCACGTCAATAAAGACAACCACCAAATACCAAGCTCATCCCCCTAGCAATGCTAGGCCCTCTAGCTCACAAGAATCCTCCGAGTCAATGATCACAGGCTATCAGCAACTAAGTCTCCCAACTACCGGGATACAACAAAGGTACTAGGTTTGGGCGTTTGGGAAGTCGAGTAAAAATCATATATTGATATCCTCGATATTCTATTCGTTCCGCGAGACACTCGCACCAATATCAAAATCCAAGAGTCCTCAAGACATATCTGATCAAATTAGAACATCACCAAAGAACTAGTAACACTATTTAAGAATCCGCTTAGTCTACCATAACCACTATCTCAATATCATATCTCCTCATAGTCAATCCTCGAATAAGATCATAATCCCAACACATGGGTCAACACTAATCAACGCCGTCGAAAAATGGCAGGGATTGCGTGAACCACTCTGGATCAGATCCACAACCCTTAAACCAAACAAGGACCAGGGTTGCAGACCTTCACCCGAGTAGAACCGCTCTCCTTACACAATCCGACGGACAGGACAGATAATGGGATAACAACTAAACTAGAACACCTAAAAAGAAGGGTCACAGGTCAAGAGTCCAATGGGTGATACCGTCGAAAAGGCAAGGATTGCGTGAACCACTCTGGATCAGATCCACAACCCTTAAACCAAACAAGGACCAGGGTTGCAGACCCTCACCCGAGTAGAACTGCTCTCCTTACACAATCCGGCGGGCAGGACAGATCGAGACGCTAGGCGACTAATCTAGTCGGGAGTCTACCTAGCAGGCAATGAGATCAGGGATACTATACCAAGAAGAATATGCATGAGTTCAGTCCCGCAAACCAAAGGAATGGCAGTGCCCAATCCTTCGAACCAAATTCCCAACCGGGAATTCTGGAAAAAATTCGGCAGAGTCTCCTTTGTATTCTGGACGGGAGCACCCTACGAATTGGGGCTAAAATCCACTCGGCGCAACCCGCCGCAGAATCGCTATTCGAGAACACTAAGTCTCGGCCTCCAGTAGCACTACGATGCGTACTGGGCACCAACCCTAGCCGAGAACACTAAGTCTCGGCCTCCAGCAGCACTACAATATGTACTGGGCGCCAAACCAACACATGCAGCAAGAATCGCCACGCAGGACGCACCAAGACCCACAGTCATACCCAAGCCACAAACAAAGTCATAAAAACAGTTAGCCAAAGCCGTTACCCGACCGCGAGTCGGACACGGGGCATATAGGGACGATCCATACATGTGAGTCGTGCTCGTGTCCTCGGAGGTGTGGATGACCCATCCGAGTTGTCCGATACGGTCTATCCCGGTATCGGACCAAGCTATCCTAAGTTATCATCATGGCAGTTCTACTACTAGGCTACACTAATCATGGTTATACAGTTTACAAGTACAAATTAATTAAATACAATAAAAATCCAGGAGAGAGGGCAAGAGCCGTCGATGAGCAAGAGATACTTGCCTAGAGGGCTCGGCTAGGTAAGCAAGTCTTCGGCGATCTGGATCCAAGCTAGCACGTCCATCGAGGTCCTCAGAACACATAATAACAATCATTAGAATAAAATAATAAAATAATAACAGAAAGCACGGAGGATGGCAGGAGGCTATACCGTGTGGGTCCCGCAAGCAGCGCAGGGATCTGGCACGGAAACTGAGGCACGCAGACCGATACGAGCACGCAACCCGAGACGTGCACGTAAATCGAGACGCACACGAGAATCGAGGAAATCACGAATATCGGGATGGCACACGAATCAACGCGACACACAAATCGAGACGTACACGCGAATCGAGACGGAGCGAGATTCAAGGAAGCACGCAAATCAATACGGCATACAAGTCGACGTATGCACGCAAATCGATGCGGTGCGGAGTCCAAATGATACACAAACCAAGGCGGCACGTAAATCCGTACGTACACACAAATCAAGATGGCACAAAGTCCAAGGTGGCACATATACCAAGGCGGCACGCAAATCGGTGCGTGTACGGGTCACGAGGTAGGCACAAAGGCCGAGACACGAGGATCGAGGCAACACACAAACCGAGGTGGCACGGTGCCCGAGACAGCGCGGGGCTCGAGGCGTCCCGCTGCCCAAGGCAGCACGTGGATCGGGGTGCACGAAAACTGGGACAGCACGCACACCAAGGTACGCGCAACCCGAGACGACACAAAATCAAGGGGCACGGAGTACGGGGCGACACGGACACCGAGGTGCACGCATCCCGAGGGGTTCGTACCCCAAGGCAGCACGTAAACCGAAGAAGCGCACGCTGTACGAGTGCACACTGCTCGAGGCAGCACACTGCACAAAGTAGCGCGCTGCTCGAGACAACACGTGCCCCGAGGCACGGAGATCGAGGAAGAGAGGCAGGCGGAGGGGCTCACCGGGGTGCTCGGCCAGACGAGGCTGGTCGCCGCCGGCGGAGAAGACAGGGAGGGGGAGATCGGGGCTCACCGGGGTCGGTCGGGCTCCGGCGGAGGGGACAGCAGCAGCAGCGGTGGTGGTGCTGGTGGCGACGGAGGAGGCCGGCCGAGAGGGAGACGGCGACGGCGACGATGATGGTGGCGCTGGTCGCGGCGGAGGAGGCCGGCTGAGAGGGAGACGGCGACGATGATGAGGGCGGTGGCGGTGGAGACGAGGGCGCCGGCGGCGCTCAGGGGGCCGGAGGAGAAAGGGGGCGGCTGCGGTGGAGATGGGGGCGGCCGCGGTGGTGGCAGGCGCCGGGAACAGCAAGAGAGGGAGAGACGGAGGTGGCGACGGTGGGAAGTGGTGCTGGCGGCGGTGGGAAGTGCTGGGGGTGATGGTGGCGGTGGTGGCCGGAGCTGGCCGGGGGAGAGCGGGAGAGAAGAGAGTGAGCTCGAGAGAGAGAGCGGAGGGAAAAGGAAAGGGGGAGGGGGCTGGTCCAGTGAGGAGTCGGGGGAGAGAGAAAGAGTGAAGAGAGGGGGTGGCGGCGGCTGAGAGAGAGAGGGGAGTGAGGGTTTGGGTTAGGGTTTTCTTTTGGGGTAGATATAGGAATCAAGTAATTTAATTAATAACAAATAATTATGAGGGTAAAATTACCTCCAAGAAAATAATAAAAAATTCAAGAATACCCCAAATTCAAAATCCTCAATATACACCAATACAGTCATATACCTATTTCCAAAATAGGGATCTGACATCCTACCCACCTTACAAAAATTTCGTCCTCGAAATTTCAAAACCATGTAATATAGGATTTTCAAAACTAGTACATATAGGTACCATGAAAACTCTACCCACCTTACAGAAATCAAGTAATACAATAAGAAACGAAAAAAATCTCAATATGAAAACATCAAAGAGAAAATGTCTAGCTACACAAATCAACTCATGAAGTAAATCCAAAATACCAAATAGGACCTCGAAAATCAAAGCCCCATAGATCAAAACAAGTACGAAATATCGAAAACAATATCAAAAACCTGAAATCCCCACTGCATGAAAATCATCAAAATCATAAAATAAAGGATACATGTCTCAAACCGGCGACCGTAGTTCCTAATATCCGAAAATGTGTCATGATCTTTCCTTGCCACGCCATCCGGAATGGCTGCAAAAGATGCATCAGGACACTATAATCGAGCGGCTGCAACTTTCGTTACCACGCCGTCATGGTATACTAGGGTCACCCGGTACTTTGACAAATACCCAAAACGAATCAAATCCATAACCCAAACATCCGAATCACTAAAATCACAAAATCTCTAACAATATAACAAGTCCTAGAAAACCATCAAAATCCAAAATCCAAGTGAATCGTAACACACATCCAAAAATATTTTCAATAATAACCACAAGATAGCTTTTCTAGGAAAATACTCCATATCCGTAGGAAAATACTCCAAATCAAGAATCCATATCAAAATATAATGTATAGCAAGTATATCAAAAAAATAATAATATCTGAAACAGATAATCATGAGTGCGGAACTGTCCGGAATCAAGGAAGCCGAATTGATACGAGAATATCCCTCGGATACTCAACAAATGTTAAAATATCCAACCTCAGAGTCCAGATGGAATCTTCATTCCGCAGCAATCCAGCCAACGCTCGAAGAGGGCGATAATGATACTAAGTCAACACGAAGTCAACGCACGAAAGGGATAACAAGAAATCAACCAAGGTGAAACACCGGTAGAGAGTACAGAACCCAAGACAGATAATCAAGTAACCCAATGATGGAGATAAGATGACATCTTATCGGATAAAACGATCGACATGACCAACTATAGGATCATATCTATCAAACAAGGATCAGGGGTAGATAACAACAAATGAGACAGGGCAAAGCAAAATAGGTCCAGGTAGAGATGAGGACCAATTCACAAGTTCAAGGGAGCGAAGGGCAAGTGTAGCAAGTTAGAATCCCAAGGAATAGTGGACTGAGATCAACAATCATGATATACCCAACAATATCTCAAAACGAGACCTGCATGGGCCACCAATAAAACCTTGTCACGCCCCAGTACCGAAATACTGGGACGGACTAGGCCAGCTACTCCGTATGAGGTATAAAACGTCATACGGCGATCGTGGCTGTCAATCTTGCTGGGTATCCTAGCATGCAAGCAGTCTATGGCCTAAATCTGATCTCATATCCACAGGCAATAATCAATAAAATAACGACAAGAGAGATAATCGTATGAAAAATAGGAAATACTCAAATGATAATCAGAGAGTCTACAATAAGAGATAATGTAGACAAGAATACCTTCCCACACAGTTCCCTCATGGTCAGAAACTGAAGCACGTCCTCCAAGTCAAGTCTGGAAGATCCACATGGTCGGTCACAGGCAATCTGGGAACAATCCAGGGTTGGTCAGGCCAACCGTAGCAAGTACCAGAAAGGAAGGCTCAAGGACGGGCGAAGAAAACCAGCAGGATATAATATGACAGAAATAGCATCTAAAAACAGTAAATAAGGTAAGGGATCGTGCGGTACCAACGCACGATTACAGAATATAAGACAGCAATCCAACTACTAATACGTAAGTAACCAACGATCATCACAATCATCCTAACATCCACTAATACTTGCATCGCCAACCGGAACTCGTAGTCCGTCACCGGAACAGTAACCCATCCCTACATCAAACAAGAACAAGGGAATGAATCACCGCGCCGGGACAGCGTTACGTGCCAGCCAGCTTAGCAAGCAACAAGCCATACAATTTAAGTGAATAAGCGGCCACTCAAAAGTCTACGGCTATCTATGTGGAGGTTGGGTTACCCCAACAATGCAATATAGGAATCCTTAGATCGTGCCATATCCCGCAAGGGCTAGCGAGGCCAAATAACGCATAACAGGTAGGTATGCACGGTCCTTCGGAAGGCCACCGTGCTAAGCAGGAGTACATATAGGAGTCGGATACTGCCATATCCGTGGCGGCCAACCCCGATGCGCCAGGACGAGCCTGTGGCGGCCGGTAATGCACGATCTCGGGATTCCGTTCCCTCCCAATGCTTCTACCATTTTTAGTTGCCTAGATTAACCCTACATTTATCCAGAATCACAAGCCGTGGTCACATGCTCATCCTCCTAGATGTCGTACCTCAGTACGAGAACGCTAAGTAAGAATCAGCCTCGGCACCTATAGTCCCAGTTGTGATCCATCCTTAGTGTTATGCAACAAGTAAGCAAGCAATCCTAACCACGCTAAAACGATAGGCCAACTACCAAGTACCCGTGCAGGTAATCATATAACATAGCCAGAATATCAAGATGGCATCGCAATACCATATAATCATGGAAGTAGCACCACAAAGTGCCAATAGACAAAGGGCACCGCAGTGCAAGGTCAGGGCCAGTACCTCACAGGGTAAGCTGGACTTATAGCACGGATACAGGTAGTCAGGTCTGGGACAAGGACAACTCTGTCAGTCACAAGAAGTCATCTGCCCACATCGTGGCATGGATATCAGGTCAAGTACAAGATCAGAACCTCTACTATAATTAACATCTCAAGTATATATGGAAGCCTAGAGCTCCAATCATCCCATCGGTCTATCCACCAGATCAATCTAGCAAGAGTCTCCCATCCATGATGGGGTGAATATCACGTCAATAAAGACAACCACCAAATACCAAGCTCATCCCCCTAGCAATGCTAGGCCCTCTAGCTCACAAGAATCCTCCGAGTCAATGATCATAGGCTATCAGCAACTAAGTCTCCCAACTACCGGGATACAGCAAAGGTACTAGGTTTGGGCGTTTGGGAAGTCGAGTAAAAATCATATATTGATATCCTCGATATTCTATTCGTTCCGCGAGACACTCGCACCAATATCAAAATCCAAGAGTCCTCAAGACATATCTGATCAAATTAGAACATCACCAAAGAACTAGTAACACTATCTAAGAATCCGCTTAGTCTACCATAACCACTATCTCAATATCATATCTCCTTATAGTCAATCCTCGAATAAGATCATAATCCCAACACATGGGTCAACACTAATCAACGCCGTCGGAAAATGGCAGGGATTGCGTGAACCACTCTGGATCAGATCCACAACCCTTAAACCAAACAAGGACCAGGGTTGCAGACCCTCACCCGAGTAGAACTGCTCTCCTTACACAATCCGGCGGGCAGGACAGATCGAGACGCTAGGCGACTAATCTAGTCGGGAGTCTTCCTAGCAGGCAATGAGATCAGGGATACTATACCAAGAAGAATATGCATGAGTTCAGTCCCGCAAACCAAAGGAATGGCAGTGCCCAATCCTTCGAACCAAATTCCCAACCGGGAATTCTGGAAAAAATCCGGCAGAGTCTCCTTTGTATTCTGGACGGGAGCACCCTACGAATTGGGGCTAAAATCCACTCGGCGCAACCCGTCGCAGAATCGCTATTCGAGAACACTAAGTCTCGGCCTCCAGTAGCACTACGATGCGTACTGGGCACCAACCCTAGCCGAGAACACTAAGTCTCGGCCTCCAGCAGCACTACAATGCGTACTGGGCGCCAAACCAACACATGCAGCAAGAATCGCCACGCAGGACGCACCAAGACCCACAGTCATACCCAAGCCACAAACAAAGTCATAAAAACAGTTAGCCAAAGCCGTTACCCGACCGCGAGTCGGACACGGGGCATATGGGGACGATCCATACATGTGAGTCGTGCTGGTGTCCTCGGAGGTGTGGATGACCCATCCGAGTTGTCCGATACGGTCTATCCCGGTATCGGACGAAGCTATCCTAAGTTATCATCATGGCAGTTCTACTACTAGGCTACACTAATCATGGTTATACAGTTTACAAGTACAAATTAATTAAATACAATAAAAATCCAGGAGAGAGGGCAAGAGCCGTCGATGAGCAAGAGATACTTGCCTAGAGGGCTCGGCTAGGTAAGCAAGTCTTCGGCGATCTGGATCCAAGCTAGCACGTCCATCGAGGTCCTCAGAACACATAATAACAATCATTAGAATAAAATAATAAAATAATAACAGGAAGCACGGAGGATGGCAGGAGGCTATACCGTGTGGGTCCCGCAAGCAGCACAGGGATCTGGCACGGAAACTGAGGCACGCAGACCGATACGAGCACGCAACCCGAGACGTGCACGTAAATCGAGACGCGCACGAGAATCGAGGAAATCACGAATATCGGGATGGCACACGAATCAACGCGACACGCAAATCGAGACGTGCACGCGAATCGAGACGGAGCGAGATTCAAGGAAGCACGCAAATCAATGCGGCATACAAGTCGACGTATGCACGCAAATCGATGCGGTGCGGAGTCCAAAGTGATACACAAACCAAGGCGGCACGTAAATCCGTACGTACACACAAATCAAGATGGCACAAAGTCCAAGGTGGCACATATACCAAGGCGGCACGCAAATCGGTACGTGAACGGGTCACGAGGTAGGCACAAAGGCCGAGACACGAGGATCGAGGCAACACACAAATCGAGGTGGCACGGTGCCCGAGACAGCGCGGGGCTCGAGGCGTCCCGCTGCCCAAGGCAGCACGTGGATCGGGGTGCACGAAAACTGGGACAGCACGCACACCAAGGTACGCACAACCCGAGACGACACAAAATCAAGGGGCACGGAGTACGGGGCGACACGGACACCGAGGTGCACGCATCCCGAGGGGTTCGCACCCCAAGGCAGCACGTAAACCGAAGAAGCGCATGCTGCACGAGTGCACACTGCTCGAGGCAGCACACTGCACAAAGTAGCGCGCTGTTCGAGACAACACGTGCCCCGAGGCACGGAGATCGAGGAAGAGAGGCAGGCGGAGGGGGTCACCGGGGTGCTCGGCCAGACGAGGCTGGTCGCCGCCGGCGAAGAAGACAGGGAGGGGGAGATCGGGGCTCACCGGGGTCGGTCGGGCTCCGGCGGAGGGGACAGCAGCAGCAGCGGTGGTGGTGCTGGTGGCGACGGAGGAGGCCGGCCGAGAGGGAGACGGCGACGGCGACGATGATGGTGGCGCTGGTCGCGGCGGAGGAGGCCGGCTGAGAGGGAGACGGCGACGATGATGAGGGCGGTGGCGGTGGAGACGAGGGCGCCGGCGGCGCTCAGGGGGCCGGAGGAGAAAGGGGGCGGCTGCGGTGGAGATGGGGGCGGCCGCGGTGGTGGCAGGCGCCGAGAACAGCAAGAGAGGGAGAGACGGAGGTGGCGACGGTGGGAAGTGGTGCTGGCGGCGGTGGGAAGTGCTGGGGGTGATGGTGGCGGTGGTGGCCGGAGCTGGCCGGGGGAGAGCGGGAGAGAAGAGAGTGAGCTCGAGAGAGAGAGCGGAGGGAAAAAGGAAAGGGGGAGGGGGCTGGTCCAGTGAGGAGTCGGGGGAGAGAGAAAGAGTGAAGAGAGGGGGTGGTGGCGGCTGAGAGAGAGAGGGGAGTGAGGGTTTAGGTTAGGATTTTCTTTTGGGGTAGATATAGGAGTCAAGGAATTTAATTAATAACAAATAATTATGAGGGTAAAATTACCTCCAAGAAAATAATAAAAAATTCAAGAATACCCCAAATTCAAAATCCTCAATATACACCAATACAGTCATATACCTATTTCCAAAATAGGGATCTGACAGCCTAAGGCCTTTTTTTTTATTTAGAAAAATTAATACCCATTTTTGTAATGGTTCAAATGGTTCAAATGGTTTATAAATTATAACTAAACATTTTTGTAATTCCAAAAAATATTCGGGCTCAGAATTTGGGTTCGGGACTGTGCCAAGCAATCAAAATCCAAATTAATTTTTTTTTTTTTGAAAATAATTTTCTATTTAGCTTTAAATACAAAAAATTTAATAATAAAAAAATCGAATTTTCAGAATTTCAATTAATTAACTAAATTACGGGTTTCACAACCTTCCCTCCTTAAGAAATTTCGTCCTCGAAATTTAAAAGATTAAGGTTAGGAATTACCTCAGGTCTCAAACAAATACGGGTACTTCTCCCGCATCTCATCCTCTCGTTCCCAGGTAGACTCGTCTGGGGAATCATGCCTCCACATAACTCGAACTATCGGAGTCATCGAGGTCCTGGTCTTCTTCTCGCCTCGGTCTAAAATCGCCACTGGCTTCTCAGGCATAGTGAGGCTCGGTCCAATCTCCAGCTCTGAGTGGTCTAAGATGTGATTCTCATCAGGGACGTAGCCTCTGAGCTGTGAGACATGGAAGACATTATGCACGCCCTCTAGATTAGCTGGTAGAGCTAACCTATACGCCACTTCTCCAATCCGGCTCAGAACTTTAAATGGTCCAATGTACCTGGGACTCAGCTTCCCGGCTCTGCCAAATCTGATAGTTCCTCTGGTAGGAGAAATCTTCACAAAGACTTTATCTCCTTCTTCAAACTCAAGTGGTCGACGACTGCTGTCTGCCCAATGCTTCTGTCTGTCCTGGGCAATTCTGAGCTTATCTCTGATTATCTTTACCTTCTCTGCTGCGTCGGTCACCATCTCTGGGCCCAGCAGTACTCTTTCTCCTACGTCGTCCCATGCCAATGGTGTACAGCAACGACGTCCATACAGAGCCTCAAATGGGGTCATACCAATGCTGGCTTGGTAGCTGTTATTATAAGAAAACTCTACCAAGTGCAAATGGTCTTCCCACGATCCTCCGAACTCCAAGACACACGATCTCAGCATATCCTCCAGTGTCTGAATCGTCTTCTCTGATTGACCATCTGTCTGGGGGTGATAGGCAGTGCTGAACTTCAACTGTGTCCCCAGGCTGTCATGCAAACTTTTCCAAAAATGAGAGGTAAAACGAGTGTCTCGGTCAGATACAATGCTTACCGGTACTCCATTAATCCGGTAGATGTGCCGCATGTATAGTGCCGCCAACTTCTCGGTGGATAAACCAACCTTAAAGGGAATAAAGTGAGCTGACTTGGTTAGTCTGTCCACTATAACCCAGATGGCATCCTTTCCTCATTGGGAACGAGGCAACCCTAACACGAAATCCATTGTGATGTGCTCCCACTTCCACTCCGGAATGTCCAGCGGTTGTAGAAGTCCTGCGGGTCTCTGTCTACTGGCCTTCACTTGCTGACAGATCAAACATCTCGTCACGAATCTGGACACATCTTTCTTCATTCCATACCACCAAACAATAGTGTGCATATCCCAATACATCTTATTAGCTCCAGGATGTATAGAATACTGCGACTGGTGCGCTTCCTTCATCAGCTCGTTCTTCAGTTCGCCAGATGGTACACAAAGCCTCGTACCATTCTTCAAAGCTCCATCGCTGGCGATTGAGAAACCCTCAAGTGTTCCCGCCAACACTTGGTCTCTCAGTTTGCAAAGTGCCTCGTCTTGAAACTGAGTCTCCTTGATCTTGTCCATCAGATACGAGCTCACTTGCAACTTCATCAGTACTGAATCAGCATCCAGCTCCATCCTTCTATCTCCAGGCAATATGATCTCTAATCCAAGCTTCTCGATGTCCTCTAGTAGATGCCGCTCCTTGGTCAAGAACATTGCCACTGGGTATCGACTAAGTGCATCAGCGACCACATTAGCCTTACCCGGGTGGTATTGCAGGTCGATGTCAAAGTCCTTCATTAGCTCCAGCCATCTTCTTTGCCTCATGTTCAACTCTTTCTGAGTGAAAACATACTTCAGACTTTTGTGGTCTGTGTATATCTCCACTCTCTCTCCATACAGATAGTGCTTCCATAGCTTCAATACAAAGATGACCGCCGCAAGCTCCAGGTCATGTGTGGGATAATTCTTCTCATGGTTCCGTAATTGCCTAGATGCGTAAGCAATCACTTTCCCATTCTGTTGAAGAACACATTCCAGTCCTTTTCCAGAGGCATTACTGTAGATTGTGAAACCACCGAATCCTGCGGGTAGCGCAAGGATTGGTGCAGTAGTAAGCCTCTTCTTCAGCTCCTCGAATGCAGCCTGGCAATCTTCCGTCCAGATGAACTCTTCATTCTTCCGGGTAAGCTTCGTCATCGGTTCAGCAATTCTGGCAAAATCCTTCACAAACTTCCGGTAGTAGCCAGCCAAGCCCAAGAAACTTCTGATCTCAGCAACTGAAATTGGGGTAGACCACTTCTCCACAGCAGCTATCTTCTTAGGATCCACCGAAATTCCCTCTCCTGTGACAACATGGCCAAGAAAATCCACCTTGTCTAGAAAGAATTCACATTTGGATAGCTTACCATATAACTTCTCTTTCCTCAAAGTTCCCAGAACTTTTCTTAGGTGCTCTTCGTGCTCCTCTTCAGTCTTCGAATAGATCAAAATGTCATCAATGAAGACAACAACAAATTGATCTAAGTATTCATGGAAAACCTTGTTCATAAGGTTCATGAACACCGCAGGAGCATTCGTCAGTCCAAACGGCATGACCAAGAATTCAAACTGCCCATACTTGGTGTTGAACGCCGTTTTGGGAATATCTTCCTTCCTGACCTTGATCTGATGATAGCCAGATCTGAGGTATATCTTGGAAAACACCTTGGCTCCGCTCAATTGATCAAATAAATCTTCGATCCAGGGCAGCGGGTACTTGTTCTTGATGGTGATATTATTCAATGCCCGGTAGTCGATGCACATCCTCACAGTTCCATCCTTCTTGGGAACAAACAAGACAGGCGCTCCCCAGGGTGAAGCTTCGTCTCGAATGAATCCCAGAGCCTTCAGTTCATTGATCTGGTCCTTCATCTCCTTGGCCTCCTTCGGGTTAACTCTGTAGCATCCCTTAGAAATAGGGGAAGAGCCGGAGACTAGGTCAATGGTGAATTCTATGTCCCGATCTGGGGGTAACCCGGGAAGACTATCAGGGAAAATATCCATAAATTCTACTATGATAGGATGGGGAGGTCCGGATTCTTCTGTGATAGAGGTGTAAGTAACACACTCCATATCCTCCGGAGTTCGAGAGATTTCAAACTCCGGTTCTCCAGGTGGGCTGAAGACTACACATCCTCGATGACAGTCTATCAGCGCATGCTGCTTACTCAACCAGTCCATCCCTAGGACTACATCATAGTTAGGTAAGGGCATGACAAGTAAAGGTGCTATAAAGTTATGGCCAGCTATGGTGATAGGGCATTCACAGATCTCAGTAATAGGTAGGGGTCCTCCTCCAGTCATAACCCTACAGATCTTCTTACTAAAGCCAGTAACTATATGGTGTGCAGATATGAATTTGGTAGCTATGAAACTATGTGATGCTCCCGAATCAAATAAAGCTAAGGCAGGGTAGGAATGCACATAGATAGAACCTGATATGACATCCGCTATAGGTTCCTGAGCTGGCTCTGGTTCCTCTGCTGTCAGGGCAAAAACTCGCCCCGTCTTCTGTTGATGTTGCCCAAACTGTTGTTGCTAAGTGGGCAGAGGCCCTTTCTGCTGAGTTGCTCCAGTCCGGTTAGTCGACAAAGGGCAGTCCCTCACTTGATGGGTGGAAGACCCACAGACTAGGCAGTGCCCTAGCCTCTTCCTGCAGATGTTTGCCGGATGTCCCGGCCTCTTGTAAAAGTCGCAGACGGGGATCTGCCTCTGAGGCGCCTTGTCATTGTTCCTCGCCTGTTGGTAGGGAGGACGGTTGTTGTTGTTGTTGTTGTTGTTGTTGGGCTTCTTCTGATTACCCTGGAAGTTGTTAGTTCCAAGATAATCTCTCTTCGAGCGGGCAGGTTGGCTCTTCTCTATGTCTTGAGCTCGCTCCAGGATCTTTTCATAAGTCTTAGCACCGCATGAGATCACATGGGTGCGGATCTCTTCTCTTAGTCCAAATCTGAACCTTTCAGCACGATCGTCAGGGTCAGCCACCAGGTTCTTGGCAAATTGGCTGAGCTGGCCGAATTCAGCAGCATACTCTCCCACAGTCGTGTTGCCCTGCTTCAGTTTCTGGAATTGTCGCTCCATCTCCCGCAACTCTGAAGTTGGGAAGAACTTCCTCTGGAATAACCTCTTGAAGGTGTCCCAGTCAATCTGCCTATCCTGAAGTCGGGGTTCATTCCGATACCAGGTGCTTGCTACATTCTGCAGTTGGAGTCCCACTGCTTCAGTCTTGAGGTCTTCTGGAAGCCGAGCAACGCTTAGAAGACGCTCCATACTATCGAGCCATTCATCAGCATAGATGATTCCCTCGGTTCCCTTGAAGGGTCGAGGGTTCTGCTTCTTGAAACTCTCAATATCGCCCACCTTGGTAGGCCTTGGTTTCTGTTGAGCTGCTTCTCCTCTTTCCAGTGCAGCCATTGCCACACTATGGGCATTCTCCATGCCTTCTCTCATAATGGCCGTCTGCACGCGATGAGCTTCAGCTTGAGTTCTCTGGGCTTCTAGCACTCCTCTTAGCAGACCTATGTGGTCGGTGGGGTCCACAGGCACCGGTGGGGCAGCTGGAGTGGGTGAAACCACAGGGGGTTGCATCTCCGTCCGAGAAGATGATGGATCCGTCGTCATATTAAGGGGACGGTCGGCCAGCTGCCGAGGTGTAGGATCCGGACTTGATTGGGGAGGTGGGGTATGATCAGGTGTTGACATACCATCGCCAGCAGGGTTGGTATTGTCAGTGGCCATTCTCTGGAAGGTTTAGGATATAAACATAAGCAAGGTAGCCTATCTATAATCAAACAAAAATATTTATTTATAATATATTTCGGTCCTATGTTGTGACAAATTAATGTTCTAGTGTTCTATACGTCTTTAACTAGGTTTTCCTAAGTTGTTGATTGGACCTGCATGGGCCACCACTAAAAACATGTCACGACCCGGTCCCCAAATACTTGGGTCGAATCGGATCATGCCCAGCCTGCACCGTTGATGAGACGGCGGCAGTAAGCTGTAATCCATATGCAGGTGATCAACAACATTTGAAACTAAGTTTGCCACAACATTTATTTAAACGATAATCTAAAACTTGTTCTGTTACAAGGATTCATAAACTAGAAATAACATAGAAATAACTAAACTCTCAAACTAAGGTAGCATCTATGGAGACGCCACAACATTCTCCTCAGATGGAAGTACCGTCGGGTACAAATCAGGATCATAGTAGCTATTGATCAGCATCTCCAGGTCATCAGTAGTACCTACAGTTATCCAGTCAGGAAAGGAGCAAAGTACAATTTATGCAAATTTTAACAATTAAAATGATAATTAATATCATGCACTTTTAAACAGTTTGAAGATGAACAGTTTTGAAACAATACAGTACAGTGATGTGAATAGGTAATGAATATGACCGGATTGGGTTACAGTAGTATCCTAGCGATACGGTATGGCTTGTCCCCGTGTGAAGAGGGGAAAGCTAATACAGTCAGTTATCCTAATTTTGGATTTGGTCATATCCACAACTCTACTCCCCCAGTCCTTAACAGTACGGTCAGTACTCTCGAAAGAGTTCGTGTATAACAGTGGTTTAAAATTGCAATGAAATGATTGTTAAAATAATCGTAAATTTACATAAATGTACTTGCCTTTAAACTTCTCAGTTTGGACGAGATTGGTACTTCGGGATTTGAACAGTCACACTCTTCCTTGAAATCCTACATTCCGGGAATTTGTCTCAGAAACCACAACTTTAGAATTATTTAGTTACAATCTCTAAATTTTGTCTCCTAGTCAATTTTAGTCTTGTATTAACCAACACAATCAAAACACGTTTTTCTAGTGCGTTACAATTAAGAAAATCTAAATTTATATTTTATTTCGGAAAACTTATTTTTTATCAATTTATTAGGAAAAATTAGTATTTTATAATTATATAAATATTTTTCTTTTCTTTAAATAAGAAAATCGTGAATTTCTAACTAATAATTAATATTAATATTTAATTAATCCTACGCGTTCACAATCCCAAAAAATCCACAGCTAATTCCTACTTATTACAAATTTACAAAAATAAATAAATGAGCTTATGCCCTTACATTTTCATGAATTAAAATAAGAGAAAGAAAATGTTAGTCTTGTAAATTACCTACAAAATTACATAATAATAATAACTAATAATTTTTAATTTAAAATAAAATAGTATGAGTCTCAGAACTGGTCTAATCTTTACTTACAGCTAATCTGCCTCAACGTCCGGACAGACCGGTGCGTTTGCATTTCACTGGGGCCCATTGACCGATAAGGTCGTCGCCCTAAAATAATATCATTTCCGAAAATTATTTTAAAATCATTTTTATAATTTTATAAAAATTTTGGCAGCACTTCCACTATTTTCGGGATAACCCAAAACTGGAAAACGTGCCGATTTTTTCTGCAAATAATCCCAATCCCCAAGGAAACGATTTAATTAATTTATAGCCAAAATATTTTCACAGAATCATTTCCGAACTTATTCGGAAGATCCGAAATGCAATCGAAAATCCCAAAATCATCCCGGAAAACCTCACAGAATACCACAGAAACTTTCCAGAAAGTTTCTCGGAACAATTTAAACCAACCAACAAAACTAACAGAATGATGGATCCCAACTTCCAAAACCATTAATTTCAAAATCGAACCCACAGAACTTTTCCAAAGAGTTCTCGAAAGCCAACTAACCAAATCACAGAACCAAAACAGCATATCATTTTCCGAAGAAAATCGAAATGGTAACGTATATGAAACGTAACCAAAATCCGAATTTTTGAAGGAATCGGTGGACCAATTTTCATCACAGACTAAAAGAACTACGGGACTATCCAGAGTTTACCGAAATCGAAGGAATCCGAAGTGATGCCTCGGACTCGGAGCACGCGGAACAGAACCGAAATCACGTCAGAAACTCACGGAGAACGGCTCCTCGGGACAGCGCCATGCGCACAGAAGCACTGGACAGCAAATCGGGAACAGGAGGTCAACCGCGGAGAGCTGGGGAAGTGCGCCGGCGGAAGGCCGGGCTAGGGGCGCGCGAAGGGGGTCGGGCCGGAGGTGCGCCGGGCGAAGGAGGCCGGCGGGGAGTCACGCCGGGGAGCCACGCGGGTCGGGGCTGCCGGGATCGGCGGATAGGGGTGCGCCGGACTTGGGGCGAAGGGTGCTGGACTCGGCGGGTAGCGGGCGCAGCCTCGGGAAGGTGGCGCCAGGCAGAGGAGACGGCGGATCCGGCCTGGGGTCGGCCTGGAAGCGTCGACGGTGGTCGGGTTCGTCGGAAAAAATTGGGGGTTAGGGTTTGTGGTGAAGTGTGGTGATGTAGAATGGAGGAAAAGGAAGGGGTTTATATAGGAGAAAGTTTTGGGGGTTTCGGAAAGACGAAAAGAGGAGTCGGGGTGGCCGGTCGGGAGGCGAGGGGTCGACGGCCGGCGTCGGCTATGGATTCGGGAGGTTACAGAGTTAATAACTCTCAGAGGAAAATAAATGGAATATATATTCCATTAAGGTTTTCATGAGTATAGTTTTAATGGATTATGGGTTAAATGGTTTATTGGGTTTGGGCCTAAGGCCTTTTTTTTATTTAGAAAAATTAATACCCATTTTTGTAATGGTTCAAATGGTTCAAATGGTTTATAAATTATAACTAAACATTTTTGTAATACCAAAATATATTCGGGCTCAGAATTTGGGTTCGGGACTGTGCCAAGCAATCAAAATCCAAATTCATTTATTTATATTATTTTTTTGAAAATAATTTTCTATTTAGCTTTAAATACAAAAATTTTAATAATTAAAAAAAATCGAATTTCCAGAATTTCAATTAATTAACTAAATTACGGGTTTCACACAGACTCCCTTAACTCTCTTCTTGGTGCATCTTTCAAAGGAGGCCAAGGGGCTCTATTTATAGAGTGGAGTTGAGACTTCACCTCTTCTCCTATCCGATGTGGGACTAAAATACCAATACTCAAAAATAGAGTTTGATATTTTAGATCATCCCACAATCAGCATAGAAGTGTGCCAGTCCACGCCTACCCTCCGAACACTCCCGTGCATGCACGAGACATCCTGGAGTCCGTGTCCGAGTCCGAGTCCGCACAACAAAAATTAACTTGCATCCTTGTTGGATTTAATCCTTTTTCCTTCTAGGAAAATACTTCCACATGGCACAAACTTGTGCTCCACTACACCTCATGTGCACACCTCAACACAAGCAATGCATTATATTGAGATACTCACCATTTGGTGTAGCCGATGTGGGACTATCTTTTCTAGTCCAAAGGCAAAAACACCAACAATCCCCCACATATCTCAATATATGGGTTGAGCGTTCCCCACAGTGACTGTCCATCATGCATTAGGAGAGATGTCGCTACGACTTGAATCTTCCCGCATAGGTTAAATAACAGCATGATACAAGAATGGACTAAGCCTTGAATTCTGCACCATAACTGCAATTCTTTCTACTCACATAATGACATCAACTGTGCTTATGGCTGCACATTGAAGGCCCTGTGCCAGCCTGGTTTCAGTGTATAATTTTGGGCGTCTACAAGTTTACCCTCAAGAGACGGCCTGATATCTCTTTCCATACACTATAGGTGAGTTCTTTATTAAAGAGATATGGCATGAAACCTTGCGCTTCCTTGCGGTGCTACGCCGCTATGACATGGCCTGAAGCCGAGGCATTACCCCTACCTGGGAACCTCATCGTAGTGTCATACTACTGTAGCATGAGGTCACAAGCCTCTTTGTAGTGCCAAACTACCCAGCATGAAGCCTAAGGCTTCCTTGCGGTGTTACGCCGCAACGACATGGCTTGCAATGCCGAGGCTTTACCCCTACCTGGGTACCTCATCGTGGTGTCGTGCCACTGTAACATGGGGCCATCCTCCCCTTTGTAGTGCTGTCTACAACTCTTTAATTACGTCATACAGCATTAGGCTACCTGTCTATTTGCGGTGCTACGCCGCTATGACTTGGCTTGCAAAGCCGAGGCATTACCCCTACCTGGGAACCTCATGGTGGAGTCACCCCACTGTAGCATGGAGTTTCACTCCTTGTAGTGCTACTTTACCGTGCTTCCTGTAAAGCACACCAGGCATTCACTCTGCCTGAGAACTCATTAAGGCGTTTAAGCCAACCTTCCACAGGATCTGTTTTTTCTGCAGAAAATACATAGTAGACAACAGTGGTTATGGGTCCGTATCCCTTCCATGTTCCAGAGAACAAGTACCCACTGTTACCTGATAGTTTCCCAGTCAGTGATCCTCCTTTGAACCAAAAGTTAGATGCCTAGTAGATTTCTCTTTGAACTAATAGCATAAAACTTTATGGTAGGATTACAAAGACACACTATCAGAATGCCTTCAAACCCATTTTATAAGCTGTGTCATCGACCAGCTGGCACTTGAGGCCCTGGGTGAACGGATTCGCCAGGTACTCCTGACTCCGAACATCAATCACTGCAATAACACCTCTCTTGATAAAATCGTGTACTGCTCTGTGCTTCAACCGCACCGTTCTCTTCTTCCCGTTGAAGAGTTCATTTGATGCCACTACTGCTATCGCCTGGTTGTCACAGTATATCGGTATTGCCGGTATCTGAGCCCCAACCACCGGAAGATCATACATGAGCTCCCGAAGCCACTCTGCTTCATCTGCAGCAGCATCCAATGCAAAGAATTCAGATTCCATGGAGGAGCGAGATAACATAGTCTGCTTCTTCGACTTCCACGATATAGCAGCTCCGCCCATGGCAAATACGAATCCACCTGTGGAATACTCGCTCTCCATATCTGAACACCAGCTAGCATCACTGAAGCCTTCCACTACTGACGGATCTCCGCTGTAGAAAAGTGCATATGTCTGAGTTTTCTTGAGATATCTCATAACACGCTTCACAGCTTTCCAGTGCTCAACGCCTGGATTGCTAGTGAACCGACTCAGCATTCCCACGGTAAAAGCTATGTCAGGCCTTGTGGCAGTAGTAGCGTACATCAAGCTTCCGATGACGCTAGCGTACTCCAACTACCTGACGCTTTCCCTCGAATTAGGCTCCAGCTTCTGATCACTCCGGTACGGTGTATCAATTATAGGAAGATCTTGATACCCGTAGCGAGTGAGCATCTTCTCAATATAATGAGATTGTGACAGCGCTATTCCAGTGCCTGTCCGGATGATCTTGAGCCCCAAGATTACGTCGGCATCCCCCAAGTCCTTCATACTGAACTTGGTCGAGAGGAATTTCTTTGTCTCTGTGACGCAGCTTAAATCCGTACCTAGGATTAGCATGTCGTCCATGTAAAGACAAACGATTACTCCTCTTCCGTCAGCAAACTTCGTATAGACACACTTGTCTGTTTCACTGACCCTGTAGCCATTTGACCTTATCACCTTGTCAAACTTTTCATGCCACATTTTGGGAGCTTGTTTCAAACCATACAGAGACTTCATCAACTTGCAGACTTTGTCTTCCAGACCTCTGACGACAAAACCTTCTGGTTGTTGCATGTAGATCTCTTCGGTCAGCTCGCCATTAAGGAATACCGTTTTCACATCCATCTAATGTATCACCAGCTTGTGTATTGCTGCTAGAGCAATTAACAATCTGATGGTTGTCATCCGAGCTACTGGAGCATAAGTGTCAAAGTAGTCGATCCCCTGCTTCTGAGCAAACCCCTTGGCCACTAGCCTGGCCTAGAACTTGTCAATGGTTCCATCTGCTTTCATCTTCTTCTTGAAGATCCATTTGCATCCGATGGGTCTTGCTCCTTCTGGCAGGTCAACCAATACCCATGTGTTGTTGGAGGTGATTGAGTCAATCTCGTTGTCTATCGCCTGCTTCCAGAATACAGCATCTCTGGTCTTCATCGCCTCATCATAAGTAAGCGGATCTGCTTCCACATGATAGGTGACGAAGTCATCTCCGAAGTCTTTCGGCCTCCTCGTTCGCTTAGTTGACGGCTCGACGAGTTCTGGTTCAGCTGGTGTCTCCTTGACGACAGCTTCATCTTGGACTACTGGTTTATTAAAGACTTCTGTCTGCTTTGTACCCTCATCATTCTCCGGAAGATCTGAGAGAACAATATTTTTATGTTTTGCAAACTTGTCTTCAAAGTATTCAGCATCGCGAGATTCGATGATATGGTTTGACTCGATATCAAGGAATCTCCGAGCATCACTCTTCTCGGCATACCCCAAGAAGATCGCCTTTGTAAGAGATCAGGTTCTTAGCAATTACTGGAACATGCTTCACACCTTGAAGCGTCAGAGTGTTCTCCGATGTGAGTTTCAGCTCCACCGTCCCGATTCTCAGTACTTCAGCTTGTGCCTGGTTTGCCATTATGACCTTCTCTGAAGTTGGCTCATAAGAGACGAACCAGTCCTTGTCTGAACAGACATGGCAGGTCGCACCAGTGTCTATCCACCAGTCCAAGTCAGCCCCCACAGTTGCAACCTGTGCTATCATGGCAACTAGATTAGTAATCATAGAAACCTTACTAGGCTCACCTTGTTCTTTGGGCTTGGACTTGCATTCGGATTTGTAGTGGCCCTTCTTGCCACAATTGAAGCAAGTCACATGGGACTTGGACTTCTGCTGCTTGAAAGCAGGACCCTTCACTTTCAGATTCGTGAAGTCCTTCTTTTTGCGATGAGAAGCAGCCTGCTTCCCCTGGTATTCTCTGGTTTGGACCAGATTTGCCTTCGCCAGTTGCTTGGACAGAGTATCCATCTTCTGTTGAGAGCGCATCTCGTCCTCAACATGGATCTCTTGCAAGAAATTTTCCAAGCTAATTTCCATCTTCTTTCGATGCATCCTTGCATAGAAGTTGCTCCATCCTGCAGGAAGTTTCGCGACGATCCCTCCAACGACAAACTTGTCGACGAGGGGCATGTTCTCGTCTTCTAGTTTCTGACGCAACTTCAGAAACTCCTTCACTTGGGGCAGCATCGACTTCTCGTCTTCGAAGGTCCACTTATGGTATTTTTCTACCATGAAGACCCTGGAGGATTCTGAATTACGAGGATCTAAAAAGATTCTACGTAATACACAAAAAATCTAAAGAGACTTTTGTGCAAGCGACTATCGGCAGTAGAGCTTCTAAAAAGAAGTTACTGTGAAAGGCAACAACAGCGATGACAGGCGAGAATGAGATGCTGGGGTGAATGAACCACCGTTGCTCAAAGCTTTATTCGTCCCACACGAGCACGAACAGCTTCCAGGAACCAGCAAGTTCACGAAGAACTTCTGGAACGCTCGTAAGTCAATATTTGAGACTTGAACGGGCTTCCTGGACTTTACAGACTCCCTTAACTCTCTTCTTGGTGCATCTTTCAAAGGAGGCCAAGGGGCTCTATTTATAGAGTGGAGTTGAGACTTCACCTCTTCTCCTATCCGATGTGGGACTAAAATACCAATACTCAAAAATAGAGTTTGATATTTTAGATCATCCCACAATCAGCATAGAAGTGTGCCAGTCCACGCCTACCCCCCGAACACTCCCGTGCATGCACGAGACATCCTGGAGTCCGTGTCCGAGTCCGAGTCCGCACAACAAAAATTAACTTGCATCCTTGTTGGATTTAATCCTTTTTCCTTCTAGGAAAATACTTCCACATGGCACAAACTTGTGCCCCACTACACCTCATGTGCACACCTCAACACAAGCAATACATTATATTGAGATACTCACCATTTGGTGTAGCCGATGTGGGACTATCTTTTCTAGTCCAAAGGGAAAAACACCAACAATTGTTCTAGTAGGTATCAAGAAGTAAAATCCAACGTACGACGATCAACCTTTTCTAGGAGGTGTCAAGACGTAAAATACTGATTCTAGTTATACATATTTGACCTATCATGAACATAGTTTTACCAGTGAAATTGTTGATGAGAGAGGGAGAAAGGCTGGAACAAAGTCTCAGTCAGCTCGCTTGGGAAGCAAGTACGTTTGAAGCATTAATATATCAAGTTGATCCTCGACGACTTTCCATGTATGTGTCGACGTCCATGTACAATTTTGATAGCGTGACTCTTGTTTGGTTTGCATGTTAGTTATCACCCCTCTTTCGCAAGTAACAAGTGATGAGACATGACCATCTTCCTAAAATTAATACACATATATCCAATCGAAAAGTCCTGCCACCCCTAAAATTTGGAATAAAAAAAAAAAAAAAATGACACGTGTCAACACGTAATTGGATAAAACAATAAATAAAGAAAACACTAAGCACCATGCTAACTCCAGCAAATGGAAAACCGACACGTGGCATCGGTTTTCCTGAGCGGTCTGGAAAGAAGAGCCGATATCCAATTGATATTCGTTTTTGTCACGAAAAATATTTGTTTTGTCAAGAAATATATTTTCTGTAACGAAAAGTGAGATATATAAGTATAATAAACGTAAAAAGTGGATTGTAAGTACAGATTCATATTAATAGGTGGGACGAAAGTCAAAATATCCCTTGAAATATAGAGTTGGTCATTCACTTAAATGGAAATATTTTCATGTGGGCTCTATCCACTTTCGCATCTCAATTCAGATTTGCTCTATTATCCTTCATCCAACAATTACATTTATTCGAGCGTGGTTGTTTCTAGCATTATAACGACTTTGTATGAATAGTAAAAATAAATATTTTGTAACCGCTAAAAATGGGTCTTTTCTGGCATTTTAAGGATCGCGTTACTGTACTTTGTAAATAATAGGAAGGCCTAAATCAAAAAGTAGAAATTTCATATATAGTAGTAATATATATTTTGCCAATGATCGAACGAAGCAAAATTACAATAATTTTAGATTAGTACAAAAATTTAAGTTAATAGAACTTAATGGATGAATAAATAATTTTATTATTCACCAATAACTATATTTTAGATAAGAAGGTGTTATACTAAAAATAAATAAATAGTAACATCCTAGTATTTGCGATATACATTAATATATGTAGATATATAAGTATGGATTATTTCGTATAAGGATATTTAGGTTTAGGACCTAATTAGATTTTTGGGTATTTTTAACTTTTTAGTAACACATTTTAGTGACAAACATTCGACATTAAAAGACTTATTTTGTCACCGAAAGCTCAATTTTGTCACTAAAATGTGTCACCAAAAAGTCCAGAGTACTCAAAATCTAATTAGATATAAACCCGATACTCTTATACAAAATAATCCTATAAATATTTATATAAATTAACTTAACATTTGGTTGAGATAAGAATATATGCTTACGTGGACACGTGGACAGATCAAACACAGTGCACCCGGGCCACCAAGACAGATCCTGCTGTCGGCCATCTACCCAATCTTCAGGTGGCTCAGAACACGCCACGTGGTCAACACTTATTGGTGGTTGTGTGTGAATCATTGCACGCACTTGGAAGCTTGATCCGCTCGTACCGTCCCCTCTGACACATATGGAACGAAGGACCACCGTACGGAATTATAACTTTACCTCCATTTTATTATTAAGCTGTGTTTGATTGGGCGTTTTTTCCATGGAAAATATTTCCACCACAAAATTTCCACCAATTGTAGTGTTTGATAGCTTATATTTTCCATGGAATTATTTTCCAAAAAACTATCATTTTTCATATTTTCTTCTAAAATGGTGGAAAATGAAACTTATCTAACCCATAGGAAAATATCATTTTCCATGGAAAATAACTATTTCCGTGGAAAATAATGACAATCAAACAACCAAATTAAGTTTTCCATGGAAAATTTTAAAATTCCATGGAATTTTTTTCCTAGGAAAATAATTCCATGGAATTAATTTCTTTTCCACGTATTTTCCACCTTGCAATCAAACACACCCTTAAAGTAAAATTATTAAGGTTATTTCAACTCCTCATTTACTTTTGAAGATAGTTTAGTTTGCTGACCAGTAATTGATTAAGATTTGTATTTAGACTTCAAATTCTACTCAAATGGTCCAATGAAACTCTAGGCTAAACAACCTAAATTAGCTCACCATTATTTCTTTGTTGGTGAGCCTTTTTTTTTTTTAGTATTTTCTATATATTTACAAATTTTCAATTTTGTAATTGATATTAATTGCAATGGCCCCTAGGCAGATATATAGTTGTAAGAATGAGAAGATGAAAAGAATGGAATTTCTTTAGAGAAACTAATGTCCATATGTTATGCTGAAAATAGATTAATTATTTTATCTCAACACATTTGTTATGTATTTTTATAGAAATAGTTTTATATATGAGCTATTAGCCAAATTATTATTTTTATCACATTTTAGGCATTATTCTATATTTTACTATATTACGGAAAATAGAGAGATGTTGCATGGCATTAAAAGAAAATATCAATTCGTTTACATAAGATTCAAACCCGAATTAGTTTGATTATGTTAAAAGTTTCGCCACTATATTAAACTCTAAGGTGACTTTTGGATGAATGTTTGGTATTTCTAAGAATCCACACCTTATTTCTTTTCCAAGATAAATGAATTCAACATTTCATACTCATGTTTGGTTAGGTTGTAAATATGTAGTCAAATTTTTTCTCTCAATTTTATCATTCTTGTGTTTGGTTCTGACAGGAAGGAGAATCCTAATTTATTTAATTTTCATAAATATTATTTCATTAATTTCGTGATGGTACTATTACCTTAATTCAGTTTTTCACATTTTCATTAAAAAAAAAATTAAAGGGCGACCTTGAATTTCACTTTTTTCACAGATGTGGAAAACTGAATTGCCTCATATTTTCTCTTAACTACCATTGAGTCCATTTTTTTTTATCCACCAAGAGTAGGATGTTTGTTCACCTTGTCGACAAAAAATTGACATATCAAATTCATTCAACATAAACCACTTTGGAAGTGGTTTTGTAAACATTCAAAGTGATTTTGACTAAATAATTTAACACATGTCAATCTTTGAACAAAAATGGAGTCAATTTCTATTAACCTATTTACCAAACATGAATAAAAAACTCAAAACTTGTTGATACAGTGGTCTGCTTAGAGATAATATATTTATTCCTAAGATCAATATTGAAGTGGCCTTTAGAAGTAGTAATAGTGAGAGTGAAGTAACAGAGGAGAGTGCGGAGAGGTATAATCTTGCTACGCGGACAATTTCGAAATCGAACCATGAGGAAGATGTGTGAATGGGTGAGTAAATTGGGAGACAGAGAATCCAAATAATATACAATATAGCGTATTTTCATAAAAGCAAAAATATTTTCAAGGACAGTCTTGGATTTTACTTTTTCGTGGCTGTGGAAAACTGAACCGTCTCATATTCCCTCTCAATTTTCAATAACATATTTACCAAACATGAATAATAAACCCAAAATTTATGGCTTAATTGCAACTTGATACCCTCAACTATTCCTGTTTTTCAACTTGATATCCTAAACTTTTTTACTCAACAACTTGATACCATCAACTATTTATTATTTTCAATCTGATACCCAAAATTTAAAAAAGGACAAAATTATCCCTCCCTTTTACTTTTTAGCAGAATAGTTTTTGGGTGGAGGGGTGTAGTTTTGAAATTATATTAAGGATATTTTCGTCCAATTTTATTTCAGGGTATCAAGTTGTTACAAAAAAAAGTTTAGGGTATCAATTTGAAAAATGGGAATAGTTGAGGGTATCAAGTTACAATTAAGCCTTAATTTATTTCCAAGTCTCCGAAGCTTGTTGATACAGTTGCCTTGTTAAAGATAATATACTTATTCCTAAGATCAATGAAGTGGCCTTTAGAAATAGTAACAGTGAGAGTGAAGTAACAGACAAGAGTGAGAAGAGGAATAACTTTTTGGCTAGACGGACGGTCTGAAATGTGTGTAAATTGAAGGTGTGTGAGTGTGTGTAAATTGAATGACAGTGGTTGGGTCCAAATGGTATACAACACAATATGTAAAAAATCTCGTACGTTATGCCGGAACATGGTAAACATGGTGAAGCCTCTACAGAACAATCAATGAGTGAACAACTGTAAGAGGTTGGTATCCATAAATAGATAGGGTCCAGTCCAGGCAGAGAGCTCAGCTGCAGCTGCAGCTGCAGAGAACGTGACAGGCAGGAGAGGTTCCCTCCATGGGGAAGCCTTTGGTTTGGTTTGTCTCGGCGCGAAGGAATTCTACTGTTGCAAGTACAGTAGGAGAGAGAGAGAGAGAGTAGGCCGTGTCCAGAGAATGCCATTGGAAGCAATGGTGGAAGTATGCGTGGTGTTGATTGACAGTGCACATGGGCCGGTGTGTGACAATGAAAGTGTTGTGTTCATTAGCAAACGTATGGGAGGAGAGTACTGGTGACCAAATTTAGGAGTGGAGTAGTTGGGATTCCAACATCTTCTTCTTCTTCTTCCTCTCTCTCTCTCTCTCATGTGTCAGCTTCACACGTCACTGTCCAAGCGATCGATAGCAATAAACCACAAGAATCCATACAGCATTTGCTGATTGATTTGCTTGCATGCTGATGAATGGAGCAAATAATGTTGAGCGAGCTGCAATAGTAGGTGGAGGTCCCTCTTCGCATTCCACCTCCCTCTTCATTCATTAACTCTATTCTAGCAAGTAGGCCCGTGTGAGACTAGTATAGATCCTAGTTTGCAGTATGAATCAACATCGTTTCGATGCAAACGATATCGATACCGACAAATATTGACACCGGCCGATATCGACATTGGGAATTAATCTCTTTCCTATACAATTTCAAAAAAAAAAAAAAATGACTTAATTGCAATTTGATACCAACAACTATGCCATTTTTCAATTTGATATTCTAAATTTTTTTTTGTAACAACTTGATATTCTAAAAAAAGTTAGAACCAAAATACCTACCCTTCTGCCGCCACCTCCAGCAACCATCCTGCCCACCCACCTCGCCACCGCCACCCCCCTACCCGCCTCCGACTGTCCCCACCCACCCCAACCCTCCTGCTACCCCGCCCCCACTCCCTGCTGCACCATTGTTCGCCCCTCTCTATGCGGTGTAGCCGGGGGGGGGGGGGAGGAGGGGAGGAGGGGGGACAGTCGAGAGAGGAGGGGGAAGGGAGGGGGTTGGAAAAATAGGGACAACTTTATCTTTTTAAAATTTTGGGTATCAATTTGAAGATATTAAATAGTTGATGATATCAAATTATCGAGTAAAAAAAGTTTAAGGTATTAAGTTAAAAAAATGGAATAGTTGAGGGTATCAAGTTGCAATTAAGTCAAAAAAATTAAACAAGAAATAATAAACGACAAAGATGTAAAAGCATAGTAAGCTAAAAGCATAAAAAATTATTAGAGGTAAACCAATATTATTTTATTCAATTTTAAAACTATTATGAAACAATAGAGAAAATACTTATAATTATGTTTCAATGTCTATTTTTTTCTCTAAATTTATTAATAATTATTTGTTTTCTGAAAAGAAAAAAATCGATATTCCGATATAAAACTGTCAATACCATCGATACCGTTGAGTCCGATGCTCATAGGAAGAGTCCGATGTCGATTCTGATATCGATATTGCGAACCTTGGTGTAAACTTAGGAGGATCGTGTCTGTGTCAGAGAGACACGATAGTAACACACTGAAATGATATAACTGTTTAGACATGCATGCTAAAATTTGTGTCGTTATTGTGTGTTGTATTCATATGTATGTGCAGTGTTCTGTTGGTTGAGTCGGATACTTCTATAACTAATTATTGATCATATCTTGTATGTGAACTTGATTAACACTTGGTATACTTACAAGGTTGAGAGTCTTGGAGGTATATGGGTTTTATATTAAACTGGAATAAGGCGTGGCTCAATTAAGCTTCCTTTAAATAGCTTGATTATCAATGTGCATATTACATTAATTGTGTAGCGTAATTAAGTCCATGATGACATGAACTTGAGCAAGTAGTTGCTAGGAAAATTCACATTCAGAAGCTGATCATGTCTTGCTCCTATGTCGATATTGTGTTAGAGACATCGAACCATACCTGTACTCTACAAAAATATACAAATATTACACGCTAAACATTGTGTCATGTTTATATGTTGAACTCGTGTGCACATGCTCTCACGCAACTCACGTTACATGATTGAAGCTCTCTCACTCTATCATAGTTTACACTATTAGTCGATAACAATCCGATACGACCGTTTTCGATAATATTTAGCATGTTCCAATTCGATACTGATCGATACAGATAGTAGAGGTCTCTTATTCAGTCAATTCGAAAAAAATTGAACGAGAAAAGACCAATCATCGTGCGGGGTGTGCGTGTAAGGACATCAAGAAGACGTCGTAAGAACGTTGTGCTCATAGACAGGGCCGGTCCTTAATAATTGAAGGCCCTGTGCGAATTTTAAAATGTGGCCCTAAATTTATTTATTCATATTTTTTAAATATATTATTATATGCCTTTATCAAAATCTCGGGAGATAGCTCTTGATTGTATATTATAACTGAATCTATAGATAGTTACTAAACAAAATAACTAAAGCTCAAATTATCTATATTCAAGCACATTACATAGTATAATAAAAATGTTTTAGATAGAAGACGTACTCACCATTAAATTGTCTAAATCTGGCCTCAAATTTTTCTGTTGATGAAAACATATAATAAAACGAATAACGATCAATACCCAAATGAGAAGTAATATGTAATCACACAATTTAGAGCCTCCAAGACCTGAGCAGGGCCAGTCCAGGACACGAACGAGGTGGGCGACCATCATGGGCCCCCCAAATTCTTAAATTATATATATATAAAAATCTCATCATTATTGTAGAAAATAAATTCATCTAACAATTGAGGGATCTTTAGAAACAAAATAGCAATTAACACACCGGTCAGAGCAATATCTTTAAGAAATCCTATTTTTTTGTATGATTATAAATATGAATCTTAGAGTCAGTAGGGAATAGGGATCCAAGAATAGGAGGTCTTGGAGGGATTGTAGAGTAGAAATTGAGAAAGAAATGATATAACTTGAAATACAAAATTACAAAACTAACCATAATATTTTTTTAAATTTGAGGCCTCCAAAAATTGGAGGCCCTGTGCGGCCGCACTATTGGCACGGCCCCAGGGCCGGCCCTGCTCATAGAAAAGGTGGCTGGGGCGGCATCGGCAGTCGTAGGCGTCGTGAAGACGTCGGAGGCGCCTTCGGCGTCGTGGGCGAAGCGAGACGTTGAGTTGCGGACGTCGAAAGACGTCATGGCCGTCTCGTGGAGCTCTGGAGCACGCGGAATGCGCGGGGTGAGCGTGTGGGACGATGATGACAAAGACAGTGCGGACAAGATCCGTACGAAGAGTCCGTAATGATTTGATGACCGGCCAAAAATCGTGTACAGGAGACACACGATTTAACTGAGCCCGCACATGCTTGATTTAAAAAAGAAAAGAAAAAAAATCATCAAAGATATAAATATATGGTATAAAAAGATAATGAGATTGTAAAAGCATATAAAAAAAAATTATATGTCACTGATAATTAATCGGCAAAGATGACTACTATTTCATTCTATTCTATTCTTACATCTTACACTATATAATGAGGCTTCAAAACGGCTCAAAAGTGAGCCGTTTAAGCCGTCATTATATCACGGTCTATTTTATTTCTAAAAAAAATAATTTATGTAAAAAAAATTTTAAAAAAGTTTAAATTTGTCAACATGAAGAATCGAACTCAACCAAACATGAAAAATATCTCACACCTTAACCATATGAGTTAGAAAAATATTTGAATATAATTGGATAATATTTTTATTATGTGTCAATATACGTGCAAAATACGTGTATTTACTCGTATTTATAATAACCATACAGGAAACACTTAAAACTATGTCTAAATATATAAAATATTTTTCTAAAAATTTATTAATATATTAATAACAATTTGTTTTTTTGATATGGATACTAAGAAACTTGCTCTATATATGGTACATGGGTCTTTAATTAAGCTTGAATAGGACTTGGCTCAGTTAAGCTTTCTATGAATAGCTTGACATCAATGTGCATATAATTGCACTTGTGTTACATAGTTATATCACGTGGAGCTTTTAGAACTAAATTGGCATACAACTCTATACTTGGCAGTACTATCATGGATAATTCACATGAAGAAAAAGAATGTATCTAAGCTATCATCGAGTCTTGCTACATTAATAATTTAGTAATAGGATCTCACACATACATATAAAATTTAGAATTTGAGCCTCAATTTTTTTTTTGGCCAATGTTAGAATTTGAGTCTCCATATCACTGTTTATTAGCAGTGATATCGAGACCCAAATCATTTTCGAGACCCAAATTTTAATATCTATAATATAAAGCACAGTAGATTTTTGGTCCGACCCATGTGCTTTGGTTCAACGATAATAAAAGGACTAAATTGCCCCTCTCTCTATAAGAGAGGAGGAGGTCCCATGTTGGGTGCGGAGCAACCGGTTGTTCCAATTGGTTCAACGATGATGAAATGACTAAATTGTCCATCTCTCTATAAGAGAGGAGGAGGTCCCATGTTGGATACGGAACAACCAGTTGTTCCAATGGCACCCCCGCCTCCAGCTCCTCTTACATCGCCCCTCCCTCCGCCGCCTCCACTCCATCCTCGTCCACGCCGTCGTTGCCGGCCTCTTCCGCAAACCCTTCGTCGCAAGCAGCCTCCTCCACCGCGTCGCCGACGCCGACCCTTCCTTCGCCGCCTCCCTCTTCTCCGCCATGACCAACCCCAACCCCTTCTCCTTCAACACCGCCATCGCCATCTCCGCCGACCCACTCTCCATCTACTCCCAAATGCTCCGCCGCCGCGTCCCTCCATACTCTCACACCCTCTCTTCCTTGCTCAACACCACCACCGCTGCCGCCGCCACCAATTCGCTCCACGTACACGCCCTCCTCCTCGGATTCCGACCCGACCCTTTCGTACAGACCGTCCTGCTCACCGCCTACTCCCGACGCGGCTCCGCCGACCACGTCCTGCGGGTGTTCGACGGAATGCCGCACAGGGACGTCATCTCCTGGACCGCCGCTGTCTCGGGCCTCGCCGCCCTCGGACGTCCCGCGACGGCCCTGCGCGTCTTTGCCGTGTCGGCCTCCGCCGGGCTCGGTTCCCTGACGCTAGCCTGGTGCCTGCACGCCTACGTCGAGAAGGCCGGGTTCGAAGGTCGCGTCTCCGTCCGGAACTCCATGACGTTGGCCCGATGCCTGCACGCCTACGCCGAGAAGGCCGAATTTGTGTCCGTGCCATTATGGCACGGGTTATCCACTAGTTTATATATATGTGAGACTCTATTACTAAATAACCTAAATTCGGTGGATCTTAATTTGTGGCAGAAGATAGAGATGAGCTTTAGGAGTACATAGGTACAGTAACTTGATAAGGGAATCGCTGTTGATAAATGGGGATGGTCCAGGTCAAACAAATACTAAATCAATGGGGGAATGACTCGTGAAATCAGTACCATTTGATGAAGATGACAGACGCCTGGCCACATCAAAAACTGATGCGACCAGAGTGTTTTACTTAACAAAAATGCTTTCTCGAACGGAACTATGTGGTGGATCATGCTGACGTGGCCTCTCCTATTGGTTCCAGTCCTCTCCTGCAATGAGGGACTGCCACGTTAGCACGATCGCTCCTGATTCTTGTTCGAGAAGCAACGTTGTTTCTAATTATGATGTATCAAATATATCGATTCTCCTATAAATATATGAATTTTATTGATTATTTTAAATAATAGTACCCACAACCAGTGGAAGCTATACTTTTATAAAAAACATAATATATTTGATCCGCAGCAAATGGAGATAGCATAAGTGTCGCACCATAGTTTGCAGTGTTGTCCAAAAAATTCTCGCCACTTTTCTGTCCTCTCCCTACTTTTTTATTTTTTTAACTGGTGGGTCCCATAAGACAAATAGGGACGGATGGCAGTAAAGTGAACAGAATTTTCAGGATATCAGATCCGGACTACATACGGACATGTAAAGTCGCCAATTAGAATTACATGTTGGAGTCTTCTTAGAGCATCTCCAACTCTATTGTCTTGTTAAGTGTTGTGAGTCTTAAGTGGCTCCTATGTGGCATGAGCCACAAGACAATGTCTTGTTTATGTGGCAAAATTATATCTCAAAAGACAATGAGATAGAAATACTCTTTCTAATGCAAAAGTATTGAGAAGGCAATAAAAAATATTTTTTCCAACTTCCAAGGCAACTTTTAAGACAACAACTCATCTTCTTTCTTTTCTCTAATATTTTTTATTCATAATTGATGACATGGAAGAGAAGACATTGTCAAGTGCATTGTCTAGAACAAGACAATCAACTTCACAATGTCTTCTTTAATTTTTGCCACATAAGCTTCACAATTGACTTGACAATTGCATTGGAGAAGAACTTTTGAATAAAATTTTGTCATTCTATGTGGCAACAACTTTTTTTCAAAGTCACAATAGGGTTGGAGATGCTCTTAGGCCTCGTTTGGTTCACGGAAAGGAAATCAATTCCCATGTATTTTCCATGGGGATGGGAAAGTAGAATTCCTATCAAATTTTCTTTCCTATGTTTGGTTGGTGTAGGAAAGGAAAGAAAAAAATATATCATTGTTCCAACAATATCCAATGTCAACATAATTATAATGAAGAGTTAATTGGTAAAATAGGTAATAAATCAAGGCTACTTTTGTCATAATGTTTGGTAATTAATGTTGAGAAATGAGGAGGGAAAATGAATCCCATGGGTCATGAGAGGAACCATTTTCCCTCCTATTTTCCTCCATATCAGGAAAGTGTTTCCCAAATTTATGGCTATCAAACAAAGGAAAGGAACAAGTTTCCTTTCCGAATTCCTTGAATCCGTGAACCAAACGAGGCCTTAGAGTTTGTAAACCAGCGTGGGGCACCATAGGATTGTGTTGAAAGATTGTTATTATTAATATATATATATATTTTTTTAGATGTCCAACATTATCTACGGAACTATTTACTATTTCCAAGGTCAAACATTTACTATTCCCAAGGTCAGACAAACAAAAACTAGTTATCTTCGCCAGATGTTTGCTTGGCGCTTATAATTGTGTACTACAGACAGTGGTACACAGAAGTAACTGGTGGTGTGTTTGCTGGCAGGTTTACCGTGTTGGAAAAATGCTAAGTTTACTGTCAAATTCTTATAACGTTCTTACAACTCACTCACCCACCCTTTACATATGGGTCCCACCGGATCCCACCACCTCTCACACTCCTCCTGCTATATGGACTCCATCCGGTCTCATCACTTATTTTCTTTCTCCAATCGAAGTCCGATACGTTGCGGGTTGTTGCGGGTTGTAGAAAGGTTGTAAGTATTGGTTGTAGGCGTAGCAAAGCTCTACTGTGTTGCTACATGTCTACTTTGTTTCCAGTAAATTTTCCGTTCCCTCAACTATTATTTTGGCGATGTATGCTGCTTGAATTGTTCTGGTGCTAACGTTCAAGATAATCAAGTCCTCTGTCACCTATTCTTCCTAACATACAAGAAAGTTATCATGGGCAACACACAAAATGATACGGGTTATCATATTTATTTATTTTTAAAAGTATCATTTTGATATCCAAAATATTTTAGTTCTTAGTCTTGACAGTTGCTAGGATTGTCAGAATTCTGATAGTCCTATGATAGAGTTATATATATTCGCATGATTCTAATATAGTCATGACTATTGTTAGGACTTCCATGTATCATGATATTATTTTGTTGTTCCCAATTCGATTGTCACAATTTTTAAAATTTTCAAATTCCTATAATGGGTGATCGAAAGAAAGAGCTTGCAAAGGAAGAGAAAGTTGGATGACATGAAGAAAAATTTGGATGATTAAAATAATGTGTTGTCCCTCTAACAAATTGACGGTTTCCGTCAAAAATGAGAGTACTATACATTTTTGTAAAACTGTGGGGTGCACCCTTAATATGGATATTGCAAGTGGGGGGTAAGTCAAAATTTCTCATTTTTAAATTACAATTCCGGTCAAATGATAAATAAGGTAGGTAGCTCCAGTAGAAAATAGTGGAAATGAAAATAAAAATGCTTGCAAAATGAATGTTACTATATGTAACAATCAGAAATTCTTGAGCTGAAACAACCTGAATCAAGGCCAAAGAATTTTTTGCTAATAATTTTTTTTGTGACTATCCATCAATGATTGCGAATTATATATAAGTTAAACGAGAGGGAGACTCCTGTAACTCATATTTTGACGTGACAGTGAGAGTAGCGTTCTCTGCCTCAAGTGTTGCTATCGAGCTCTGGCAGAAGCAACTGTACTGTAGCTCCAACTCGTAGTACTTGGAAATTCTTGCCATTCAAACACGTACGGTTGCGTGCTTGATGTGCACCCCCATTTGATTCATAAAATATGCATCACAAAGAAGAGTGAAGGAAATCTCTTGAGAGTTAATTTGTAGTCTATTGGGACATTTGCTTGTCCGTCCTCTCTGCTCTGGTTTTAGGAGGTGAGATCTGGTGCTAGCAGGAGAGCCCAATAGTCGGGTGCCACATGATGGCAGACAATTGACAGTCACAAAAATCGTGGACAAAAAATTATTTTCCAGTCTATTATTATGGCTAATCCAAACCATTCACTCTCTTCCAATTGACTCACTTTGTTTGCCTCGATCTCACTTCCCACGCTACGTCTTAAAGGAACAAGAGATTTTTTAACTTTCGTCGAACTTATTAATATGAATTTGTACTTACATCCCACATTTTTTGTTTATTATACTGGTATTCCAATTTTTGTCCCGAAAAATACTTTTCGAAAAAAATACACACACACTAACTAATATATCAGTTAGGTCACACTAACATATTCTAATCCACTACAGTATAATGTTTGGTTCTGTCCTTGACCGGAGTTTGAGTTATCTATACTTGCAACTAAAATTGGCCGGTAACCACCAATAACTTTTATTTTTACGCTATCAGCTTAATCAAACTGCCCTGACTGAATAATCGATCCTCAGGTGCACATGATCACATCAGTATCTTTCCGATGGCATATTCATGATTCATGTTTTACTCGTCCACAGATGATTTGATGTTGTGAAAGCTGTGTTTGAAGACTTCATAGATTGGTTTCAAACTATAGATTAAAAGAGACTAGCATTGAGCTTGTTCATAGACATCTTCAAATGTATACATATAGGTGCAGATCATCTATTTGAATAGCCACTTATATCGAACGTCAGCAAAGTTCGACTTAGAGCATTGTCGTCATAATCGGACCGGACCGGCAGTTGGACTGGGCCTGACCGGATTTGCCAAAAAGTTGACTTAGAGTCATGGTGAATGAATTTTGGGAGACTACTAAAAAGAAGGGTTATTTAGGTTCAGGATCTCCTATAATATTCGGAATAAGCGTCTAGGTCTCCATACTATTCAGAAGTGGATCTTGGTCTCATTTTGACGGTTGACTAATTGAACTGACTGTTAGATCTTGTTTAGGTTCCAACATATTCGAAATTAACATTTAGTTTTAGGGTCTAGTATAATATTCAAAATTTGTATTTAGATTTCTATTTTGGACAATCAGCCTATTCAAATGCCAGGACGAGACTCAAATCCTCTTATGAACAATATGGAAAAACTAAATAACCATTAAAAGAACCCAACACTTCAGTTCTTCACTGAAGCTATGGGAGCGGGGAACCATGCAGAAGGATAGTTATCCATTCCTTGACCGTCTTCTCCAGAGTCCTTTGGACTCATCCTAAACCGATGTATGCCCACCCCCCACCTCCACATGATGTGATGGTGACTACCATTCGCGTCCAACCAACGCTAACCCTAAAGAACCCATCATGTCATTATAAGTGTCGGACCCCGTCCTTAGTAAGCTACAAGCCATTCTCTCGGTAGCCAACCAAATCATCTACGATGCCGCTACTTGGACTTTTAGCCCACAATTTTGGCCCGCAATCCACGTAACAGCATTCCATTGACAGATGTACCGATGGTGGTCCCCACGCGAATAGTAGGGGACGAATGAGATTCAGCCACGTAGGCCCGCAGTCAAGGACGGAGCCATAAATTTTTTGCAGGAGGGGCTAAGAGCATAGATGAAAAAGAAAGAAAAAAAATTCATATGATAATTCAATAAATGAAATTACAAAAATCTACACAACAAACAACACCCACGAGTTTTGAACCCGTGACCTTCTGTAAAATGAGGCTAAGACTTATATGTGATAAAAATTGGTAGCTCCTTGTATTTATTTTGGAAGCCCGGGATAACCAAGCTTATGCTCCGCTCCTGCCTGCGGTCACGCCAGCGAACAGAAATCGCGGACCATTTATCATTTCTGAATCATCTATATAGATTTGCTATGTAATTGGAGTAGTATAAAAAAAACTATATGTACCTACAAAATTCTGTTCCTCGACCACCACGTGGCCATCTCCTATTCGCTCATGTCTACAACCTCCCCTCTCCCCTATTTTTTTCTTCGGTTAATAAAAAAATGCCACGTGACGGAAGAACAGGGAGGGATGAGATTTTTTGTATATATAACATCCCTCAAATTAATATCAATTTAACTCCTAATTTTCATCATCATTCTAGAGCTCTGCTCTGATTGATGTAGCAGCAGAAATCTCTGGCCAGTCCTTTTTCCTGAGTACTCAACAGCTCCACAAATCGTTCTTGAGCCAATCAATCAACAACAGCCAGTTCGACAAGAAACGGGAAAAACTGTTCCCAGAACTCCGTTAGAAGCGATCACCATCAACCGGGGGGCCTGCGCGCGCACGTCGAGACACGCGCTGCAAGTTGCAGCTTGCGAGCGATCGAGCGAGCGCGACCGCTGCCGATCGATCTCCCTCCTACATAATTGGCCTGCACAGTACAGTCACGATCGAGGGGCATGAAGCCGTGTCCTGCTGTCACTAACCCCATCATCGATCATGCATGCAGCCGTCCCTATCGGCGTCATCGCTGGGCCACCCCACGCAAGTGTCTGGATCTTTAAGCCGTAACATCAGGGTAGTGTCCAATCCGAGTGACCCTTTGGTAAAATGTTCTGGCTGAACGATACAAAATCAGCGGATCGAGCCACGGAAGACGTATTATTACTTTCTTCCATCGGTGGTGAGTGTCGGAGGACGCTGGATCCAAAAGGTATAATAATACAATGTGCACAAAATGTGCCGAACATTATGTCGAACACCATCAAATTATAAGACTAAATTACAATTTTATACCCTCAATTATTTGAAATTCTCAACTTGATATCCTAAACTTTGATAGCTACTAATTTAATACCATCTCTCAACTAATATTTCAACTTGGTACCTTCCGTCACCCTAACGGTTAATGTAAACGGAAAAAAAATTTTTTCCTAAACTACCCTTCGCCGATCCCATCCCCTTCTCCCCCCCACCCCCCCCCCCCCCCCCCCCCCCCCCCCCTCCTTCCCAACCGCGTGCCACCCCTCTCCCCCACCGCGCCTCCTCCCTGCCGCGCGCAGCCCCCCTCCCCCACCGCCGCCGCGCAGCCCCCCTCCCCCGCCACGCACACCCCTCCTCCCACGCGCGTGCGCGCCTCCGCTGCGCGCAGCCCCCCGCGTGTGCCCCACTGGCGGTTGTTGCGGCGGCGGTGGCTGCTTAAGGCTGTGCACCCCACCCTCCGGCTGTCGGCGCCAAAGAAAGTGGGGGACAGCTGCTGGAGAGAGAGAGGAGTTTGGAAAGGATATTTAAGCCATTTGCTAACTCTGTTAACACCGTTTAGAGAGCGGATGCAAGTTGATGTCTGTCAAAGTTGAAGGTATAAAGTTGAGATAGGACGTTAAGTTGATGTATGTCAAAGTTGAGGGTATCAAATTGAACATTCGGAACAGTTGAGAGTATCTTGTTATAAATTAGCCAAAAAAAAAAAAATCAGGATAGGAATTAGCTTGTGCAAAGGGCGGCCGAGACTCGCAAATTAAGCACCATGATCTAATTATCAAATGCTGTTCCCAATCAAGACCAACAGTAGGATCGCGAGCAAATGAGCTCTATATCGACCGAGGACGAAAAGAGTGGGGGGAGAGAGAGAAGGAACTCATGAAGCCAGCTGTCGAGTTCGTCGATCCATCGATCGATCGGGGCTAGCGACGTCGCCATCGATGATCCATTCGCGAACCATGCATCGGCACATGGACAGCGATAAATGGTGCGGGTACTGTTGCTTCCTGCTCACGCGATGCGCATCAATGCGGACAACGAAAGGTCTGCAGCTCCCGATTGATTGACGCCTTCATTCCCACCCAACCCCACCGTCCGCATCGGAACTTCCGGATGGAAACGAAAGGATTCGTGTAGTATTAATGTGTTTTCCGAATAACAGTTGGAAACCCTCGAGAATAGTGTGATCATGTGGTTTGTCGAAGCCAAAAAAAAAAAAAAAACCTGTACTACGTGGGAGAGTCCTACTACACATCTTCAACCAGCTAGGGGTGAACATTTGGTTTATTCGGTTCCAACCGAACCGAATAAGCAAAAATTGAATTAGTCCGAAACCGATTAAGCAAAACCGAAATCGATCCGAATTGGACAATAACCGAACCGAACCGAACAAAATTAAATCGGTTCGGTTTTCGGTTTATTCGATTTTTGGGTTTTTTTTGTGTTTTTTTTGTTAATATATATAATAACTAAATATATCTAGATATATTCAGTATATAATACCTATAACATATACCTATATATATTTAGTATATACCTATAATTAACACACAGACACACACATATGTATATATAAACTAAATTTTCTTATTCGGTTTTCGGTTTTGGACCGAAATCGAAACCGAATAAGAAAATTTAGTATTTTCAAAACCGAAACGAACCGAATTTTTTAAAAACCGAACCGAATCTCTTATTCGGTTCGGTTCGGTTCAATTTTCGGTCCAAAACCGAATAATGCTCACCCCTACAACCAGCAACAATTCGTCGATCGGCAAGGACGAAACTAGAAATTCGATCTCGGATGAGCTCGAGTGGGCTAGGGTGGGCTGACTCGCGATGATGTTTTTCTTCATCGTTGTATTCTGAAAGCTTCAGGGGCTGATTCTGGGATTTAGCCAGGACCGGCCCAGAGGGATGGTTTGTCCTAGTCGAAGCTAATTTTGGTTGCCCTTTATCCTTGACTCCAAAAAGATAGGATATCGTGTTCGGAAGTGTTTATCCCTGAAATTGACAGCGAGTGAGCTCGAATTTCAGGTTCCACTCCTGATTCTTGAGTTACTCGAGACCTTCCCAATATTTTTTTTATGGACAAGAAAAATTGCAAGTTGATCAAGTGACAAGAAGGAGTTGGGATGGACCGTAAAGGCTCTATTGGAGGAGAGCTGCAGACTTAGGGACATGAGGGTTGCCCTAACCAGAGGGTTGCCTAAGTCCGATGGCTTGTCCGACTTACCTCAGGACCGGCCCTAGATTTAGCTTATCCTCTTTTATCTTGAAAGACTTGGGGATCATGTTCGTCTCCTTGCGTTCCTTTGTATAAGAACAAAACATGACGGGGTGAAGAATTCAGATGCCACTACGGCGTTCAAGTCAAACTTATAACGAATTTCTTTACTGGAAATTGCTGAGAAACCCAATTTCGGGGTGGACTTTTATGAAATGCCCACCCGCTGCATAAGTTTTATGAAATACCCAGAATTAAGTATTTTCACGTTAAATATTCCAAGATTCCCTTTTAGATGCCACCCGCTGGGAAATGCTATTTTTATAATAACGAAACTACCCCTCTGCGCGAATTGGTCATCTATATGTATTTGAATTCAAAAAACTCAGATCTGGATTGCGATTTTCGTCTTCTTCTTCTTTACGGAAAATCTGAATTTCATTGCTCTCATATTCAGCAGAGATCGCAAAAATCGTTCGTAGTTCGGTGTGTTTTTCTTCAGTCGAACTCAGATCATCGCTCGTCATCATCATCACCATCATCATCATCTTCATCGTGGAGACATTTGAAGTTTTTCGACGATTAGATCAATTGTGGAGAGAAGATCTTTCTTCTTCTTTTCCATAAGAATTATCATCGTTTTGAAAGAAGAACGAAACTCTTTATTCATGAAAAAACTAAATTAACGTTTTAACACTGTAAATGACCATTCTCCGTGTAAACTAACACGGAGAATGCCATTCTCCGTTTTATTTAAAACGGAGAATGCCGTTCTCCGTGTTTCTAACACGGAGAATGACCATTCTCCTGCGTTTTAACACTGGAATGACCATTCTCCGTCTTAATTAGGACGGAGAATGACCATTCTCCGTCCTAATTAAGACGAAGAATGTCATTCTCCGTTTTATTTAACACGGAGAATGACATTCTCCGTTTTATTTAACACGGAGAATGGCATTCTCCGTGTTTCTAACACGGAGAATGGTCATTCTCCTGCGTTTTAACACTGGTATGACCATTCTCCGTGATAAATTACACGGAAAATGGCATTCTCCGTGTAAATTAAGACGGAGAATGGTCATTCTCCGTTTAATTTAGCACGGAGAATGGCCATTCTCCGTCTTAATTAGGACGGAGAATGCCATTCTCCGTTTTATTTAACACGGAGAATGACATTCTCCGTTTTATTTAACACGGAGAATGGCATTCTCTGTGTTTCTAACACGGAGAATGGTCATTCTCCTGCGTTTTAACACTGGAATGACCATTCTCCATGTAAATTAAGACGGAGAATGTCATTCTCCGTGTTACTAACACGGAGAATGGTCATTCTCCGTGTAAATTAAGACGGAGAATGCCATTCTCCATGTTACTAATACGGAGAATGACCACCCTCATGCGAAAATTAACATTTTTCGTGTTCTAAACGGAGAATGGCCATTCTCCTGCATTTTATGGTCAGCTGAAACTTTGGAGGGCCATAACTTTTGATTGGGAGGTCGAAACGAGGTCCCGTTTGTCGCAAAATGAACGTATCGTCGAGGAGACTGAAAGTAACAGATTCACAGTTAGACGGCCTTCCGAAATTTTAGAATCGCAAAAAAATGATGTTTGGACCTCCGTTTTAGCACTTTTGCCGTTCGTCCCGGTCTTTCCGAAATTTTTCGACGCGTTTTTAAAGATTTTTGAGGAGAAAACCTAGATTCAAAAGTGAGCAGCGTATGGAAGAAGATGGAGTATTGAAACGTTTTTTTTAAAAGCAGTTTTGTGGGTGTTTCCAATAAATTAAAAGGAAGGACAAAAGGGTCATTTGGAACCCGCTTTGGATAAGTTTCTCTAAGGGTCTACTTGGCAATTATCGGGTAGCGGTTATGAGGTGTTTTTAGAGTACCGGTTATGAGCGGTTATGAGGGGTCCGGTTTTGGGTGGTTTTTAAGTAGCGGCTTTTAAACCAGTCCAATCCATGCTTAGTAATTCACTAACGAGCGGTTCTGAAAGTTTTTTACACGAATAAATTAAATAGGGAAGGGTATCGGTAGTTATAATTATATCTATTTTTGTGAGGATATATATGGAATAAAAAAATAGAGCCGCTCAAAACCCGCCGATTTGGGGTGTTTACAAAGCCACCCAAAAATACATTACACCGGTTTTGGGGGATTTTTGAGCCGACGAAAACCAGTGCATCAAAAAAATTAACAAGCAGGAGTTTTCATAAACGGTCGGTTCAAAAACACCCCAAAACCGGTGAAAACACCATTACCAAGCAGACCCTAATTCTGGGCACGCGATGAAAGTTTTTTTAGCGGTGCGTTTTACATAAAACTTTTTTAGTTTTTGGACATTTCATAAATCTTTCCATTTCTTTATCATGTTGTTCAAAAAGTTTCGTGGTTGGGCATGGGCAATCCTTCTCCTTTGTACCGAAAGACTTCGAGACCATTTTCATCTCCTTACTTTCTTGCGTACGAAAAAAAAAAAAATTGAGAGTGGCGGGGAAAACTCTTCATAGCTTGATGCCACTCCGAATTTCAAGTGGGACTACATTTAAGACAATAATGAAGTGAAAGAGTTTTAGGATAAAAGTAAGCAAATATTACGGACATTCATGGTAGAGTTAACCCTAAATCCTAACTTGTCGTCCAAGTTTAGGGTTTAAAAATAACGATTGGGTATGCATAAACAGTGTCGGACTAATTTAGACTTTGAGACACATGAGGTGATCAACTCTAAAAGTGGTGCATTCAAAGTTTAATTCATAATATTTTTTTCATCTATAAGTATACTATAATATAACAGAAAATTGTATAGAAAGCATAGGAGTTGTTTTTAGTTTAGGAAAACTTCAGATACAGTCAGTCCCAATACGCCTTTTAAAGGGTGAATTTTTAGTTTTAACAATTTACGTCTCCTTCTAAAGGGCATAAATTTTCCTCCAGACTTTGCAAAAAAAATTTGTGCAATTTACTTTTCAAGGACGTAAATTTTGCATATGTTTTTTCCTTAGTGTTTCCGAGAGCATGAAAAATATTTTAAAAAAATCGTTAGAGAAGCCCATTTTTGTCACTTAAAGTCCAAGTTTGTCACTGAAAACTATTTTTCTCACTGAAAGATAAAATTCGTCACGAAATTTTTTAGCAGTTATTCTTCGTTTAAAACAATTATAATTGGAAAATTTAAGCCCTTTGGAAGGGTGCAAATTGTTAAACTAAAAATTCGCTCTTTAAAATAACGTATTGGGTTTGTATTTGATTTTTTTTCTAAACTTTGTGCCTTTTATACAATAAAATCCAACTTCTATACTTTCTATACAATTTTTCTAGTAAACACAAAATTCAAGGCATAAAACAATAAAAAAATTAAATATATTATCCAAAATAATATATGTCATAATAAAATACTAATAATAGCGACGATGTTTCAGAGGGGATAAAAAAGTGAAGTTCCAAAAATAAATAAAAAGAAAGCTAAAAATGGTTGAGGAAACATTGGCTGCACCAAAAATTTATTTTTGTTAGTAACTCTTTTACGCGGACTAATAAGATTAGCATGAGTATTATGGACTTTTTGGTTCAGAATTTGACTTTCATACATTAAATTGTATAAAAAAATTATATTTGGTGCTCTCTAAAATTTAGCCCTTGAGGTAGCTTGTCACGAGTTTAGTGTTTTATGCTACAATACGCCGCATGCGGCGGACTATTTTTTTGCTTGAAGACTCGTGCAAGCCTTTCCGAACCCGTTTAACTAGAATGATAAGAAATTAGAGAAGAGTGGAGCAAGAGAGGGACTTTTAATTTATTCTTTGTTAACTTGGAAAATACTTACGAGTTTTGATGGTGTGGAACAAATGAGCCTTCTCACTTATTTATAGTGGCCATATGGCCCACAAAAACTTTCAAAAACAGAATATTATAGGAATTATTCTATATCTAGATATTTACCATGAAGTTTCCAGTCCATCCAGAAAGATCATTGGCCACCAGAAAGATCTTGGGCCATCTAGAACGATCATGGGCCTTTCAGAGAATTCACCATCTTCTAGAGAATTCCATCGTCTTCTAAAATATTCTGGAAGCTTTCCGTATAACTCCGGTCCGTGAAGAGTTACATAAATCTGTTTCGGTAGGACGCAACAAATTGAATGTTACAAGCCGCCCCCGTAGGCCTCATATCACAAGTATGGACTTGTGCCTGCCAATATTAATCATATTCTTTCCTGGACCCACATTTAACCTAATCATATGATGGGCTCCGCGAACACGAGTGTTGGCCCATTAAAATTTGTCTGGTTGGAAGTGAGGCTTCGGGCCTACGTCGCAAATGACAAGCAAAAAAAAAAAAAATCAAATAACATAACAGAATGAATCTTGATATTTACAATCAAAACACTTCAATATCAGTAATACCATTGCATATAAATTGATCTGTACCGTCAACAGCAGAGTTCTTCTTTTTGCCATTTAACCTTCCAATCAAACTTATTGTAACACTCCTAAGGATCAACTTTACGAAGATCTCATTGGATTCCAAAAGCTCGTAACCTCTTCCCCAGGGATCCCAGATGAAAAAAATCCTAAAAGTGCCGCCGACTCCAACTATCGTCCATGTACGTTCCATATCGAGATCGTCGTCTGATCTGCCACCTCTTCTCTAGGGGTCGTCGTCCCTGTGCTCCTCGGCTTTTTCCATAATCTGGCATTATTATCTAATGGCAATCCAGACGGATTTACTTGCATTTGCAGGGAAGATATTCTTTTGATTGGAGTTTAGGCCAAGGATTTTATGACTACCATATAACGTGGTGTTCTGTGGGCCGGTCTAGCCCGGGCCCGACCGTGGACCGGACCGGCCCGCCCCCCTAAAAGCCCGGACCGGCCCGCGCTATGACCGAACCGGCCCGGCCCCCCACTCCCAACCGGTTCGGGTCGGGCCTCCCCCCCCCAGCCCGAGCCCGGCTCGGACCGCTGATTTTTTTTTTTTTTTTTTTTTTTTTTGGAAAAATAGGCCCGGCCCGAATTTGGCCCGGTTGGACCGGCCCGGCCCGGCCCGCTGGGACCGGTCCAGCCGACCGTTGGCCGAATTTGAATTTTTTTTTTCTTTCCAGATTTTGACCGTTGGGGGGGGGGTTTCTTTTACCAAAATATCCCTCCCATATAGCCGTTATTAAAACGTTGGGAGGGATATTTTGGTCATTTTTGGCCTAAAATTACCAAAATAACCCCCAAAAAATTCCTATAAATAGGCCAAAAATCCTATTTTTCAAACACAACTCATTCCTCACAAATTCTCTACATTTCTCTACGGTGCTCTGGTGCTCTACTGCTTCCCCTCCCCGGTGCTCTGGTGTTCTACGACTTTTCCTTCCCGGTGCTCTACGGCTTCCCGATCTCCCTCCCAACTCCATTCCGGCTCTACGGCTTCCCGATCTTCCTTTCAATTCCTTACTTTCTTCTAACGTAGTTTACTTTATTTTATTTTATATATGGCTGGTGAAGGTTCAAACCCACCTGATCTTGCTGGACAGACTTACCAATATTTTAGTAATTTTTTTGACGGTACTGAAATTCCACCTGAGCAAGTAGCCACTAACGCGATTCCGGAGGGGTGCTAACCATCTCCTCCGGAAGTAGCTAGTACAACCCAACGTCCTGAAAAGAAAAAAAAGGTCTAAGTATTGAGATTATTTTACTTTGATTTTTGAAACTAATCCTGATGGTTCGTTTGTTTTAGATGCCAAGGGTGAACCGAAACCGTACAAGACGTAATGCAAGAAATGTTGCAACCAGTACGCATGGAAGAAGGGCGGTGGCACCGGGACCATATCCAGACACTACGATACTTGCTACGGGAAGGACACACTTCAAGCGTCCCAAACCCAAATAAGCTTCGGCGCCACCGGTTCTTCAATTGGTAACTTTACTTACTCAGCTGCTCGGCATAAAACCGAATTAACTAAACATATTATTCGTGACGAACTTCCTTTCACGACGGGTGAAAGCGAATCTTTACGAGATTATGTATCACTTTCTCTAAACCCCTCCTTTACTAAAGTGAGTAGGCAACAAGCTCGAAAGGAGGCCATTCGTCTCTTTAACGAGCAGAAAGCCGCTTTGAAAGCGGATTTTGAAAATATTAGTAAGTTAGCTATTACTTCTGATATTTGGACTACTAAATGGAGTTATGCTTATATTTGTATTACTGCACACTATATAGATGCACAATGGATGTTGCAAAAACGCATCATCTGTCTTAAACTTATAGAATGTCCACATACGGACGCTGTAATTTCAAGTGAGATTTCAAGGCACGTGCGTGAATATGATATTCACGCTAAAAAATTTTCTGTCTCTTTGGACAATGCATCAAACAACAATGCTGCTATGTCTTCTTTGTCAGTAATTTTTAAGCCTATTTTACAAGGTAGACTTATGCATGTTAGGTGTGCTTGCCATATAATTAACTTAGTTGTTAAAGAATGTTTAAAATTTTTTGAACCGCATTTAGACACTCTGCGACAATGCTTGCTCCACCTAAACTCGTCTCCAAGTAGACAATAAAGTTTTGCATGCACTTGCGCACATTTTGGTATGACTTTTAGAAGATTTGTGAAGGATATACCAACTAGGTGGAACTCCACCTACTTGATGTTGAAATCTGCAATTCCTTTTAAGAGTGCTATTACATATTATTGTACTTCGGATGTCACCTTTGACTATCAGGTTACTACTGATGATTGGGTAGCAGCTGAAAGTGTTTGTGAATTTTTAGAAGTTTTTTACAATGCTACATGTACTCTTTCTGGTGTTTATTATCCAACATCATGCTTAGCTTTACGTGAACTTTGTAATATGTCTTATTTATTTTCTAAATATAGAGACCATCCAAATTTTGCATATGCGGTGAGAAATATGGAAGTCAAATTCAAGAAATATTGGGGTAAAGTACCTCTTTTATATTGTTTGGCTTCCATATTTGATCCTACAATCAAATTGGATGGCGTAGAGGTTTTATTAGATGGATATGGAGAATATATGGGTATAGACGTTACTGACATGAAGGCAGAAGTTAAAGTGGCTTTGGACAGGTTAGTTATACTGTACGAAGAAGGAGCAACGTCGACCCGACCAACTCAGGGGGGGCTAGTAGTAGCTCCGGCTTGACGTCTAAGCTATCAGCAGCCGGTCGCATACTACAAAGGAAGAAACAAAAGCAATCTTTCCAACCTACTCAAGAGTTGTCTGCTTACCTTAACTCTTATCAAGACGAAGATGAGACTCCAGATCACTTCGTCGTTTTAGAATGGTGGAAGAGACACGACAAGAGATTTCCTGTGCTTTCTAACATAGCACGTGATCTACTGATGGTTCCGGTGTCGACGGTAGCATCGGAGTCCTGTTTTAGTGCAAGTTCGAGGATGTTGAGCGATAGGAGGAGCCGCTTGAAGCCCGATATTTTGGAAGCAATCGTGTGCGTACAAGATTGGATGAATGCCGATAAAAGAACACAAAACCAGAAAGATGAAGAAGATCATGAGATCCACGAGCTGGATTTGGAATCGCTTTTATTGCATGAAGGCAAACAACAATGAGGCTACGGTGCAAGGTATTAGGTATGTACATTTAAACTTATACATTTCAATTTTAAATTTTAACTTATACTTTCAAAAACTATTTTTTTTTTTACTATACTATTCAAATTTTTAATTTTAACTTATACTATTCAAATTTTAACTTATACTTTCAAAAACTATTTTTTACTTTAAAAAAAATATTTTTTAACTCCGCCTATGCCAAACAAGCATTTGCCGGTCCCAAGCCCGGATAAAGGAAGAGGGAGAAATATTTTTTTTTAATTTTTATAAATTTTTATAAACATTTGTAATATTTGTATAAACATTTTTGTATAAACATTTGTATATATTTGTATAAACATTTGTATTACAAACTATTACTAAATTATAAACATTTTTGTATTACTAAATTATAAACATTTATATACATATTTTGTATAAACATTTTATAAACATTTGTATTAAAAAATTTGTATTAAAAACTTATATTAAAATTTTGTATTAAAAATTACAAACTTTTGTATTAAAAATTTATATTAAAATTTTGTATTAAAAACTTATATTAAAATTTTGTATTAAAAACTTCTTATACTATTCAAATTACAAACTTTTGTATTAAAAATTTATATTAAAATTTTTCAAAAATATAACATATTCCTAAATTAAAATTAAGTTACAAAATTTTAAAATTAAAATACAAAAGAAAATGATTAAAAAACCAAATTAAAAAAAAATTGTTAAAAAAAAAAGTTTCAAAAAACCGGGCCGGTCCGGTTAACCCGGCCTGAACCGGCCCGAACCGACCAAGGCCCGGACCGGCCCGTGGTCCGGTTCAGCCCGGACCGGCCCTCATTGTGTCCGGTCCACTGGGCCGGGCTGGGTCGACATTAGCCAAACCGGGCCGGGCTTGGCCCGGACCGCAATTATCACTAGACCGGTCCTGGACCGGCCCGAACCCAGTCAGGCCCGCAGCCTTTGGACCGTGGGCCGGCCCGGACCGGCCCGAAAAAACCTTGAAGGTCCATATAAAACAAGTTCAATTAGAAATGCATCTATCTGGATGGCACTTGCTTCGGAGCAGATATGCTGTTCCAATATTTGTTTGTCCCACAATGTGGCACATTATCTATTTAAAATATTAATATATTTTTTATTTAAAAAATTAAGTAATTATGGATAGCATAAGTCATCTCTACTATTATAAGGGGTTTTTCAAAACGGCTCAAAGCCGTGTATATTTCATCAACTATTTCGTTTTATAACTAGAAAAAAAAGGGTCATGTAATGTATTTATTTTCTCACATAGTTTAAAGTAAAATTAAAATATAAATTTTTTCTAACTCCATGAATATGTATAAATACTAAAAAAAATTAGAATTTAAATTATATTTAAACTAACTACATGATATTATTTATCTAACTAAACATATATCTAAAAGTTTAACGTGCAACACACGTGAAAGTAACTGGTATATCTAAGAGGGATAAAATTGGAACAAAAAATTTTGGGACATCAAATCTGCTCTCTTTGCAAGGATGGATCATGATGACGACATTCAGTGCAGTACTTACTAGCATCGAACTTTTGGGCCTCTTTTGGTTCTAGAAAAAGAAAGAAAATGATGTGCTTGATCTCGGAGGTTGTTGGGAGGACCATCTTCACCTGGTAGAGTTTGCTTACAAGAACAGCTACCAGGCCAGTATAGAGATGTCATCATTTGAGGCTCTATATGGACGGAGATGCCGTACTCCTTTGTCATGGGACGATGTTGGCGAGAGGGCGCTTCTTGGGCCGGAGATGGTTGTGGATGCGGCCGAGAAGGTCAGATTGATTAGAGACAGACTTCGGGTGGCTCAGGATAGGCGACATTGGGCCGATAGTCACCGGAGACCGTTAGAGTTCGAGGTTAATTTTAGTTTCCTGTCGTGTTGTTTGTGATTGTTTGTTTAGTTATGTGCTGAGTTTTGTCTTATGTCTAGGCTGGTGACATGGTGTTTCTGCGGATATCTCCGACACGTGGCACGATTCGCTTTGGCAGAGGTGGGAAGCTTAGTCCGCGCTACATCGGACCTTTCACCATCATAGAGAGGATCGGTGCAGTAGCCTACCGACTGGACTTGCCGACTAGGCTTGAGGGAGTGCACAACGCGTTCCATGTATCTCAGCTGAGGCGGTACATGGCAGATCCTATCCATGTATTGGACCATTCAGCGATACAGGTGGGACCTACTCTCAGCTATCCAGAACAGCCGGTGGAGATTCTGGATCGCAGGGAGAAGGTGCTCCGGAACCGGGTCATACCCTTTGTTCGTGTTGCATGGAGACATCACTCTCCAAGTGAGTCTACCTGGGTGAGGGAGGACGACATACGGGAGCGTTTTCCTTATCTTTCGAGCCCTGAGGTATAAGTCCATTTATTTATACTTTCTGCTTGTGATTCCTGTGTTGTTGTCTTCAATTTTGAGGACAAATTTTTTTTAAGGTGGATAGACTTGTCACCCTCACTTTTCCAAGATAGGGATAAAATGGTAATTTTCTATTTTTAAATATTTTAGGATTTTTTATTTCATGAATGTTAATATTGAATGATTATAGTAGTCGGGTTCGAATTTCATCTCATTCCGACTTGTTTCGGGATTCAGGAAAATTTCGACTTAAGTTGTGCTTAACACATTAATTAGCCATGGCCCACCAAACTCATCATTTAGGTCTAGGAGTTTGGTCTAATCCCACATGAGTGATTAGGCCTAATTATGATTTTAATTTGGTCTTTTCAAACCCCCAAACCCTAATACCATTTAACCCTTCATAAAGTAAAGGAGAGGGGCAAACTTGTAATTATGAAAGGGGACAAATATCTCCCTTATATGGCAGCCACCTCTCTCCCCCTTTTCACCCATTCACACTTCAATATTTCTTATCAACCCCTTGACCAATTTTATCCTCGTATATTTTTTTATTTATTTATTACTATTTTATTAGCATTTAAATTGTCCCACACCTTGTTATGTATTATATTGGTTTATTTATAAACCATATGAGGACCAATTGGTAATAATAGGAATTGCAGGGACCTAAAGGAAAAGGTTGAGATTTAAACTCTCAACTGCCTCCTAAAATGAGCCCTGAGCCTATTTGAATTCAAATCCTGTGTTAAACCGACTACCCACCCTGCTTCCAGTATGATTTGAACCTAGGTAAATTCGATCTCTTTTAATCCCTTTGAGATTAGGATCGATCAATTCCCTTCGAACCTAAGTTTTGCAATGAGCTGATCTCAGAGAACAACTCAAATTCAAATATGAATTTGTTTGTTCGACCAAATCAAATTCCTCCCTACTCACCTTCAAATAGAAGGATACACCTAATCATGTTTCAAACCCGATTTAAATCCCCTCTTCTTATCTCCTTCGGATTGTGCAGAGGTATATAAATTCAGATTCTCGATTATTTCCCACGCACCACTCTCCAGCCTCAGAAACCTTCGGAACCCTAGAATCAAATTCGTACCCTGTCGCAAGGAGGAGGAGAAGGAGCAGTCAAGGCTGGTATTCAACAGGTAATCCTTATTAGATCATTCGATTATTAACTTCATTCAAGATTAATCCTGTAGCACACAAGTAGTCGTGTTAATGTCTAAGAGAACTAGAAGAACCTGAGTTTACATGGACGGGAGCGGTAGATAGTGATCCATGTGCAGTCCAAATCAATGGCAACCTGGAAATCTAACATAGGTGTAGTCCATGTACTTATGGTGTTCAAACAGCCATATAGATCTCAAACCTGAGAATTGTAGGACAGAATAACAACTGGTGTTCACAATATAGGATGGGGGCAGTAGGAAGTCGAGGCTGCTCGGTGTCAGGTGTATACTTGGTATCAGATTTGGTACTTAGTACCATATTTAACTCTTGGTATCAGATTTGATACTTAATATCATATGAGACTTTTGCTATCAGATTTGATACTTAGTATCATATTAGATTATTGGTACCAATGGCTAATAACATGTGAACTCCCTTGCATCCTTCGAAATACTGTTGTACAGAGTTGATTTTGGTTTGTGCAAACATGTAGGTTATGATTCCACTACCTGTATAATGTCATGCATCCCTTGTTACCTGCACTAGGAGAGTCCAGGTCAGATATTGAACTTCACAGATTTGAACCCATGTCCTGTCCAACATCTACATTGGATACAGTCCAATTCACCCTGTGTTCTGTCCACAGAACACTATTGTTCTGTTTCCTGCATTCACTAATCAGTCCTACATGCTTCATAAGTCCAGTTCATGGAAATAAAGGAAATTGGATGTCCATAACATCCTATGGTATCAGTATAATTATTTTGTTCAGTCCATGGTTTGTACTATTCCAGTTCAGATTCGAGCACCAATTGCAGACAAGTGTGTCAATGCACAGTTAATCTCAGAGTATTCAAGATCTCATAAAGAGAGAGAGAGAGAGAGTCGTATCAGATATGAAACCATATGGACACCATACCAGAGTGACTGTATCAATAATGTAATTAGGAAGAATTATTCAGCGATATTCTCAGTGATCCGTGTGTCCTTTGTGAGCCATAAGATTTTTAAATACGATCTCTATGTTTCCAGTTTTGTTCTGTTATTTATGTGCAGACCTGTGATGAACGTGGTGTCCTTGACCATGTAGTGCCCTGAAATTCGTGATGCGTATTTTATACGTGTTCGTATTTCTGACCCGTATTTATTATTTTCTTTGATTAGTTAATTGTGGTTTATTTCGTATTTAGTATTGTGGTTTAACTGTCATTTATCGTTCATGGATTTATTTTGAATAAGTGGAGCTTGGTTTTATTCGGATAGGAGAAGGATTGGGTTGGTTCGGCTTGGCTTGGTTTACTTGGTTCATCATGAACCAAGGTGAACCCTTACCTACCACCACCATCTTTTCATTTATTAACCCCAACCACCTTTCTCTCTCTTCATTCAATCTTTTCATTACTGCTCTTCTTCTTTTTCTTCCTCACCCAACCCCACCGTAGGCAAGTGCAACTTGCTTCTTGAGGGATCTTGGTTTTTATTGTTCCATTCTTTTATTTACATGATTATAAACCTCTTTAGAACTTGGAGTTTTTAATTTTGATGGATAGATTCTTCTAGATCTACATTTTAACCTTGAGTTCATGGAGTTTTCTTGGTTTTGATCTACTAAAACTTGTTATTTTCGAAAACTAATAGTTCCATGAGCAAGAGCACGAAATTTCGTCCGAACTTGGTTTTTGATTCACCTCATTTCGAGTTAAAATGAAGGTTTTATGGCCAAAACAAGTTTTCTGAATTTTCATGTCGGCTGAAGGATCTGATTCTGGCGTAAAATCAGAAATTACGCAGGGAGCTAGCGTAAAATCAGAATTTACGCAGGAAGGCTTGCGTAAAATGAAATTTTACGCAGGAAATTGCGTAAATTACGCTGGATTGTATCCAGAATATAATATTTTACGTAGGGAACCCTGGAATTGCGTAAATTACGCTGGATTGTATCCAGAATGTAATATTTTATGTAGGGAACCCTGGAATTGCGTAAATTATGCTGGAATGTATCCAGAATGTAATATTTTACGCAGGGAACCCTGGAATTGCGTAAATTACGCTGGAATGTATCCAGAATGTAATATTTTACGCAGGGAACCCTGAAATTGCGTAAATTACGCTGGATTGTATCCAGAATGTGAAATTTTACGCTGGAACCCTCCATTTTTACATATTTTACGCAGAATTGAATTTTTGGCTTCAAAAGTGTACAAAATGACTGTTTTTGCCAAGTTAAGCTATTTTCTAGCCAGAATTTCGAAAAAACTTAAAACATGAAAGTTTTAGATCTTTGTCTTACCTTTCCGAATATCTCTGGAGCACCTTAAATTGAGTTAGTATGTGAAAGTTATGCCTTGTCTCCCCGCGTCGCATGATTCTTCCACAACTCTTGCACCCTGTTTATATTTAGTTATTGCATACACGCTTATACCAGATTAATGGTAATTTTTTTAAATAATGGCATGACACGATAGTGACCCGCCGTGGTGCACTCCTGACATGATAACTTGACCTGACAATTTGACATGATAACTTGTCATGATAATTCTTGATAGTGGCCCGCCGTGGCGCACTCTTGACAAATAAGCCTGACATGATATTTTTCGAACTGCTGTTGCGACGGCTAACTTGACATGACAAATATAAATGACCTGGACACCGTGGATGATTGTGCTTGTACAAATGAACCCGTCTTGTCTTGCATCATGTCTAGGACAGGGATCCCTGAGTACCACGGTCAGGGGTACCCACTAAAATCGACTAAGGTTAACAACTAGTATAATCCAGTAGTCATGAGGAGATCTCCCAGCTACAGGCAATCCCGTTACCTGGGCGCTCTAGGGATCTGTAGCCTGCCGTCGAGTAGGGCACATTTCCAGCACACTATTATGTGTTGTACCCTCTGAGTCACTTAAGGGTACATGCATTTCCTGGACGATGTACCCACCTGAATTCAACCCCTAATTTTCAGCCCGGATAACGGGATGGTCTGCAGGGCTTGTGGCTGTGGAGTATCTCATTACATCTTGCTAGTAATTAGGTCTGTGATAACCCTAGTTAGTTAAAGTAACAAGCCGTACTTATTGCTTGGCCGTGATTGATTGAATGGAGTCTAACCCTGTTTATTCTTGCCTTGATTCCTGTACAAGATTGTTACATGACATGATTACTTGTGCTTGCTCTAACAATAACGATCGGGGGTCCAGTTCTGTTCAGGCGAAGGGTTACAACCCCGGTCCTTGTTTGGTTTAAGGGTTGTAACCTGGCCCCCGGAGCAGTTCTGTGTCCTCTCTTCGTTTATTGTCTTGTTGTACTCCATGACATGCTCGACATACTTTATCTTACGTCAAGATCGTGATTATTTATACTGGCGCTATTGATAAATGGTGGGGATACCAAGCTCCGTTCAGATGAAGAGTTACAACCCCGGTCCTTGTTTGGTTTACGGGTTGTAACTTGGTTATCGGAATAGTTCCATGGTCACCTCATCGTATATCACCTGTCATGCTTTTTCATTAATTACTGTCTTTTATTTGTAATTATATTCTTGTACTAATTTGCTGGTTTTAGTTCCTAAGTGAAGCCTCCTTTGTGGCACTTGCTCTTTCTGGGGTCTGACCCAGCTGGTTTTGTATGGCCAGATACCGGAGCAGCAGCAAAGGATCTACCTGCTTTCCGGCCAGATGGTAACCACTAGAGGGAATCCTGGCAACGAGTGGGTTTCTTTTGTCCTCCCACTGTAATTGTACATTATTCTTTTGAGGCGTTTAGCCGCCGAGCAAGTGTTAGCTCGTGTATATTTTACTTACTGTCTGCCTACGGGCTGCAACATGATTGGCAACTCGAGGTTGATCATGTATGACTTAACTCTTGCTAGTCCTTATATTTTGTACGACTAGCTTCATGATCACCTGGATATGTAATGTTTGGGACGCCTTACAATTCCATATTTGGTGGTCTGATATCTTGTAACTATTACTAGTTGGTTGAGATTGAGACAATAGGATAATTTATGACCTTAAGAGACCGATGGCTTGTAGATAAACCCTCACATATCTAGACAGCCGTGACCGTATGGTGAGATGGATTCCATTTCATTATACGTAGCTGGCTACGTCTGCCCCCGCTCTCCAGTATTCTGGTTCTGGGGCGTGACATGGTTTAAGTGGTGGCCCATGCAGGTCTTGTCAATCAAGAAATGTGAGGGTTTATCGGATAGATGTCTCAATCTGTACTCGCCTTTGATCTCCACTCGTATCTTTTCGTCTCCTTGGATTCCTGACTTGATAACATGCTTGCATCATTGTTCTATCCTGGTCCTTCCTTAATATTCTCGATGTCATTGCTTCAGTGGCATCGTTCATGTTGATCAGCCAGAAGAAGTTCGGCCGGCATCCCAGCAACAGCAAGAAGATCAAGATCAGTCCTCAGCAGCCGTCTCCCGAGCCATGCCTTCTGGAGAACCAGAGCCACCAGTTCAGCCAGCCCAGCCCGCAAGGCAGGATGATGAAGCCTTGGTTGGACTTATCAGGGAGTTACTTGCATCGCAGGATCCTCGAGGAAATGCTTTGCGTCAGGCGGTGGCAGATGCTCTACGCAGAGGTGGACATCATGGGAACAGTGCAGCGAACAGTAATAGGACCGGAGGTCGAAGGCGATCTCACGGCCAGATGATCCAGTGTTCAGTACCAGCCCCGGCAGTCAGGGCTTTGACAATTGGAACTCCGAGGCAGGCGGCCTCAGTGACGTCGATCTCGTCCCCTCAGCAGCAGAAGCAGAAGCAGTCTTCCGCAATGGGCTGCTCTCATTGTGGGAAGCATGGACATGTTGTTTCAGAATGTCGCAAGAATCGAGGATTGTGTTTGCTATGTGGTGTGCCGGACCACAAGGTAAGGTCCTGCCCGTTCAGGACTGACTCATCACCAGCCATGACCAGTTCATCGGTTAAGGGACCAGCCCCAGTACCAGTCCAGCAGCAGTTTCCATCCCCGAGGCCGTTGTCGACGCAGGCCCAAGATTTTCGGCAGCAAAGGCCTCAGCAGTATGCCCAGGCGCAAGTTCAGTATAGGCAGAGGAGATTCCAGCAGCAGGGACCTCAGCAGTTTGCTCTAGCCCAGGCTCAGGTCCAGAATCGGCAGGGAGGTACCTGTATCATATTGTCTTGTTTTCCTGCCGTCATTATGCAGGGTACATGATGTATTTCCTGTATCCTGAATGCGACGGTATGTCCCAGACCCGAGCCATGTCCTAGATCATTCGAAAACGGTTATTGGTACCAACCTTTTCGTATGAGGAGCGGCCCGTGTCCCTGTTTGACCAAAGAAAGAGGCCTTAAGCGCAAGACTATCAGTTTAGTTCGTGTTGCTTGAGTTCATCGCTCTTTGGGAGAGTCAAACGTGGGAGTGTGAGGATGATATCCGATCACGTCATCCCAATCGGTTTGGCTCGTGAGGTGTAATATCTTCCTTATGCCTTGCACTTCGATTTCCTTGTTTGCATGTATGATTGTATGAATGATTGGTAGCGTAGATTGCTTGCGATAGTATAGCTGTCCCGACATCTCTAGCCTCTTGATTAAATTCCGAGGACGGAATTCTTTTAAGGTGGGTAGGATGTAGTGCCCCGAAATTCGTGATGCGTATTTTATACGTGTTCGTATTTCTGACCCGTATTTATTATTTTCTTTGATTAGTTAATTGTGGTTTATTTCGTATTTAGTATTGTGGTTTAACTGTCATTTATCGTTCATGGATTTATTTTGAATAAGTGGAGCTTGGTTTTATTCGGATAGGAGAAGGATTGGGTTGGTTCGGCTTGGCTTGGTTTACTTGGTTCATCATGAACCAAGGTGAACCCTTACCTACCACCACCATCTTTTCATTTATTAACCCCAACCACCTTTCTCTCTCTTCATTCAATCTTTTCATTACTGCTCTTCTTCTTCTTCTTCCTCACCCAACCCCACCGTAGGCAAGTGCAACTTGCTTCTTGAGGGATCTTGGTTTTTATTGTTTCATTCTTTTATTTACATGATTATAAACCTCTTTAGAACTTGGAGTTTTTAATTTTGATGGATAGATTCTTCTAGATCTACATTTTAACCTTGAGTTCATGGAGTTTTCTTGGTTTTGATCTACTAAAACTTGTTATTTTCGAAAACTAATAGTTCCATGAGCAAGAGCACGAAATTTCGTCTGAACTTGGTTTTTGATTCACCTCATTTCGAGTTAAAATGAAGTTTTTATGGCCAAAACAAGTTTTCTGAATTTTCATGTCGGGTGAAGGATCTGATTCTGGCGTAAAATCAGAAATTACGCAGGAAGCTAGCGTAAAATCAGAATTTACGCAGGAAGGCTTGCATAAAATGAAATTTTACGTAGGGAATTGCGTAAATTACGCTGGATTGTATCCAGAATGCAATATTTTACGTAGGGAACCCTGAAATTGCGTAAATTACGCTGGATTGTATCCAAAATGTAATATTTTACGCAGGGAACCCTGGAATTGCGTAAATTACGCTGGATTGTATCCAGAATGTAATATTTTACGCAGGAAACCCTGGAATTGCGTAAATTACGCTGGAATGTATCCAGAATATAATATTTTACGCAGGGAACCCTGGAATTGCGTAAATTACGCTGGAATATATCCAGAATGTAATATTTTACGCAGGAAACCCTGAAATTGCGTAAATTATGCTGGATTGTATCCAGAATGTGAAATTTTAAATTACGCTGGATTGTATCCAAAATGTAATATTTTACGCAGGGAACCCTGGAATTGCGTAAATTACGCTGGATTGTATCCAGAATGTAATATTTTACGCAGGAAACCCTGGAATTGCGTAAATTACGCTGGAATGTATCCAGAATATAATATTTTACGCAGGGAACCCTGGAATTGCGTAAATTACGCTGGAATATATCCAGAATGTAATATTTTACGCAGGAAACCCTGAAATTGCGTAAATTATGCTGGATTGTATCCAGAATGTGAAATTTTACGCTGGAACCCTCCCCTTTTACATATTTTACGCAGAATTGAATTTTTGGCTTAAAAAGTGTACAGAATGACTGTTTTTGCCAAGTTAAGCTATTTTCTAGCCAGAATTTCGAAAAAACTTAAAACATGAAAGTTTTAGATCTTTGTCTTACCTTTCCGAATATCTCTGGAGCAACTTAAATTGAGTTAGTATGTGAAAGTTATGCCTTGTCTCCCTGCGCCGCATGATTCTTCCATAACTCTTGCACCCTGTTTATATTTAGTTATTGCATACACGCTTATACCAGATTAATGGTAATTTTTTTAAATAATGGCATGACACGATAGTGACCCGCCGTGGTGCACTCCTGACATGATAACTTGACCTGACAATTTGACATGATAACTTGTCATGATAATTCTTGATAGTGGTCCGCCGTGGCGCACTCTTGACAAATAAGCCTGACATGATATTTCTCGAACTGCTGTTGCGACGGCTAACTTGACATGACAAATATGAATGACCTGGACACCGTGGATGATTGTGCTTGTACAAATGAACCCGTCTTGTCTTGCATCATGTCTAGGACAGGAATCCCTGAGTACCACGGTCAGGGGTACCCACTAAAATCGACTAAGGTTAACAACTAGTATAATCCAGTAGTCATGAGGAGATCTTCCAGCTACAGGCAATCCCGTTACCTGGGCGCTCTAGGGATCTGTAGCCTGCCGTCGAGTAGGGCACATTTCCAGCACACTGTTATGTGTTGCACCCTCTGAGTCACTTAAGGGTACATGTATTTCCTGGACGATGTACCCACCTGAATTCAACCCCTAATTTCCAGCCCGGATAACTGGATGGTCTGCAGGGCTTGTGGCTGTGGAGTATCTTATTGCATCTTGCTAGTAATTAGGTCTGTGATAACCCTAGTTAGTTAAAGTAACAAGCCGTACTTATTGCTTGGCCGTGATTGATTGAATGGAGTCTAACCCTGTTTATTCTTGCCTTGATTCCTGTACAAGATTGTTACATGACATGATTACTTGTGCTTGCTCTAACAATAACGATCGGGGGTCCAGTTCTGTTCAGGCGAAGGGTTACAACCCCGGTCCTTGTTTGGTTTAAGGGTTGTAACCTGGCCCCCGGAGCAGTTCTGTGTCCTCTCTTCGTTTATTGTCTTGTTGTACTCCATGATATGCTCGACATACTTTACCTTACGTCAAGATCGTGATTATTTATACTGGCGCTATTGATAAATGGTGGGGATACCAAGCTCCGTTCAGATGAAGAGTTACAACCCCGGTCCTTGTTTGGTTTACGGGTTGTAACTTGGTTATCGGAATAGTTCCATGGTCACCTCATCGTATATCACCTGTCATACTTTTTCATTAATTACTGTCTTTTATTTGTAATTATATTCTTGTGCTAATTTGCTGGTTTTAGTTCCTAAGTGAAGCCTCCTTTGTGGCACTTGCTCTTTCTGGGGTCTGACCCAGCTGGTTTTGTATGGCCAGATACCGGAGCAGCAGCAAAGGATCTACCTGCTTTCCGGCCAGATGGTGACCACTAGAGGGAATTCTGGCAACGAGTGGGTTTCTTTTGTCCTCCCACTGTAATTGTACATTATTCTTTTGAGGCGTTTAGCCGCCGAGCAAGTGTTAGCTTGTGTATATTTTACTTACTGTCTGCCTACGGGCTGCAACATGATTGGCAACTCGAGGTTGATCATGTATGACTTAACTCTTGCTAGTCCTTACATTTTGTACGACTAGCTTCATGATCACCTGGATATGTAATGTTTGGGACGCCTTACAATTCCATATTTGGTGGTCTGATATCTTGTAACTATTACTAGTTGGTTGAGATTGAGACAATAGGATAATTTATGACCTTAAGAGACCGATGGCTTGTAGATAAACCCTCACATATCTAGACAGCCGTGACCGTATGGTGAGATGGATTCCATTTCATTATACGTAGCTGGCTATGTCTGCCCCCGCTCTCCAGTATTCTGGTTCTGGGACGTGACAGACCACTTCAGAAGTTCGTTGATTTTGGACTGCATCAATTTCCCAGGACACCCAAGCTAAGACAGGTGACTCCCTGTTAGACTACAGACTAAGCAACCTATGTGTGTATCAGTTAACTAGAGATGATTTTCGTGTATCAGATTACCAGGGTATCCATATACCAGTTCACATAAATTCAGAAACAGTAGGTAATAGAGTTTAGGAGTAATGGTAAAAAGGGGACTGGTTAGGTTGCGAGCTGATAGGGCTACAGGTATATTCGGTCAGGATTTGGCGCCATTCATATGAACCTTAGATTTAAAGTGCTACAGTTTCATGTTCATTTCCAATATTCTGTATTCTCAATTCTATATATTATCTTCCCTCTTCCAATGGGGAGGTGCCTGTGATGCAGCTATTGACAACTGGGAGAAGCTTAGAATGTGGATTATTTCCACATTGCAATAGAAATGCTTGTTGTTTGCTTATGAACTTCAAGAGAAAATGCGGTGTGTTCAGGAAAGGCTACACTGTTGGTCACCAGAGTTTCCTTGTTTTGGTAATATATAAAGAGAACCTCCAGTTTACCAAATCTAGTCCCAAATGCCATAACTTGTTCATCTCTGTTTTATTATCAAGGCTCCATTTTCTAAAACCATGTTTCGAATCAGCCTCCTTTTTGCTGTCTGAAATGAGTGCTTGTTTGGGTTTTTATTGATTTGCCTATCGTCTCCTTCCTGTTCTCTTCTTATCATCTCTCACCTATGAATCAGTTTCATTTTACTCAACTAACCAGGAGGTTCCTGATACTAAAGAAATAAAGCAATTCATGTCATACAGAAACTATTATGTGTATGATTCAAATAATTTCCACTAAGTATTTGTTGGTCTTCATTTTTGGTAGTGTGTTTGCGAGAAGAAGTTCAGAACTGAGCCTAATTATTATCAGTGGCAGCAGCACTAAATTGTAGCTCCTTATGAGATATATTCTGGAACTATCCTTTTATGCTACTCTAGTTTTCTGCAATATTCTGTTCTACCTCTTCCAAATCGTACCTTGTACAACTTGGGATGTAATTCTTTAGAGACCAAGTTCTTATATCCCTTGTATCCAGTTTCAGCTAGTATAGCTTCCAAGGATAGGAAGTTTCTGTACATTAGATAGAACCTTCATAAGTACTCCTATATTAGAAAAAGAACTAGAGAATACATATCATTCATCATGATCTCTGTGTTCTAAAACATGTATTGACTACGACTAAGTTCATGCAATTTGGGCAGATCCGCAGCCAAATAGATCATATTCAAAGCCGTACCGTGTCTCTGCAATTTAGGGTAGTTTGTATCTCAAGAGTAGAATTGATTGCTATAATATGTCAGAAAAGAATTTGCTTGGTGATTAGAATGGGACAGTGTAATAATATGAAATCAAGGAAATATATGATTTTGTTTCAGGATAAGGGATACAAACAGAGTATTGTTACCGACATGTAGTATATGTTGAACTTAATTGTATTTTAATACAAGGTAATAAGATATAATATCCTCCCAGTTCTTGTTCATCTCCCTTCCTCTCATTTTGGAGATAGCAGTTATCACACTATAGGTACACTGTTCACCAGTTATCCATTGTAGCTCAACCAAAGGTTCTTCCACTAGCACCTTCAAATGATACCATTCTTTACGGGAAGGAGAGACCCATAGTTGGTCCGGCATCACCAATTAAGTACAACAGAATACTTGGTGTGTCGGGATAGGGGTATAGTGGTTGATAAGTGTCAATCAATGCACATGTATAGGCTTGTATAGGGAGAACAAGCAGGACTCAGGAGACCAACCAAGGTAGTTTAAAGACACTACACAAAGACAATAATAATAGCTATGGTGTATCTCACCAGAATAGAAGTCACATGATATTTAGATAGGGGTGTTAATGGGTTATAATTTAACATTTGACATTCAACTCCCCAACACAGGTTACTTGGACCGAGATACGGACTTGACCCGTATCCAGCAGCTCAGGACCACAGGCAAGTATACCTTGCATCCCTCTACAGTTTTACTTACATGCAGTTCCTTTTATTTTACTGTCTTGGATCATTTATGGACATGTGCTTTTTCGTGCTGTTTTCTGTGGAGTTGTTTTATTGTTTATAGCCATGTTCATGTTTGGCCTTGTGTTTCACATTT